>JALMGA010000007.1:80287832-80745332 GCA_023333525.1 Aspidoscelis tigris stejnegeri
GAAGCCTTAGGAAAGATCATTTAACTCTGAGCATACTCTTTTTTTTTAGATATTTTTTATTTACTTTTTGATACTACAATATATTAAAACTTCAGGGTTTCAGAAGCCTTAGGAAAGATCATTTAACTCTGAGCATACTCTTTTAAGACACTTTCAATGTTTTTCTTGAAAGTAGCTGTCAAAAGATTGGTTGGTTGGTTGGTTGGTTGGTTGGTTGGCTGGTTGGCTGATTGATTGATTGATTGATTGATTGATTGATTGATTGATTGATTGATTGATTGATTGATTGATTGATTGATTGATTGATTGATTGATTGATTGATTGATTGATTGATTGATTGATTGATTGAATGAATGAATGAATGAATGAATGAATGAATGAATGAATGAATCCTGCTCTATACCCAAGGGTCTCAGGACAGGTTATAGCATATAAAATGAACACATTAAAACCATAGCTTATTAAACCTATTACAACAATAACAGTGCCTTGATGTGTTCCCTTCCTTAGCCAAAGGCCAGGGTAAAGAGGGGCATCTTCTAAGCTCTTCTGAACACGGGGAGTGAAGGTCCCTGACATGCCTAAGGAGGGAGACTGTTCCACAGTCTGGGAGCCATCACTGAAAAGGCCGTGTCCCAGATGCCCACCCCTTTTGCTACTGAGGATGGGGGTGCAATAGGATCCCACCTTATGTTCCTTTTAGCCTAATCAGTTTTGCCTAAAACCAAAGCAGAGCCAAATCAGTTTAAACCCAAGTTGAACTGGAGTCAGTTTGGTTCAAGCCTAAACTGAACTGCCCAATTACAAACTTGCAGAACCCCAATTTCTACTGACTGCCTACCTACTCAGTTCCGATTAGAGTTTCAGTTAAGGCGCTTAAGAACATAAGAACATAAGAGAAGCCCTGCTGGATCAGGCCAAAGCCCATCTAGTCCAGCATCCTGTCGCACACAGTGGCCCACCAAATGCTCATGGGCATCCTAAGCAGAGACAAGGACAAACATATTCCTGCTCTAGAATCCCAGCAAATGGCCTTAGAAGCGCTTAATGAGGAATGTGAGGACAGCTGTTTGCATTTCGTTGGATTGCTGCACTCACCCTGATATTTCAGACTTTTGATGATCCCCTTAAAGGCGTTAATACAATAAGAAGAATCAACTGCTTCCATAAGCCTTAGAAGTTATTAACAGGAAGTTTATCTGATGCACATTTAACAATTTGATAATATATAATAAACAGTGTATGCTAAATTCTATGATTTCCATCTCTTCTTAGGGTTACATTTTGTGTGTTACTGTTGGGAAGAAGTTTTGATGTTGACAATTTTAATGTTTAGTGATAAGTACTTGAGTAAAATCTGGGAAACTATTATGTTCTGGTCTGATTCCCAAGAACTATTTAACATTAACAGGTAGTTGCGTAATTTGCAGAACACCTGGAACTAAAGGAAAAAAAACAGTGTTTTTTCTAGAGTGATGCAAACCTTAAATAGCTTCTCAATCTGTGATTAAAGCAAGATAAATAGAAAGCACTCTTGTGTTAAAATCTCTTGGATTATTTTTACGTATTTCAAATCAGATATTCTGGTGCAAGAGTATGTAAAATTTGGATCACTGGATACGTATTTGAAGAAGAACAAAAATTCTATAAATATCTTGTGGAAACTGGAAGTTGCCAAGCAGTTGGCAATGGCCATGCATTTTTTGGTAAGTAAATTTCTTACAGCTGTAATCTCAAACTAAAGGGCCATGTTTGATAAGATTTTGCATTAGTGGTTACTTCACACATTCAGATTGTCAGAACAGACCCACTGTTCCAAATATCTGCTTTCCAGAATAAATTTTCTTTTATACTGTGTGTTTCTGCTAGACAGATGCTAGAACAGTGAACATAAGAACATAAGAGAAGCCTTGCTGGATCAGGCCACAGCCCATCTAGTCCAGCATCCTGTCGCACACAGTGGCCCACCAAATGCTCACGGGCATCTCAAGCAGAGACAAGGACAGACCTTCTCCTGCTCTCGAGTCCCAGCAGATGGCCTTAGAAGCGCCCCAGTTCCTCCCCCCCTCAGCCTGAAAGATGCATCTAGGCATTCGTTCTAGTAGCCATTGATACATCAGTCATCCATAAATTTGTCTAACCCTACCTTAAAGCCATCCAGACTGGTAGCTGTCACCACCTCTTCCGGCAGCACATTCCATAAGCCGATGACCCTCTGGGTGAAGAAATACTTCCCCCTGTCAGACCTTATTCTCCTACCCATCAGCTTCATAGAGTGCCCCCTGGTTCTAGTGTTGTGCGATAGAGAAAAGAAATTTTCTCTATCCACCCTTTCTCAACCCTTTGGGGGTCTAACTACCCTTTCAGAGGGGTCGCGATGAGTCTCCCGCCACCCCTCCTTCCCCCCTCCCAGCTGCCCCGCCCCCGTGGTTTGGGGTCTCCACAACATGAGGAACTGCATTAAGGGGTCGCAGCATTAGGAAGGTTGAGAACTTCTCCTTTTCATTGTGTTTTAGAATGCACTGAGCCACTGCCACTAAATTCAAACCATGAGTTCTTCTCTTAAACATCTATTTAAAGCCAGATCTTAATTCCTTTTTGTGTCTGCATCAAGAAAGTTGCATATATTTTTCAGACTTACAAGAAAGGAAGCTGGAGGGAGTCCGTTTCTGCTTGGTTCTCTTGTGTGTGCATGTGTGTTTAAAATCTTTATAATAGTTACTGAAATTAAAATGCGCGTCCCCATGCACGTTTGGTACGGTACCGAACGCGGTCTCAGCGAGGGATGTCCCCATGAGTTTTAGATTTGGTCTGCGGAAAGCGGACCAAATTGCCCAAACCATGCCATACCAGGACCAAATTTGGTACCCGAAAAAACAAGTCTCGGCACAGTTTGGGGATCCGGCATATATTGCCAAGCAGGCCAAGACTGTGCATGGGGACAGTCCCAGGCTATCTGGGGAGGAGACTGGCGCTCACATAATCGGGAGGTGGGATGTGCTTGCTGTTCCTGCCCTGTGCATTGGAGATCGCAAGCGCTGAGATTTTTTGCGAGTGAAAAAATCCCAATCGCCAAAGCAGGAGGATAATGGCTTAATTTTTGTTCCTTTTCCACCGAAAAAAATCCACTGCTGTTTTGCGATCGCCAAGGCAGGCAGGATAATGGCTTGATTTTGTCCCTTTTCCCAAATATTCCACCCCCGTTTCACAGTTGCCAAGGCGATCATGACAGTGGCTTGATTTTGTCCCTTTTAAAATTGCCAGATGTTCTCGCAGCTCCTGGTGGAGTGGAGGTGCACAAAACTGCTCAACCACCCAACATCTGCGAAACCTTGTAGCACCTTTGGTTTTTAAAAATTATTTTAAAATTTATTTAACTTAATTTAACATTTTTTTCCGTGCCTCCCAGCTCAGGCCTGGCTTTCTGTGCCCCTAAGGGAGGGGAGGACGCGGCATTTGTAGCTGGCGGCACAGGGGTGGGCTGACGTCAATCCGGCTTCCAATGAGGAGAAGCGGGGTGCTGGTCCCCCGTGCCGGGGTTTCGCATGGTTTGCATGGGGACGGCTCCATCCGCGCCCAACCCTCATCCAGCCCGCGTTGCTGGGAATGGCATGGGGATGGGCAAGATCCGCTCTTGGGCCTGCTCCCGATCCCATGTGTGTCCAATCAGGACCCAACAGCTTGCATGGGGACACGTCTTCAAACAGCCAAATGCAATTAAAGGTCAGCAGCAGAGGAAAATAAGCAATATTGTTTGTCCTTAACAGGAAGATAAAAACCTTGTGCATGGAAATGTATGTGCAAAAAATATCCTGCTTATCAGAGAAGAAGATAGGAAATGTGGGAACCTTCCTTTTATCAAGCTTAGTGATCCTGGAATCAGCATCACAGTTTTGCCAAAAGACAGTAAGTCTCTGGTGCATCTGTTTCAGCAGTTCAGTTGCTGCCTTGAAAATGTCAGTTAGTGGTTATCGCTTCACTGATGGTTTCATTCTGTTTATAGTAGGATCTAGGTCATTCATTTGTTTATGCTATGCAGAGGCTATAACTACATTGAACCAGGTGTCACAATAAATACAGTATATTCTGGCATATAAGACTACTTTTTAACCCAGGAAAATCTTCTCAAAAGTCGGGGGTCGTCTTATACGCCGGGGGTCGTCTTCTTATACGGCGAGTATATCCCAAACTCTATTTTTTAACTGGAAAAGTTGGGGGTCGTCTTATAGGCCGGAATATACGGGTAGGAAAATACGCAGAGTCCAATGACCTCCATCCATTTTTCTTTTCCCCCTTCACACTTTGTGTAAAGTTCTCATGGATTTGAATAGACTGTAGCTTTATTGCCTACAGTTGGCTCTATTTCAGTCCTTTATACGACTTCCTTTATATGAGTTTGGCTTTTGGTTAGAGTGTCAGATTCTTATCTAATAGTCTCCCAGTTTGAATTCACACTCTTACACAAAGCCAGCTGGGTAACCTCACAGAGTGCTTGTTGTGAGAAGGTTTGTCAGCCACGTTGAGAAAAGTGGGGTATAAAAGCCAACTCTTCTTCTTCCTTTTAGACTCCTTGCCCTCTTCTGTATCAACCCCAGGGTGTACCAGACATTAGATTAGGGTGATGGTTGACCTATGCTCCAAACTAAGTGGTGAACATTAGCATGGGAAGTGCTGTCCTACATTTTTCAAATTCACTGTGGAAGTATATTTCCATGTATACTTCCTAATGCACACCAGTGATACCACTACAACAAGAATTTTGTTTGTTTGTTTGTTTGTAGACATCTGCTGGTGGGATGGTCTGTAGCTGACCAACATCTAGATGGGCTATAACAAGACATTTTTGTTGGCCATGCTACCATATGCAATTGCTTCTCATATCAGTTAAATAAGGTGGAATTACAGTTAAAATGCTGTGAGTCTGTGGTGCTGTATTGAAGGCCAAATGTAAGTTGTCTTAGAAAATCCAAAAAACTATTAGACAACTATAGGAATGGTGATATTTTTCACGTAAAGCCTTCTAACCACACTCTGCAGCTGTATAATGACGTGAGATGTCTCTGCACATTTGGTGCCTTTCATCTGAGCTTCATTGGCAGAATCAAACTTTTTTTCTTTTCCTCTTGCCTTTTCCTCCGAGTTAGATCTAGTTACATCAACTGAGGAACTGCAGTGTTCGGTTTGGCTGTTTAATCCAAGAAAGTAAGAACTATATGGGGAGGCGATTTCGTTAGACTTCTTCTCCATGCCAGTGTTCTAGCTGTTTCTGATATAGGTTGTTTAGAACTTTTGTGTGTTTTGTGTTGATAGATTGAAATATTTGATACATTTGTTCATGCTGCTTCCTAAGGTGTGATTATAGGAAATACTATTCTGCAAAATAAGTTGTAGCTCATTATGCCAGAATAGGTTCGTGAAGATAATTGTGTGCTGTAGTTGCACAAAACGTAAAATGTCTTTTTAGTTTTCTGTTTCATTTCTTATAACAGGTTACCATATTGTTGCTTTTCGTTCTTCTCTAGTTCTCCTCGAGAGGATACCGTGGGTTCCGCCTGAATGCATCGAAAACCCCAGGCAACTGAGTTTGGCGTCAGATAAGTGGAGTTTTGGGACCACTTTATGGGAAATCTGCAGTGGGGGAGACAAGCCACTCAGTGCCCTTGATTCTCAAAGGGTAAGAGTCATGTGAAGTAAACTTGATGTGCAGTGCGTTCTAGCAATGTAGTTCAGTTAAAATTGTACCGCATGACCAGGAAAAGAGCAGGAAGAGAACAGCACATGTCCTACATGTCAGGAGCTCTTTTCAGAACATTTCATCGGATGTAGAGCAGAATCACATGAATGGACGCTTGGGTGCATTCCCACTCAACTTCTGAAGAGCTTTGAATTCATTTTCAAAGCTGCCAATTCCCACAGGATAGACGAATCCGCATTTTCTGGGGATTAAATGTCCCGAAATGCAGATGATCTGTATTCGAATCAAAAGAACTCTCAACTACGGGATTTAGAAATAATCCTCATTATTTACCAGTGGGAACACGGGAGGTTTTTTAAGGGGTTCTCCTCAGTTTCCTGGAGCCAATGAGAAGGCATGATTATCGGTTCAAGGAAACCTCCACTTGCTGAAAGGGGAGGGAATGGAGGGGAAGAATGAACAGAAGTTTTAACAAAAGATCAGATGTATCAGGCTTTGATTTTACAAAGTGTCTGATTTTAGAAAGAGGAGCTTCTCACAGAGATCAGCCTCCCTCCTGGGGTTGTGAAGTGGGGTTGCTTCCTCTCCCCTTCCTTCCAGGATCGGCTTCTCTCTCTTAGTTCAAAATAACAGAGATGAGAATTCTCCCCGGCTGATGGGGCTGGTTAAAGGGGAGGGAAAGGAGGTGAAATGCGAACCAGTTTTATCGGAGTGGAGGTTTAACAAGAGAGATGTATTGGGGTGGGTAGGTGTAGCAAAAGTGTCTGATTTTACAGCTATCGTGAAAGCCTGCCTGTTCCCTCCCTCCCTCCCTTCCCTCCTGATGCGTCATCCACGCCTTTTTCCCTCTTCACTCTGGCCTGCTATAGCGATCCTGCATTAAACTCTGTAAAAGTTTGGCTGCTGCCTCCCTGCCAGGCAGCTCCTCACTTCCCCTCCTTCGCACTTGCCTTTCCCTCCCCTTCTTCTTCCGGCTTTGTGCTCTTCCCTCCAAGCCCCACCACACACCTAGCAACAGCTTGTGTCATTTCAAGTGAGAATGCGGAAAGACAGAGGTGGTGATATAAATCCAGATTTAAACCCGGATTTTTGTGTGTGCAGTTGGGACTCTGCCTTCATGTGGCTTTCTTGGCAACATTAGAGAAGTGGCTTTTTGTTGAGCTTGGGGCATTCAGTATTCAAAGCCGATTAAGAGCCATTCCCATCAATACTTAAAAAAAAAAACTGTTCAGTCTTAATTCATGGTCCTCACCTGAAAAGTTTAACCACTTTAGAACTTGGTCCTGGAACTATTTTAAACAGTTTAATCTGCAAAAAAATTTATGGCATGCTTGAAGAATACTTTAAATTGATTCATGTGGTCAGAAGTGTCCCTTTCTTTGGCCATGTTTCAATCATGCAGATTGAGAAAGTAGTTTTGACTATATAGGAAGGAAGGAAGGAAGGAGGAAAGGAAGGAAGGATAAGATCTCACAACCTCTGTGCATGTATAGAGTGCCAGAGCACATTTGGTGACAGTACTTTGTCTGATCGATTAGGAGGGATAGTCTAGGGCCATCCTGAAGACACATGAGGAATTTTTTCCCAAAGCAGTTTTTATCCAGATCCTGATTGGCAGTAGCAGTAACATTCTTATCACATTCTTAACATATTTGGGAGGGCAATATAAAAATAATATATAAGTACAATTAATTTCTGTGAACTGGCAGAACAGTGCACTCCTGTTTTATGTACACAAACATCTAGGAGGAGATGATTCTTTGTGGGACTGGGGCCTGTTGTCAGCTTCTCTCCACTCCACCTAGTCTCAGCTATACCAGAGAACATGAGAACATAAGAGAAGCCCTGCTGGATCAGGCCACAGCCCATCTAGTCCAGCATCCCGTCGCACATGGTGGCCCACCAAATGCTCATGGGCATCTCAAGCAGAGACAAGGACAAACCTTCTCCTGCTCTCAAATCCCAGCAAATGGCCTTGAAGCATCCTGCTCCCCCCCCCCAGCCTGAAAGATGTACTTAGGCATTCATTCTAGTAGCCATTGATACATCTGTCATCCATAAATTTGTCTAGCCTTTCCTTAAAGCCATGTAGGTGGGTAGCTGTCGCCACCTCTTCAGGCAGCAAATTCCATAAACCGATGACCCTCTGGGTGAAGAAATCCTTCCCCCTGTCAGACTTGACTCTCCTACCCTTCAGCTTCATAAATGCCCCCTTGTTCTAGTGTTGTGTGATGGAGAAAAGAAATGTTCTCTATCCACCTTTTCTATACCATGCATAATTTTATATACTTCTTAAATGCCGTCTCTCCAGACTGAAGAGGCCTAGACGTTGCAGCCTGGTTTCGTAAGGGATTTTGTTCCAGCCCCTTAATCATTCTGGTTGCCCTTTTCTGCGCCTTTTCCAGTTCCACAATATCCTTTTTGAGGTATGGTGACCAGAATTGTACACAGTATTCCAAATGTGGCCTCACCATAGATTTATAAAGGGACAAAATGACACTTGCTGACTTATTTTCTATTCCCTTCCTAATTATTCCCAGCATTGAATTTGCTTTTTTCACTGCTGCTGCTGCACACTGGGTTGACACCTTCATTGAACTGTCCACAGCTGTTTATGGCTTTCATTTGCTGGAAGCCCTGCCTGGGGAGAAGAATGTTGTCATCGCTCCTGGGGGCGGCCTAGTGGTGGCTGCCTAGACCCCTCTGCCCTTTGGGTGACTCGCCAGCCTGGATGGGCCCTGACATCTTGGAGGAGATGCTTCTTTGTGGGACTGGGACCTTTTGTCAGCTGCCCTGGTCTCCACTTAGGCTCAGCTGCCTCAATTTGTGTGCGTGTGTGTTTGGCTTATTTTGCAATGTTTTGTATGGTGTGCAATTTTTATAATGTATTTTTATTATAATGTTTATTATAATGTTCCCTGGGAATGAGCCAACACCCATCCCTGTCTGGAATTTAATTTGAGGAATTAAAAGTGCTGAACACTTCATACATCGTGAAGTCAAGTCTTATATGTAAACAATTAGTTGGGACAATATGGATGCTTAATTATAAGACTCATTCCAATCTTTTTACAACTATCCTGTGGTTGTTTCTTAATGCTCTTAGAAACTGCAGTTTTATGAAGATAGACATCAGCTTCCTGCCCCAAATTGGACAGAACTGGCAAATCTTATAAACAGCTGCATGGATTATGAACCGGACTTCAGACCTTCTTTCAGAGCGATTATACGTGATCTTAACAGTTTGTTTACTCCAGGTATGTTGAGTCAAGGTGTTCCCTCGTGAGCCAATTTGGCGTTGTGCTTAGAGTGCTCAGCGAGTTTGATTCTGCACTCCTCCACAAAACCAGCTGGGTGACCTTGGGCTAGTCATAGCCCTGCTGAACTCCCACAGCCCCACCTACCTCATAGGGTGTCCACTGTGGGCAGAAGAATAGAAAGCTTTGTTATGTTAGCCCCTTTAAATGGGTGAGAAAAGCAGGGTAGAAAAGCCAACACTTCTTCTTTCTCCATGAAGCCAGCTTGGTGGCCTTGGCCTAGTCACAGCTCTCTTCTGAGCTCTCACAGCCCCGCCCACCTCACAGGATGTTCTGTTGTGTTCTGTTGTGGGGAGAAGAATAGAAGCTTTGTCAGCCGCCTTGAGTCCCCTTAAGGGTGAGAAAAGTGGGGTAGAAAGCCATCTCTTCTTCTTCTTTTGGTAAGCAGTTTAGTCATTTGTCTAATTTGTGGTTAAATAAGTACTGCTGTATAGGAAAATTCAAAAGTTCCAAAAAATTCAAATTTTAAAAAATGATACTTTAACACAAAGCTTTCATAACTTGCTCAGATTGGGATGTGTAACATGGATTAGTATAGCTATTGCTCCATCTCTGTTCCTGTTTAGGTTTTTTTTTAAGTCTCTTTCTCTTTGTTTATTTCAAGATTATGAACTCTTGACAGAAAATGACATGTTACCTAATATGAGAACTGGAGCTCATGGATTTTCTGGGGCTTTTGAAAGTAGGGACCCAACTTACTTTGAAGAGAGACACCTTAAATTTTTACAGCAACTTGGCAAGGTAAGAAGCTTGAACATCATATTTCAGCGTGATGTGCAGTTCCTTCAGAAGCCACACTGTTTATATTCTTGTACAGTTTGTAAATCCTAGAACACTACAAGTCATGGAAATACATACTGTATGTGTATTAAATATATTATTTTTGTTGAATAAAAATTACTGCATCAATCTGTTTAGAAAAACCTACAGACATCCACCTTATTAGGCATAAGAAATTGGAGGGCAACCACAAATTTTCCTTTAGAAGGATTTGAGTGTTCCTTCAGAAAAGCTGAATATTCTAACGCAACAGTCCTAGCATTTGGAGCGCTGTAGCCATAAGGAACATTGGAGAATTCATTTCAAGTTCTCTGTTCCGTGTATGAAGGTTAGGCAGCCATTCTAAGAGTTTCCAAGCAGATTAAAGAGAAGAACTGGCTAATCAGGGGATTTTTTTTTAATTTTTATTGTTTAAACACAACTTTAAAACTTCATCTTTCCGTTGGTATATGTCTGTACATTAATACTACATCTTTCAGTTGCTTATTATAGATGACTTCCTGCATTCTTCAAAATCTTCCCTTAATATCTCTTCTTGTTTTGCTCCCATTAGATATTTTTCTTCCTTTTAGCTGACTGTTATTGAGCCATTTTCATGTAGATAATCAATAAAGGGTCTCCAGTCTTTTACATACTCATCTATTGTTCTGTTTTTTATAAAATTCGTTAATTATCCATCTCCGCCAGTTTAGTCAATTTAATTAACCATTCCCCCACCGAGGGAATTTCAGTGTCCTTCCATTTCGGGGCATATAATATTCTTGCTGCTGTTACCGTATAAAGAATAAAAAAATTCATATTACCTAAACTTTCACCTCCAATTCCTACCAAAAACAAGTGGTACATTTGTTCTTAAAATATTTCTCATTGCATTATATGGCTCTATCCATTTTTTTTTTGCTTTTTTTACAAGCCAACCACATATGATAAAAGGTTCCTTCACTAGTTTTATACTTCCAACATTTATTACATTTATTTTTGCTAGTTTATGAGGTGTTAAATGCCATCTATACATCATCTTATAAATGTAAGCTGATCAGGGGATTTTTAACATAATCTTCCATTGGCCAAAAGAGTTGCCGGTTGACTTCAATTATTGTTATTATGACATTAGATTCACTTATCTTTCCCCTCTTCTAACACAGTTAAGCATTGAAAGATTTGTGAGACCACTTTATTTACTCTCCACTTTCAAGTAATCAGTTTTTTTCAGTAGATAATACCCTGTGTCTTTAAGATACATTTCTAAGTTTTTTTTCATTTGAATGTGAGCTGTAATGACTCATGCAGGTTACATGGCTGAGACATTCTTGTCTGCTAACCATCCAGGTAGGGATTTAAGAACTTTTTTGCATTGCATTATTTATATTATTTTATTTTGAAAATTTATATCCTGCCCTTCACTGAATGGTCCCAGGGTGGGTTACAATGAAATTAAAACATAGCGAAGAATAAAACATTATTAAAGATATAACCCCCTCCCTCCCTCCCTAACAAGACAGCACCCTGAGGAAGCTGTTTAAGAAGCAAAAGCCTGGTAAAAAGATATGTTTTCACCAGGCACCGAAAACTATACAGTGAAGGTGCCTGGTGAGCATCCAGAGGGAGGCTGTTCCAGGGTCTAGGTGCCGCAACAAAAAAGGCCCTCTTGCAGGTCCCTATGCCTGGCCCCTCTGAAAGGGAAGGAACTGCAAGAAGGCCTTCTTCCTCAGTGCCCTTCAGATACCCAGAACCAGGGAATGGGGGAGGCAGAGGGGAAGAAAGGAAATTTATTGAATCACTGGTCAGCATCTGTTTATGACGGACAGAGCGCATGCAGCTAACTGGGTCACCAGTTACAGAGGCTTTCATTTCATATGGGGTGCTGCGAAAGCAGCCTATAGAATGCGCCTGAAGTGCTCGTTTGTATTTGCTTTTTTGGTTTATTTCTTTACTGTAGATGCGTTTATTGATGTATCTTGCAGGGTAATTTTGGAAGTGTGGAGATGTGCCGGTACGACCCATTGCAAGACAACACTGGGGAGGTGGTGGCTGTTAAAAAGCTTCAGCACAGCTCAGAAGAACATCTGCGAGACTTTGAAAGAGAAATTGAAATTCTCAAGTCGTTGCAACATGACAACATTGTCAAGTATAAGGGAGTGTGTTACAGTGCTGGTAAGTTGTCTATTTAATATGGTGTTTGTGAACCTGAATTCACCAGCCTGTCAGCTGTGTGGGGAACAACTGGGCTTTTCTAAAGTAACTGAGCTTTGGGGAGCAGTTGGTAGCACTAAGTCAGGCATCCAGGTGAAGTACTGTGTCCCATCTGTTCTTTATTATGAAATGGCACCTGGTCTTCAGAAACTGGGATGCTCCTTGGCTTCTTTCCCCCTTAAAGTTTCAGTACGGTAGCTGTCATATTCTCCAGACATAAACTCTCCAGTATCAACATCTAGGCTGGTGATGTTTTGAACATTGGGATATTTTCCATTGACCTCCCTTAATCCGGATATAAGGTGATCTGGATCTAAAGAATATGTCCTTCAACTAATCCAGATCTAGTAGATCCAGATTAAGGGAGGTACCCAATGCATCCCCATGGGCAGTGCAGCACCCAATAGCAATGGGTGCTAGCCTGCCCGCAGTGGAAACGCTGGATCATCAAGGTGGCAAATCCAGATCAACCCACGTGGGGCCTGCCCGTCACCCAAGTTTTTTTTTGGGGGGGGTAGGGGGTGCAGTCTCCGGAGTGATCTCCTGCAAACTTTGAAGATCCTCCGGAGCCTTTGACAAAGATCCGTAGGATTGGCATTGCTCTCACGTGGGGTCCTCTTCAGAGCCAGCTTCGGAGATTGTGAGCAGGCTTTGGAGTTTTGGGTCTCGGGGCACCCCCTCATTGGTGTGCCCCCCCCCTGAGGCCCCCCAGACCCCATTGCCCGATCGCGGTGGAAACACGCTCCGTATAATCCGGATTTGATGCCTGAAGACCCCATTGTAGACCCCTTTAATGAAATCTACAGGGAATCTGGATTATAGGTCCTGAAGGATCCATTCAATCCAGATTTCCCTAGAACCGGTGGAAACAAACGTGGCTCTAATGGGGTCTGCAGTGGAAATGGGGTCTTCCTGCCCTGAGTCTAATGGGTCCTTAATAGGTACTTAGTGCTAATGGAAAAGCTCCCATTATCTTTTAGTTGTAGGGTGTCTCTCTGCCATCCACTTCCCAAAATATCCTCCATACGAAGTTACTTCTTTCCTATAGTTGATGACAACAATCCCACAGGACTGCATTTGGAAGCTTCACTTTAGTCTCTCTGAACCACATTTTGGTTTACTGTTGGATCAGCACAATCCAATCAATCTCTCCGCCAGCCTCACAGGCCCTTGCTGATTTAGGAAATGTGAGATAGAAAATGGCAACCTATTAAACTTAGCACTGGCATTTGTGTTTTGATTACAGTTTTATCAGACTCTTCTTTTTAGTGTTATAAAAAAGAATATCAAAACAAAGTCATAATTTAAAATATTTTCATTTGGTACATGTTTTGAAAGGCAGAAGAAATCTGAAATTAATAATGGAGTATTTACCCCATGGAAGTTTACGAGACTATCTTCAGAAGCACAAGGATAGATTGGATCATAAGAAACTTCTGCAGTATGCTTCTCAGATATGTAAGGTAATAAACTCTGCTGGTGTCCAGATGAATTCTAAGTTTGCTTTTGATTAGTGCAGCCATAGTGGTTTGCCATAAACTCTGGAGAGAACTGGGAAAGAAGAGTTGGTTGGTTGGTTGGTTGGTTGGTTGGTTGGTTGGTTGGTTGGTTGGTTGGTTGGTTGGTTGGTTGGTTGGTTGGTTGGTTGGTTGGTTGGTAGGTTGGTTGGTTGGTTGGTAGGTAGGTAGGTAGGTAGGTAGGTAGGTAGGTAGGTAGGTAGGTAAGTATCTCCTCTCTTGCTAAGTAGCATATCAGGCAATGGGATTATTCCAGCAACTCTCATCAATAGGCAGATTTGGGGCTTCATCCCATTTTACATTCATCTATTCGAGATCTTTTAGAAATGTTCAACACCAGGTGTTATGTGGCTTCCTTTTTTCCTACGACAACCTGGTGGTACCCACGTCATTGCCATTTTGGGGATTTTCTCATTGTCCATCTGTAGAACATGGCCTGCAAAATCATAGTCATCTTTTGGCAATGATTTTATGCAGGCCACTTCTTCATAAGACTTCCTTGTTTGTGATGTTTTATTTTAAAAATCCGCCTCAGGCACTGTTGATGAAAAATATTAAGCTTATGTGCTGATTTAGTGGATATTTTCCAGGTTTCGCATGTGTATGTAGCCATTGGTAAGATGACTGATGTGTAAAGCCGTAACTTAATGGATGTGGAGATTGATATTCATAGCCATATGTGACACAATTTTTGGAAGACTGCAGAGGCTTTCCCAATTCTCACATGAATGTCTGCATGTTGCAAACGAGGCTGCCCAGATATGTAAAGTGGTCAACATCTAACTCAGGTCGTCCCGCTGTAATTTGGTTAGCTACATTTAAATTCCCGCCATGTATATGCATTGTCTTTGTCTTATCTGTATTTATTTGCAGTCCCACCAGACTAGCTATTCCATTTAGCTCATTCTATCTTGCTGTTGTTACTGCCAGAAGGGCAATATCCTCTGCAAAATCTAGGTCTGTAAGGTGGGATTGTTCATTCCTTGGATGCCTGGGCCCTCACAGTTCACTGCCTTTCTGATAACGAAATCCTTGGCCAGTCTAAATAATAAAGGTGATAAAATGCACCCTTGTCTGACACCTGTTTGTATATTAAAAAAAGCGGCGTTGCCTGTCTCTGTTCTTATACAGCAGCTCAAGCTGTATAATGGAAGAGGAAGTGTTGTGTCATTATTTAACACTGGCAGCAAGGTCATACAAGGAAGCTTTTGGGTATTTTGAGTGATAACTAGAAATTGCTGTGACAAAAGGGGGCATACATATTGTGTTCTGGGTCTGATTGCTTACTGGTTTAGCTCTTGTGCAGCTGAGATTTCTTTGTGTTGATGCATTTCTTGAGAAAGTTTTGTAAAAAGTGAAGTGTGAACCAAACATGCAAGAAGCAAAATATTGACAAATAAATGCCCCTGCCTTTTCAGGAAGATTTAAAAAAACCCTACAGGGCATTATCCCAATCCGTCTTTGTCCAGACTGAGCAAATACGTTACTTTTCAGGGCATCTGTTTGCAGTCATGATTTAACAGTAGATAAGAACAGTTTCTACAAAGTTTGCATAAAATCTTTGTGCCTGGACTCGCTCTTGAGAAGTTTTCCAACGATGGTTTTGAACAAAATACATACTTTTCACAATTGCAGAATTCACAATTGAATATTCTCATCTACCATACAAAAACATTATGTAGAATTTGGTTCATTCTCCTCACTGAAACTGCGCCTAGCAACAAACCTCTTCTCTTTTTGCTCCCTCCAAGTGGAGGAAGAGGTGAAATAGCCCTCTTAGGCCACATCCCCATGGTACTTTTTTGTCTCTCTATTGTCGCTCTATTGCAGCAGACTTTAAAAATGCCGTTCAATTCTGAAATAAGCGTCTCCATGGGGCTCAGCAAAACGCGCGTTTAAAGTGCACCTACCGCCTCCAAGGAAACATGTTTTGTTTGCCCTCATTTTTTTCTCTCCGCCCCCTCTCTGCTTGATAGGGTGCCGGTGGGAACGGGGAGGGACTGCGATCTGCGCGGCCACAACCAGGGAGACAACCCCCGACAAGACCAAAAGAAAAATAGCCATCGGTATTTACAAGTTCTCTGTTCGTCTCCCCTGCCTGCAAAGGCGGCCGGGCTGCAGCCAGCGCTCGGGCGGAAGCAATTCATAACGCTATTTACAAGATCTCTGGCCGCCGACACGCCTCCCCAAGCCAGCGATTGTGCACTCATTCACTCTCAGCGCTTTCAATTTTGGGCGGAAGCAATTCATTACGCTGTATCTTATGCAATTGGAATGCCTGCCTACTGTTTTCATAGATCGTGAATGCTGGCTGTGGATGAGAGGTAAAAAAAAAGAGAGAGAGAGAGAGAGAGAGATGACCTCTCCATCCAGCAGTCCCCGCCCCCAATGCCTCTTTTGCCATGGAGTGTCTCCATGCACAATGTTGCTAGGAATAACCGCGGCTTCCAAAAAGTGCGTTGGTAGTCTTGTTTGGAGAGGGGTTTTTATTCTGCAGATTTTCCTTCTTTGTGGCGCTGGAAGCTCAGAGAAAAGCCGTGCATGGAGACACTCAGTGGCAAAAGAAGCTTTTTAACGAGGTTTTTATTGCTTGGGGACACAGCCTTAGTAATACAGGCATCTTTAGAAGTCCCAGCAGCTTTATATTTGTGCCCAGATCTGTTTTGCTGTTTAAGGAGATGGGAATGTTGAACTAGTTGGATCTTGGCCTTGCGGGGCAACTGCAAGATAATTTGTATTATCTTGTCCCTTGGAAGCTACAGAGATAACATCAGAGCATCATTAAATAAGCATGTTACTGTCCTGAGGCTGCTCCAAGGACCTTTCTCCAGCCTGATGAGCAGCAAATTGCTTTCTTGGAATGTATCTCCATTTGTGCCAATGCCACACGTTTCTGCTATTTTTAAGCAACTTTTTTTTTACCTTTTGGAACTACTACAGACCTCCAAATGATAGTTGAACCGGAGAAAAATGAGCCCAGAAGGGCATTTCTGCTGCCTGTACTGCCATGTCTGGTTCACCTGTTTCAGTGGAGACAGGATCCTGGATCCTACCCACAGTGTCAGAGTTCATGTCAGCGGCATATCCACAGCACTGCCATCTTTGTCTCTTTCTCAGCCTCATCTTTGTGCGCTGGAATTTCTCAAAGATCCTGCATTTTCCCTCCATGGTTCGCTTTGGAATGCAGATAAGAAAGAGGCCTGGGAAAGTTAATTGTTTTGTTAGGTTTGGTTGGGCTCATTGGGGTTTGGGAATGAAGCAGGACTACCATGTTTTCTATACCTTGTGCGCACCTAATATTCTTGTAATCTGTTACAGATAAAACTTGAGTAACATGCTGAAGTCATTTTCTGTCTTCTTCCCGAGTGCTGAATCTGGCCATTTAAATGCAGAATGTCGGCCGTAATTGCTGGAAAAGTCAGCTGTTAGTCCTCCCTAGCAGGGAAAAGCCTACCAGACATTATATTATGCAGCTCATAAAATCTTTCCTTATGTAGCTAGTATTTATTACGTTAGTTAATTCTCAATTTATTATCTTAATTAATTCTTTCTAATATTGTTTGATTACAGGGTATGGAATACCTGGGTTCAAAACGATATGTGCACAGAGACTTAGCCACACGAAACATCCTGGTGGAAAATGAAAACAGAGTTAAAATAGGAGACTTTGGCTTGACAAAAGTGTTGCCCCAGGATAAGGAATACTACAAGGTTAAAGAACCAGGAGAAAGTCCTATATTCTGGTATATTTCTGTTTGCTGTTTAATTATAAAATGGAAGATGGCACAGCGGTTTTTAAAAAGCGGTATAAAAGTCTCTGGATTTAGTTAGAAATGCATACAAGTTGCATCTAAATGCTCTAGAATCTTAAACTTTTTCATTATGCCCCCTCTCATGCTCTAGGTATGCTCCAGAATCGCTAACAGACAACAAATTTTCTGTGGCCTCCGATATGTGGAGCTTTGGCGTGGTCCTGTATGAACTCTTCACTTATATTGATAAAAACAAAAGCCCTCCAACGGTTAGTGTCTTCACATACATGTTTGGCACAGAATCACAACTAGGCATGGGTGAGAAATGGTTAGAAACTTCACATTTGAATCGAATATCAGCTGTATTCGAGGACTGGCCACATGCAAATCGAAAGCTTCCTTGCCTTCGTTTGAAGCTTTGGAGCAGATTCAGAACAGAGGCACGACTGGCGGCAGCTGGGATTTGGAGCCCATCACATTCAGAGTGGCTCCATTCACACGAATGTGGAGTTCCATCCCATGCACTTTGATGCGAAGCGAACCGGGGGCGGGCGGGTGAGGGTTTTAGAGTAGGGGTGAAGAGCCTTTCCCCCCACCACCACCACCAGATCACATTTCTTTGGAATAAATAGACCAGATTCTGCCTACCAGCAGTGGTAGATTGACAATGTATCCAGGCCTGCATCATAGTTTCACACATTTGAAACTATTTGTTTTCCAGGCTGCTTGCGTTACCCAGACCTCAGTTTAGGAAGCAAAATACACAATTATGGAAGAGTAGCAGGAATGCCATAGACAAGGAAATGCATTTCAGCACATGATGCAGAGTGATATTTTTACCTGCCTTCTTAACGATGAGGCCAAGGCTTGCACTTGGGTTTGTTATGATCATAATAAGCAAAGATGCTCGCTATTTGAGGAGAACTGACGGACCTGTGGCTGGGCCTCCACTTGACGTCCGAGATCACTCCATTTGGGGTGGCGAAGGTGTCCCAGTCCACTGCAGCAAAAGACACCCTCTGCACCTCCACTTTGGACACGGAGGAGCCATTTCCAGCTGCAGGCAAGGCATCTCGGATGGTGATTCTTCCGGTAAAAGGGATGCTGCGATCTCCCCAAGGAGGCAGCAGGCACCTTCTTTAGTGCCAGCGGTTGCCTTGCAGGTGTTGGTGGAGACGTGGCCCAAATCAAGAATATTTGTGGAAATAAATGTTTTCCTTGTGTTCCTTCTACTCTTTAATACCTTAAGACTGGAAATCATTTATCAGACTAATCGGTGAAAACTGTCATAATTGCTGCTCTGCAAAATCTAGAAAGAGCAGTTCATTTCTTCCTTATTATTGGGTACCATTGAGTTATGGCCACCTTCTGGTTGACTGCTTGGGAACTTATATGGCCACCTCTGAAGTTTTCTTGGCGAGATGCAAATCCTGCAGTAACTTCAGCAAAGGCCGGATTCTCTTCTCTGACTTAGATCGGAAGCCAGTTACTGAAATTCTCACTCTTTGTTTTATCTCTGTTTTAAATTTGTTGACTTTATACTTCTTTGTGCGTCAGCGTTGACTGCAAATAAAATGTTGTTGCTGTTTGCCATTGCCTTCTTCTGGGGATTTGTTTTCCAGGCTGCTTGCATTACCAAAGAGCTGCAGTCCTTCCTGATTTTTCTTTAATTTTAATTAGCAATGCAGGGCATTTATTTACAAAATAAAAGTATGTTTTAGGAACATGGCTCTGGCGAAATAACCTTCAAGTTATCATAGTTCTTTTGAAAAAGGGATATTGCTTGTTTCTGTGATATGCTGTATTAAATTTGATAAACACTCAAAGCCTTCTGTGTAAAACTGTTAAATTACATAACTACGCTTTCTTACCGCTGGTCTAACAGAAATTCAATTTGGATTTCTGTTCTAGGAATTCATGCGCATGATTGGCAATGATAAGCAAAATCAGATGATCGTATTCCATTTGATAGAGTTTCTGAAGAATAATGGGAGGCTGACGCGACCTGATGGATGTCCTGATGAGGTATTAGAATATAAACATATTTATCACGTTTTCCTCGCTTGAACTAATCAGTCAAAGCAGTACTCTTCATTTACTTAGCTGCCGCCTCCCAAAAAGATGTCCCGGAAAACCTGAAACACCTTCAGCTGTCTAACTCATAAGGACTCTAGAATCTGGGGATGCACCCAGAAATACTTTCTTATTCTGCTGAGCCTCAGGGGAAGACCATCATGGGCACTTACCACACCCTGTAATGTAGCATTTGCCAGGTGTTTATACAAACAGTGTGTAACTATCGTAGGCAACACGTTTTGAATTAACACCAGACAACCTGTGTACTAGGCTGCAACCTCACTTCTTGAGCTCAAACTGCATGATTTTTCATTTCACCAGTTTTGATACCATGTAAGAAGGACCCTGTAAGTACAAAAATCCCGTAAGTCTTTCCAAATTACAGAATTTATTTTCACATTCTAAAGACTGTTGGCAGATGGTCATTTATAAGTGAATACATTATTATTAAGGCCCTCTTTTTATTTCTAAAATCTGTTGACAACCAGATAGTCCAAATCCTAGATATATATTTTTTCTATTAACTGTGTAATATTCTTGTCATAAACATATTTTGATCCAGTTAGCTTTCCCTATGTTATATTGTGGTAGCAAACCAAAGGTGTCAATTTCTGTACCGAATAATTATTTAAGAGCCAAAGTTGCATAAAATATCAGTAAAGAAGCTCAAAAAGTTGAAATGAAGAATGGATGACAGTGTAGAAGAGGATGAGTTCTTGCATTTCATAAACCTCATCAAATCCATCTTTATTAAATGATTCCCCTGAGTAAAGCAGTCCTTTGATGGAGCTGGATGGCAACTCTTTCCTAAAAAAAACCAAAAGGAATGGATATGGACATGATATTTGGGGAAACAGTAATTTATGATATCTGCTCTTCTCTTATTGCAATTTTTTTCTCTCTTGCAAAGGTTTATGCCATAATGACAGAATGCTGGAACAACAATCCAAGCCTGAGACCCACCTTTAGAGACCTTGCTCTGAGAGTCGATCTCTTAAGGGAGAACATGGGTGGATGAAAGTGTTGGAAAAGTGTGTTGTTATCATGCAAGAAAATGCACTTTGTTCTTCGGACGACTGCAGATGGTTACCCTGCCCACATACGTTAACCTTTGAGGACATAGACTTTGGGGGAAGCATCCAGTCATGATCTGCGTTTGTTGATGAGTATCAGTGCTCAGTTTCTTCAGCAGTGATATTACTGTAATGCACCGGTGAGAAGCACTTTGATAGCAAAAGGAGCTACGTTGAAACTTGCGTGTGGAATATGATCCATCAACATCACCATGTTTTGCCTAATTGTTCTTTTTAAACAATCAAAGTGACTAGCAGAGATGTTATCAAGGATTGAAAAAAACTGGGTGGAGAATTGAACTTGTGTAGTGTTTTTTTTTTTCTTTCTTCTGCATCATTGCTGGACTGAAGGTGAATGACGCCCAGGTGACCAATGGAACGTACTACTTAGTAGGAATGAATAGGATTGTGTTCTTAAGCAGAACTGTACATAGCTTGAACCATCCGAGATTCTGCTTTATTGCAACTGCCAGAAGGTTTGATGTTACCAGCTGCACCATTCTGAAGAGGTGCAGACGTTTCCACTTGAAATTAAGAATGAAGGTGGACTTAGTTTCTTCATTCTGAGCACAGTGCGTCAGTTTGGTCTCTTACTGTCCCTTTGTTTGTTTTATCTTCCATCTTTTAGTCTTTTCTGCCAGCCAGAGGTGATAATGTTCCAGAGCCAAGGTTGAAGATAACGTTGTTTTGCGTAAGTGTACATTTCATGGCATTGTGAGATCCTGCAGTTCATTGGGAAATTTTAAGATTTTTCAAAAGGGATAATCTAAATCTGACTTGGTCTTCACGTCTTAGGAATAGTCATTGATGTGTCACATTTGTTGTTGGGTACCACAGAATCGTGGCTGCTTAACTGCATGGGCACTTCTGTTCAGGGTTCTCAGCAGAGATACCGAAGTGGATTTTCCATTGCCCAGTGGCGGGGGCGGGGGGGGGGGGGAGGCCGGGGATCGAACCAGCAACCCTTTGCTTTCCAGGCTGCTTGCATTATGTGCCACATTAGGGTCTGTTTAAAATGCAATCGTTATGCAAAATAAAAAGTAAAACGGGAGAAGCATTGCATGCCCGGCAAATCAGCGTTGAGCAAGTTTGCTCCAGAATCCATTTTGCAGTAAACGGAGATTTGGTATGCCTTCTAATGTGTTGCCAAAGGGCTTGCATTTTTAGGAAAGGGGCCTTTGAGTGTAGAACTTTATTTCTGTCGTGGAATGGTTACGTTATGGAGTGCAAGTTTCTAAACATCTGACTAAGCAACTTTCTTTGTGCCTGCCTGAGCCAGCCTTTGGCCAGCAACAGAAGAGATATACAGTAACACAGTGTGATTGTAATGTAAATATTTTGAGGAAAAGGGAACAAATAAGTGTATGTAAATATATATATTTTTTAAAGACATGATGAAAACTGCATTTTTAAATGAACAAGTCTACAGCAAGACAGTCTATTTTCTTACATTTTGTTCATGTCTCCTTTAGGTAGAGGCATTTAAATTCCTGTCATAGACAGCAGCTTAATATTTTTCAAATGCTAAATTTTGTTAGCCTTGCCAGCTTTCCAAATGCTGCACTGACCCCTCACTTCAGTCAATTTGGTGTTACATAGGTCCCATTCATTGAGAAATTGGAAGCATACTTCTGGTGTTGCTAGGATCAAATGTGGGTTCCCTGTGCATGGATCTTGATCTCAGTTAAAATTTGACTTTCTGTAATTGAAGGTGTGCGGCACTGCTTTATTACACAGGCTAAATTGTGATATGAAATCTCGGAAGCTGCTACATACAAGATTAAGGGTGATACTGCTCTGGACATATACTGGACCAGAAAGCCTACTAGGAACCTCCTTCCACCTACTAGGATGGTCTAACGGAGGACCTGGCACGTCACCATTATGCAGAAGAGAACGTTGCTAGCAGGCTTGCTGTCTGGTCTACTGGCCGGTGCAGAATTGCCATTGGTGGCACAAATTCGTATTTGCTAGCCTCGAAAGTTGGGTGGTAGTGACCATTTTCAGAACAATATCAGAGAAATAGCTGTGTTAGTCGTAAGTTGAAAATTCCAGCAAGGTAGTTAGTAGATGTAGCATCTGAAGAAGGAGACGTGCCCGTTGGGCCCCCTAGCATCTGAAGAAGTAGAAGTGCCCATTGCACCCCCTAGCATCTGAAGAAGTAGACATGCCCATTGGGCCCTCTAGCATCTGAAGAAGTAGACATGCCCATTAGGCCCCCAACATCTGAAGAAGTAGATGTGCCCATTGGGCCCCCTAGCATCTGAAGAAGTGGACATGCCTATTGGGGCCCCTAGCATCTGAAGAAGTAGATGTGCCCATCAGGCCCCGTAGAATCCAAAGAAGTAGACGTGCTCATTGGGCCCCTAGCATCTGAAGAAGTAGATGTGCCCATCGGGCCCCCTAGCATCTGAAGTAGACATGTCTACGAACGCTCATATCACCAACCCTTCTGTTAGTCTCCAAGTGCTTATAACTACCTTGACGAACTTTTCAGAACATGCTACCAAATTTCAGTGGCAATGAAGTGCACTTGCTCTTTTTGCATTAGAACAGACTTTGCCACTGTGGTATCCTCCAAGTATTTGGATTGCATCCTCTAGCAGCCTGCCCCATCTGGGGAGTGCCATAGTCAGAAACTTCAAGAACACCCTAGGAGAGGGAGGAAGGCTGTTTTGCGGATCCTTCTTAAATTCACATTCAGATATTTTAAGTGCCTGCTTCCTCAGTTGGAAAGAATCCATTTCAACTGTGTTCACACCTGCATTTTAATCCAGCTTCAGTCCACTTTTGAAGTGAGATAATGCATTGGCAAAGTGACAGGTTGTTTTGCTTTTGGCTTTATCTAACTGAGGAAATCCCCCTCTCTGGGTTAGATAATCTGGAAAGAAAATGACAGGTCACTTTCCTGATCTATTCTTCCATTTTGGAGGTTGACCGGAGGTGGATTCAAACTTGGGGGCGAACGCAACATTAGTGAAAGAGGCATTAAGTTCTTCCCCACACAGTTGCACCCTTACTCTCCACTATGGGAACTGAATGAAAACTTGAAATGCCATTTTTGTGTTTGGCAGGATACGGCTTCGACAGCCCCGTGTCCTCAATGCCTAGTCAGGTTTCTTGCCTTTTTTACCTACCTCAGACATCGAGAGGGCAGCCATGGGAGTGTGTGTAGGATTTGCAGATTTCTTTTCTGCGAGAGCCAGTTTAAGAAACTTTTGTGCCACGGTGGTCTGTATGTATGCACGAGAGATGATTTGGGGTACCCGTAAGGCTCCCTTTTCGGACGTGCTGGCTTCTCCTTCTTCTGTCCTACAGACAGGATAAGAGTTTTGAACGGACTCCGAAGAATCTCTATATGCGCAGAGGGATTGTGCTTGAAGGAGGGGGTCGGAACTCCCTGCCTACGAGGGTCCTCTATGAATTGCACCTTGAAAGCTTTCCTGCAGAGCACGCTTCCTTTGTTTTCACAGTTTTGGAATTCTGCTAAAGAGACGGAGAAAGAGCTTGCCCCTGGTCTCGTCCGCAGGTGCATTTTGTAACATTACACTAGGCTTCTGTGGGTTAAAAGGCTCAGAGTATTAGCATTTTGTGGAAGATGCACAGTGCTCCTTTTTACATTGTTTCTGCTCAGATACGTTGCACATTTGTATTTTGCTTCGAAGTCAATTTAAAACTACTTTATATAGAAATTGTATTCTGTTTTTGAAGACTGCGCGTGTGTATATGTGTGTTTGTGTGGGTTCCCCGTAAACTGAAATTAAAGTAGATTTAAGAGTTAGAGCAACATTGTCAGGATAAATGCTGCCGTTGAGAGCAGAAGAAGCCCTATTTAGGGTTTCGTGTTCCATATTTTAAAAATAAATCCTCAGGGAATTTTGTGTAATGCAATGAAGAGATCTTCCACAATGAATAAAAGTGTCTTTGCTTGATACCGTATGGTTGACCTGTATTCTAATAATAATGGCGTGTCTTTGAGACTTCTGTTATTTTGGATATTTTTAAAGCTTTGTTTTGTTTCGTTTTGTTTTACCTATATGATGTGTGGACGCATTCTTGGCTTTAAGCCTTTCCGTATCTGTCACACTTCTGTTGTAGTAGGCGTGGGCAGAATTACCCTGCTAGAGTTAAGCCGGATTGGTTTTGTTTTAATTCCACATAGTTGAGTAGGAGCTAACTACCTCCTCGTATGAGCTTTGGCCCCTTCTGCACTGGGCCTTATTTTGGAATAGGGACCTGCTGTCTGCATCCAAATGCAGACCACAGGAGTCCCTTGGCAAAGTTTGCACATACGCGTGGACATAGCTGTTCTGGAATATAATCTGGAATAGGGCCCAGTGCTATCCTGGCAGCTCCCCCAACATCTGCTAGCGGTGGTGCGTGAAATGTTGCACTACACACGTCCCATTCCGTACCTTTCCCAGCCGGTGGAGTGGACATTTGTGCCGCTTTTGGTGCTGGGGGTTGTCTGAGGTGCCGCGTAAGCATGCTGGCAAATCAGATGACCTGGAACACTAGTGCAGCTGCGTGGTGCATCACCACAGTGCCAGCACATGCACAGACACGCCGGCCACCGGAGGAAAGTTGGCAGCACCCAGATATGCGTCCGGACCTCCGGTAGGTCTGCAGATGCGTGGGGGGGGGGGGGGAGGGCATGCACTAACACAAATGTGAATGCTGCTACATGCCAGTGGGAGCGCACTATTCCTGTTCCCTGGACGGGACGAGACAGGAAGTGCGGAAACACATCTTGCCTGTCATTTCCTCATAGAATTGCTGCTCTTCCTAAAGTATCCAGATGCAAGCAAGTGCCCGGCCACTTCCCTTTTGTGTGTGTGTGCCATCTTCCGACATATGGGTACTTTTGCGAGAGCGGTGATTCCATCCGGCCGGATTGAAAACCCAGTGCCAGATTTTTCATCACGCCTCCATAGTGCATTTTCAGTCAATTATCCCAGAGGGCATATTGGGATTGCCGTGGGTATGTGCGGCAATCCCAATATACTTCTGGGGAAATAATGCCGTTTTTTGAACTGCGCCTTAAGTGGAGACAAGGATGGGTTCAAAACGGTCGTTTATTCCGCACAGCAGCCAAGCCAGCACTTTCATGCGCAGTGAAGCCAGGCAAGGTCGTCGTAGGTACATCCGGAAGTGCAGCACACTGTTTTCAGATCACGCGGAATCGGTCGCTTCGCATGGTAATAATGATCCTTATTGGTCCTTCTGGTTAGATCTGCGCTCCTTCGCCCATCGCCGACTTTAGTCAGACCAACGTGTGTTTTGTAATGGTTATATAAATCTGTAAAACTTCCTGATGTAGGTTCTATGTGTGGATTTCTAATTTCAGGGTCTGGGACTGAATGGAGTCTGCCTTTCAGTCCTTCATTGTTGTCGTGCTGAAATAATCCTGTAACAGATAAAAGAAAACCTACAACAGACAAATTGGCTGTTGATAAAACGATGCCAGGCAGCGTTTAGTGGCATCAAACAGTTACTGAATTTCATTATTATTTTTTGTATTTACTTTGTATCACATCCTTTCTCACAGAGCTCCAGGTCCTTTTGTTTCCCATTTTATTTTCATTAACAGTGCCATGCTGAAAGGTATGGAAAGCTCCAGGAGTGGACCACCCAAATTTGCCCATCACCGGGAAGCTTCCACATAGGCTCAGCCACTCCAGGAGAATGGATTTCCTCTAAGCGAGGGAAAAGTACTCTCAGGTTCAGGTGGGTGGAGTTCACCTTCCCACCTCTGTGGAGAGGCGTGGAGGAGGAAGGTGCAACTTTCTACTAGGATTTTCTACTAGGGTTGCTTCAGAGCACCAAAATATTGCCAACTTCCAGCTGTTTATGAGACCTTCCAGAGCAGGTCCCTCTGGTAGCATCACTAACTCAAGGGAAGTTCCCATCAAAGTGAGTGATCTGTAGCAAAATTGTGTTTGCCCTGGCATTGCATCCTCTCCCTCCTGCCAGATCTCAGGCCTTTAGAGGGCAGTGAACTGTCAGTCTTAGGTAATGGTCAAACACCTTAATCACTACAAGGGGTTGACTCTTTGTGTAGGCTTCAGACTAGCCTTAGCCAACCTTTCCTAATAAATATTGCTCTACATGGTATGATGGATCCAAGTTGCCACCTAGTATGCTTACTGGTGGCACTCCAGAAAAATCCAGTGAATTACCAAAATTATATATCATTGAGCAGTCACAAATACCATACATGAAACTCATGGTCAGTAGAACAGTGAAAAACATCTTAGACGTATTTGGACTTGACAGTTGTGCTACACCACAGACACCGATAGAAAGGAGGTGAATCATTCTGATTTCTAGTTCAGATGTCAAACACATGTAGCTGCTTTGCCAACCCTCATCAGCCCAATACAACCATACAATATATTCCCATCATTTGGAACAGGCAAAAAAAACATGGCGACTTGGTCTTACCTAAACATCCAGACAGTGAAATTTTCCATGCAAGCAGAATCAGCACTTTTGTTGTACTGATGAACTAACGTGCTGGCACAATCTGGGAAAACTCAACAGTTGGCCCCGTCTGCAAATCTTACCAGTCTGCCCATAGCTTACCAGTATTTGCACTACCATGTACAGGTGAATTATGTTCCTTCCATGGGAAGCTTCTCTTCCAGTGTGATGGTCCACAGACATATAGCACTGCTCTCTTGTAATCTTCACCGCATAGCTTCAGCACTCTTTGAAGTCTTGTCTGGGACGTTCCCGTTCCAGATTTTGGGGAAATCTGAATGCCCATTTTGGTTGGCAGCACAACTAATACCAAGAGTAGGAGGTGGCTTAGTTCCATCTTGGCTGCAGACTCTACTGCTAACCTCAACCTCCAGCTGCTTAGCTTTATATGGTTTACAGCACCCATCACTTTGCGACCTAGACAGCCCACGTGGTCTCTCTGTGTTATCGACTTTGTCCTTGACGCTTCTTGTCCCATTCCTTTCTCCATCATCAGAGTCTGGGATCTCTTAATGCAAATGTTCCCTTTGATTTCCAGTGCGTTACAGCCCCACGCTGCAAAGCCAAATGATGTGCCCACGTTCTCCAAATCCTTGCCACCTGTTAAGATTGTTGGAAGAATCACACTGCTTTACAGGATGGAAAACATGGACAAAAAATAGCATGATATTAGAGTACCATAGTAAGATAAATCCCAATGTCTAACGTGAAGTAGCCCATATTTTAATCTCTGTGAGGTGAGTGAAGTGGAGATCTGAACACTATTGTTTTAAACTAGATCTTAGTCACTGTTCTGATGATTTAATTTTGCTGTTGCCATTCTGTGTTCCCTCCCTCCACAATGGAACCTACTATCTATGTTACCAAACTTTGGGATTTGTTGAGGGTTTTTTTGTGACAGAATTTTTGCAAAAGCGTGCGCTTTTCTAAATCAGAGTTCGCTGTCCATTATTGGTTCCGAATAAATTCCATTTAGTACCGGAACCTAGGCCATTACTGGTCAATCTGTACTTTCAGCATGCCATATTATGCCAGTGCTTTATGTGTCCAACCTGTCGTGAGGTTTCTTATGCCTTATGCACTAAAGTGCACATAAATACTTATTTTAAAAGGGCATCTTATAACAGTGTAGCATCAGAGTAAGGCCCAGAGTGGAATAGGACCATTTTGGTCCAGTTGTACATTCTGCTGGGCACAACATGCCAAGATTTGGGGCTTCCATTGGTGGTGGCCACATGTTACCACCAAATTCTGGCTAGCAAAGCCAAGAATTATGTTTATTGCCCAGGCTGCCAGAGACCAAATTTGCTTGGACAGTGCACTTCTACAAAAAACTGAATGTCATTTCTTGAATATTGTACTAGGCGTGGAAGGTACATCCATTTTTTTACGGTGAAAATAAGTACATATGACGGAGGTGGAATGTAAATACGCCAAGTCTCAAAATGATATAAAGACTGAATAAGATTGAAATATGGAAGGATTCCTCCTGCGCTCTGTCCACGGGCACCCCACCCCTCTCCCAAGCTGAATGGAGCCATCCTAAAGGTCACACAAAGGATGTTCTATTCTGGGTCATCTTTGGTGACTAAACAGGGGAGCACCATCCTGGACGCAGCAAAAGAAATGAACCTCAGAATAGGTCATGATGCATGAGGATTTATGTGCCTGATACAGAAGATACTCTTTTTCTTATATCTTACCAACATATGGTGGTATATATTTTTTAAAAAGCATGTTTCTACTTTAAAAAAATAATAAACAGCTTTATGCTTCTACTTTCAGGTTGCAAAGCAGGTCAACGACATTTAAGCAGCAAATCCAGGTAGATCTGAGGTATAGATTAACATATTTCTACCTCCTTCCCACCCCATCTCCAATGGAGTTAACCAAAAGATGGCACAGGAAGCAAAGTCAAAGGCCTGTTCAAATTTAGAAACTCATTTCTATATGTATATGTGTGTGTGTATTACATTTGAGATAAGCACGTTTGAATGATCTTACCATGATAAATACCATCTATGGCCCTGAAAGGTAGTTAGTAGCACTTGGAGACTAACAGAAGGGTTGGTGGCATGAGCTTTTGTAGGCACGTCTACTTCTTCGGACGCCAGGGGACACAATGGGCACGTCTACTTCTTCATGTGCTAGGGAACCCAACTCCTGCGTCCCCTAGCATCTAAAGAATGCAGCCTCCTAGCCCTTGGGTCCCCTAGCACCTGAAGGAGTAGACATGCCCACTGAGCCCCCTAGCATCTGAAGAAGTTGACGTGCCCACTGGGCCCCCTAGCATCTGAAGAAGTAGATGTGCCCATTGGGGCCCCTAGCATCTGAAGAAGTAGATGTGCCCACTGGGCCCCCTAGCATCTGAAGAAGTAGATGTGCCCTTTGGGCCCCCTAGCATCTGAAGAAGTTGACGTGCCCACTGGGCCCCCTAGCATCTGAAGAAGTAGACGTGTCTACGAAAGCTCATGCCACCAACCCTTCTCCTGCTAGTTTCCAAGTGCTATTAACTACCTTGCTGGACTTTTTGAATTAGACTAACACAGCTGTTTCTCTGACATTGACCATCTATGACCCTGTTCAACTCACCTGTGAGGACGCTGTGGTTTGGTTCCTGAAACTGCAGTGTGAGACAAAACTCTTATGAACATTCTGCCTAGGGGAAATGGGGTTGGGATGGGGGAGGAAAACTACACTGCGACAGAGGATGCGCAGGTTCCCAGGAGCACATTAAATCATGGAAGTCACATTTTACTGATCATGTAGAAGCAAAACAATGAGAACATTTGCATAAAAGACACAGGACGTAGAAGATGGGGACTGTTCCTGAGCCAGAGTGTGGGATGGATACAAACTCAGCTGAGTGTGTGAACAGACTGAAGTGCAAATGAGCCCTTAGCTATTGCACGAAAGCTCAATTTTTCTAAATGTTTTCACAGGAAAGGACTAAAAAGCCATCTGCAAGGTCTCCTTTCTTGTCCCGTTCTATCCCATTACCAGCACTGGAGACACTTGTAGCAAAACATGGGTGGCGAGCAGAGTTGTATGTGGTTAGGGTGGTGCCTTTGCTTTGCTTTGATCACCCCAGCCTCTGGATCAGATGATGATTCAGTGTGATGCAATGCAATGCACCAGTTGGTGTCCCACGTCTCATCTCTGCACCAGCACTCCTGGTTTACTGGTCTTCGTTGCCAGCGCTATTTACCTCCATAGACATAGAGAACAACTGGGGGAAATTGGCACTTTGCTTCTCATCTGTTGGAAGAAAAGGCCCACGCATGGATTAAGCATTTGCACAGGCAAAAGGTTTGCTCATGCGAACCCTCCCCTCATGTGTCCAGACACTCACCCCAAGACCAGATGGCATCCAAGTGCTGCCATCTTCTTTCCTTGACGTTGAGGCAGGCAGGCACTGGCACCATCACTGGGACAACTGTGATGCAAGACGTCATGTAACAGATCAACATGCTTGCGTGGCATATCACACGACCCTCCAGCACCCTGAAGAGGAGGTATAATCGATGTTTCCAGAGTCTTACTGGGTCTGGCACTAGTGAAGGTAGGTGAATGCATGGCGCAGGTTCAACCAGGGAATGCTCCTGGATGGAAGGAGCTGTTTCTGGTTAGCATTCCCCACATGAACTACCGGGCCAAGGGTTTAAGGTCACCGGGCTCTCATTGTGACTGAATTACAATTTGAACTTGGGTCTGTGCAATTGCTTACTCGTGATTTTTCATTGGCTCGGTTCAGGGAAGGTGTCCTTTTATTCTACTGACCGATTACTGACCACGCTCATAGTGCTGAAAATACTTGGCTTCTTTGGCACATTCCCATGGCTTGTGGTCTTACAGATATAATCTGTTTCTTTGTTCCAAATATCTACATTAACTTTAATATACAATACAATATATGCATCCTTCACAACTTCACATTATGCCATAAACATATCCATTACTAAATTTATTTTCCTCCTCCCCTCCCTCCCTTGCTCTCCCTGACCCCAGGGTTAGGTTGGCTTGCAATTTAACTTACCATTGAGGTCAATTTGGATATAATATTAACTGCTCTTCATTATTCCATTTGTCCATCACAGAAAATTTCTCTAATATCCCAATGTGAGACATTAGATGTTCTCTAATAAAGTCAAACAGCAATTGGCTCCCTAAATCACTATACCGTTGCTGCAATGTTCTCTTTGGTAATTTCCAATTTCTAACGATTACTGCTTGTGCTCTAATCACATGTGCATATTTACATATGTTCATTCTCTGAAATAAACCAAGGTCCTTGGACCAGATTATATTACTGCACGAGATCGTGTTAATTTTACCTCCAGTTTGAGACCAAAGCCTTTGAACCTCTGGACAGCTCCACCAAAGATATAAATATGTGCTTTTATTCTTACATTTGTTCCAGCGCTCCAAACTCAAATTTGGTACCATATAGCTTAGCTGGCAAGGGGTCCTACAAATTTTATAACAGTTCTTTAACCCTCAATGTTTTAATCATAGCCAATTCTTTTTTATATTCTTTTTTTCCTCTGTATTTATAAATTTCTTCGACAATATGTATATCTCAAATTTACAATACCAGTATCTCTTAAATATTGCACTCCTTCACCATTTGGAGATACAATTTATTGGCTTTCCCTCCCACCCCAGCCAGGAGACTGTTCTTATATACCACTTACTTCCATAATGGAGATCACTTTGGTCGCTCCTTGTACCACTGGATCCCCACCTTTTTCCTTAATAGGCATCTAATATCCACCTCTTTGTACCAAATATTTACCAAACACTTTCACATCCTAACTTGAGCACGAATTAATATTTTCTATATTTTACCTGCTATACTCTACCACTCCGTATTTTATTCCACTTGATGGCTGTGTTCCCATGCAAATTTTAATCCGGTTTCAGTCCATTTTCAGAGGAGAGGATCCATCAGCAAAGTGACTAGTCATTTTCTTTCCACTTTTTCTAATCCCAAAGTGGATTTTCTGAGTTAGATCATTCTGAAAGAACACTTTGATGATGCCTTCTCTCACTCTGAACCCGGATGGAAACCTTTATGGTTCAACTCCTTTATCGTTTCCCCACTCATCTCGTTCCTAGCATTAATTATTTCTGTTGGGGCAAATTTAGATATAATCTGTGCACAAGAAAAGTTAAAAAGGGAACACATCATTTTGCCTCGGATATCCTCCGACATCGAGACAGTCGGTACAATTCCATAAAAGAGATTGTTCTAACACAATGTACCAGTCTTAGGCTTGGCATGTTACTTGCATCCCATGGACAAACTATGTGTTCTCTGCTCAGGTATGTGATACCAGGAAGAGCTTTTGATCTCAAAGCTAAATGGATTTCAGGTGTTTTGTGTTCTGCTCCAGATATATTCTGGAGATAAATCTATTTTATTGTTTGGTTTGCACGTGACAGGGAGGAAAGGCAATGAAATGAAGGTCAATACTATATTCTTTCTGGCAGAAAAATGTGACAATTATTTTCTTAGAACGTAAGATTATAAGAGGGACTATGCTGGATCAGCCCACAGACCATCTAGTCCAGCAGCCTGTCCCACACAGTGGCCCACCAATTGCTCATGGGCATCTCAAGCAGAAGACAAAGGCGAAACCTTCACCTGCTCTCAAATCCCTGTAAAATTAATTGTACATTTGAGTTGCTAATATTAAATAAAACGTAAATCGCTATAGAATGCAAATTGTCCATTTCCTCTCCAATCCTGCTGTCCCCCATCCTGGAAGATGTACCTAGGCATCCGTTCTAGTAGCCATTGATACATCTGTCATGCATGAATTTAACCCTTCCTTAAAGCTATCTAGGCTAGTTGCTATCACCACCTCTCCTGGCAGACAATTCCATAGACCGATGACCCTTGTCTGATCTGACACTCCTATCCATCAGCCTCATAGAGGGGCCCCTGGTTCTAGTGTTGTGTGATAGAGAAAATAATGAATATTTCTTACTCCAGCCTCCCTAAAACAATTCAGATCCCGTCAGATCCGTCTCCCTCAGCTGTCACCACTGGCAGGCCTCCCATCTGGACAGAAAGGGAGCGTGGTCACTGGATCAGACCTTTGAGGAGACTGCTTCCGTCAAGTCCTTCCCCTTCCACTGTCAGCTCAGAACTATGCAGGAAGTGAAGAAGACCTTGACATCTACCGCCTACAAGTTCTAGCCTTCCCCATTTTCCCTCCGCCCTGAAACCCTTTCCAGAAGCTGTGAGGCGTGTTTTTCCCAGGCAGACTTCGCCAGGGTCTGTCTGTATTTGCTGGCTGGTGTGACGGCAGGTCCTGCCAGATGAACTTGAGGGCATTATTACCCGTAGCTGCTGATTTCTGAGCATGTGCAGGCCTGGAACCCTTTCCTTGTGGGTCACGTCTTTGTGAGATTGTAATTACCTGGATGCCAGCAAAGCACCACCCACCTCCCGTTGTCTTTTTCCTGTGCCTTGCTAGCACCCAGGAACTTGGAAGAGGAACAAAAATGCAAAGAGCACCAGACGGAGGTAAACATGGGATATTCAGCGACGTTTCCAGATTCCCCATAATACCGATTTATCAGGTTTTCAGTCTACTAAACTGGACTATATTGGGAATGGCACAAATATGTGTAGTGTTCCCAGTATAGTCCTGGGATAATCATTGGTTTTAATCCTTATCTGGAGGCATCTAAGATTACGTATTGTGAGCCATCCCAAGAGTCTTTTTAGGCTGAAAGATGGCATATAAATAAACGAAATAAATATTTTTCCCCTCTGCCTTTTTCAAAAGAAACGCTTCTTTCTAAAAATCTCCCATATTTACATTTACTTTGTTTCCAACTTTCTTAAACTGAAATTATAAAATTATTTTGGGCACATGGGCATACACCTCCCCCTCCTGAAGGTGGTTCCTCTCACAATAATAGCCATTTCACCACATGGGTAGAGGGGAGATGAGAAGAGTTGGTTTTGCTACCTCGCTTTTCTCAGCCGTTTCAGGGGACTCAAAGCGGCTGACAAAGCTTCTATTCTTCTCCCCAAAGCTGAATACCCTGTGAGGCGGGTGGGGCAATAAGAGCTCAGAAAGACAGCTGTGACTAGCCCAAGGTCACCCGGCTGGCTTCATAGAGAAGTGCGGAGTCAAACCCGCTATTCCCAGATAAGAGTCCCGCTCCCTAACCACGAGACCAATTGCCTCTTACCTCTACTGACAACTGACTCCTTTCGTGTCCTTCAGATTTTAAGCCATTTCAACATTCTTCACTCGTAGAGCATGGTTCTGGGCAGCATGGTTTGGCTCTTATGTGATCAGTAAAATGTGACTTCTCTCATCCAATGAAAATCTTGGAAGCCTGCCCTAACAAAAGTTAGCTTCCAAAGCACCACTAATTTACCCTAGAGAATTGCAGCTCCATCAAAATGAAGCCCACAGTGGGACTTGATGGAGACAACATAACTGAAAGCTGATGCAGGAGCAGGAGAGAAATTGCACAGAACTTTTCTAATACAAACTTATGGGAAATGGGAAGCTTCCCACTAACTCTGCAGCATTTTGACTTCTTTTAAATGAAATAGTATTCAGCTGTGGAACTCCTTGAAGTATTTGAACAAGTCTCTTCACCTTCAGTTTGGTCTAGTGGTTAAGGCGCCAGACTCTTATCTGGGAATACTGGGGTTGATTCTGCCCTCCCACACGAAGCCAGCTGGGTGACCTTGGGCTAGTCACAGCTTTCTGCTGAGCTCTCACAGCTCCACCTACCTCACAGGGTATCTGCTGTGGGGAGAAGAATATTAGCTTTGTCAGCCACTCTGAGTCCCCTTAAATGGGTGAGAAAAGCCGGGTAGAAAAGCCAACTCTTCTTCTTCTTCATTTGCAGTGCATAAATCAGACAGACAACTAAATATTAATTGAAATAGTGTTTTATTAAAGACCCACTAAATGAGAATATATAGAAAACAATACATCTTTGGGTGAGTTATATTTGGTAGGTGTGCATCTTAGAGACATATTAATTAACGCATAATAAAATATACCACACACACAGGTCTTCTTATGGTGTTTCAAATATGGCAAAACATGATTTTAGAAGGATAATTAATAGTAGGAAAAATGAATACCCATCGTGTGATCCTAACCATGTCTGCCCAGAAAAAGGCCCCATTGTGCTAATATGGTTTATAGTCTTCATTAATACAAATTAGCAGGAAGATAATCCTAGTAACAATTTCTTTTTGGTTTTTAAATAAGAAACTAGGGTACGATTAGTTACTTGGGAAAATCAATTGAAAACAGTCACCTTCTTACACACATGGTTAAGAAACACTGCGACTAACACCGACCCGGTTTCTGAACATTCACATGTAAACACGTATCAATATATCAGTGATTCTTAACACACCGCGCTGATCTCGGTTTTGGTACAACCCCATTTACAGCACATTGCTGCTACCCCTATAGAGAGATCCCGCTTTCTTCGGGGGTATTTGACCCAAGGCAGTTTGTCTGAGCTCATGGGACTGGGTGGCCAGCTTTCACTCTTGACTTTGTGGGTTGCGTCCTCTAGTTGATGAATATATTCTTTTAAGTTATTGGAAATAGGAATGTACTCATTGTAATCGCCATGCAGATTAAATAAATCTTTCAGGGACTGCTGTCCAGTTTGCTGACTGGCACTTTGGAGCCGCTCCAGTTCTGGGTCCAGCAATAACTGCAATTTGATATCTGCGGCTTCTTTGTCGCTGCTGGCTTGGAGCAGATCTATTAAAATAAAATGGAAAAAAAGCTATCAAAACATTACTCAATGCAAAACATATGAAAGCTTTTAGTAAATGCCCATGTGTCATTGAACATTCAGCTATGGAGTCTCCTGCTTCAGTGTATAAAAATCAGTAGAGAGACAGAAAAAAGGCCCATCTCTTCTGAGCCGTCTTAGGCTGAGTTCACACCATAGTTTTAATCCAGCTTCAGTTCGCTTTCAGAGTGCGTCAGCAAGCAGAACAGTCATTTTCTTTCCACATTATTTCACCCCAAAGGTGATGTTTCCACTCTGGAAGCAGACTGAAGCTGGGTGCATTCACACTTAGGTGTGAACGCAGCCTTAGAGAAGGCTTAGAGGTGGGATTGTTCACACACGGGTCTGCCCTTCCCACTTTTCATGAACATTCTGTGCTGGAACAGGTGAGTTGGAGAAGACTTGGGAATATGAGGGCCACACACTCGCTGTCTCTTTTTGTGCCTGCCTACAGCCTCATTTGCTTCTCGTTCAGACTTAAAAAAACCCTCCCTTGACATGCACGCAAGGTATACTGTTTCTCATTTTGCCAAGTAGGTAATACAAAGGGGAGGTTTATGGAAGGTGAACAGGGCCCTCCCCACCTTGTGGGAAAAGAAGTGAGTGCGCAGGGCAGCGTAGACCGCCTCAGAGCATCTGCAGCAGGCAAGGTGGCATTGCACCTGCCTGCCCGCCTTTTGAAAGAAGACCCTTGGGGTTGCCCGCCGCTGTGGGTGGGGGGACAATGAGGATCACCACCACCACCCGTCTGCTTCAGAAGAAGATGCCAAAAGTAAGTGTGACCTGTCACACTTCCTACAGAGCTGCTTTAGGCTTCTTCATATTCCTTCTCCCCTCACGGCACTTGTGGATCTGCCAGGAGCTGTCATGAAGGTCCACCTGCCAAGCAAACGCCAACGTTTTAGGCAAAGAAACCCCGCCGCCAGCCAGGCGGCTTTGCCAGCTCCGAATGTGAAAATGCTGCAGCGACAACATGCAGAACAATTGGCTTCCTCTGGAGACCCCCCAAAACCCGCCTCCCTCCTTGGTTGAAGGACCTTCCCTCTGCTTCACTGGGTGTTGTAATGAATGATGTGGAGACGAGAGTGGAGGAGAATTGCTTTTTTCTACTAGGCTACACAGTTGTTTATATCTCTTTGCACAGGATACATTGTTATGGTAAAACCGGATAGATCACTGGTTAGAAAGGAGACATTCAGATGTCCTCAAGAACCACTTCAGCATGGCGCCTGCTTATTCCCTAGAACAGGGTTTCCCAAACTGTGGGTTGGGACCCACCTCTAGGAAATTTAACCGTATTTGAAATAACTTTTTTGATGTAATTATTTAATTAAGTAATAAAAAAAATTGTATTAAAACTTTGTTATTTGAAAAGTCTTTATTCAAATTGGTAACGGTTAAATTTCCTAGAGGTGGGTCCTGAGTTGGTAAACTTACATTAGATGGGCTGTAGCCCAGACAACTTTGGGAACCACTGCCCTAGAAAGATTAGAAGGGTCGGCATGCTACAAGTGTTTCCTTACGCTGAGGTTTGCCATCCAAGCACGGAAGTTGCCCCCACATGCATGATACTAGTTTTGCCCAGAAAGGTTAGGAGGGTCAACATGCTCCGGAATGCTTTTTCCGCTGAGGTTTGCCATCCAAGCGGGGCTGGCATTCCTACAGCTGGGCATCATGGGTCGGTCAGTAGGATGGGTGGATGGAGGTCCTTCCTTTTAAGCGCCCCATTCCACAGGTCGGTGCAGCAGAGGTTGGCGCAGTAGTCTCTCCTCAGTTTCCCATCCACTGAGGAGGGAGAGACTGAGAACATAAGGACCTGCTTGAGGGGAGGCCCTCATGGTTGTCCCACCACCCTCAGCAGCAAAAGCGGTGGGCACCTGGGAGAGGGCCTTCTCAGTGGTGGCCCCTAGGCTATGGAATTGACACCTAGGGGCCACCACTGAGAAGGCCCTCCTCTCCCAGGTGCCCACGTCGCACCTCAAGGGGGAGACTATTCGATAGCTTAGGGGCCACCACTGAGAAGGCCCTCCTCTCCCAGGTGCCCACCCCTTTTGCTCCTTTACTTAGGAAGGCAGCGAAGACGCACCATTGGTTAAATGGGGATACAACTTTCCCTTCACACTTGCGGACACCGTTGTTTTAACATATATTGTTACTGTTTTAATATGTAGTTATAATGTTGTGACCCGTCCTGATAGCCTATGGACTGGATAAAATGTAAACAAACAAACAATACGAACAGCCGTGCCTCCCTCTTTCCGCATACTCCCACCCGTCCGCTCCCACCGCACGCACGGGCGGCACTGACTGAGGCGAGCGGGCAGGCGGGCGGACGAAGGAAGACGAGCGCGCGTAGTGCTCCTCCGCGTGCGCCTCCGAGGCGAGAAGAAGTAGTCCCCCTCCCTCCCCGCGCCCGCTTGCCCGCCCCGGTCCCTCAGCGCGCAACTTCTCCCCGTCTCACCGGCCCTGGCGAGGGGGGCCCGCGAGGGCGGCGGGCGCTGCTCCCTCTGCTCCTCCTCCTCGGAGACCCTCCTCCAGCGGGACCCTCCGCAGGTGAAGATGACGGCGCGGATGAAGTCCCGGCCGCACAACTTCACTCCGTACGCGCCGGCCGGCAGCCCTTGACAGGACGAGCGCTGCGCCGGCAACAGCGCCGCCAGCAGGAGCGGAAGGATCCGCGCGGGGCCCATCGTCTCTCGCCGCGCCGCCCGCGCTCGGTCTCTCCGCGGCCGTTGAGTGAGGCGGCGCTGAGGGGAGACCTGTGGCGCTCTGGCCGCTGCCCGGCCGGGGCTTATATATCGCCTCACGCGGCCGGTGACTCACCGGCGCCCGGCGGCGCCTCGCCCGGCCCTGGGTCGCCCCCTCGCCCCCCCTGCAGCTTCTCACCTGTCACAGAACTTATCTTCATCGTCATCATCATTAATATTACTATTATTATTATTATTATTAAAGTCACGAGGGCACACGGAGGGCGACCCTGCCAGGTGGCCCTTCGCCTCAGGCGGGAAACCTTTCCGTGCCGTTGTGATCGCCTTTCAGAAAGCCCCTCTTTTCTCCTGACTCCCAAAGCTTGTTCACTGTGGTCACACCTGAGGTTTAATCCGGCTTCAGCCCGCCTTCAGAGTGAGAGAGCACCTCAGCAAAGGGACCAGGAATTTTCTTTCCACTTTCTCTGTCCCAAAGGGGAATTTTCTGAGTTATTTAACACCGAAAGGAAACAGCTCGTCACTTTGCTGAGGTGTTCTCTCACTCTGAAAGTGAAGTGAAGCTGGATTAAGTGGCTGTGGTCATACCTAAAGTTTAATCCAGCTTCAGTCCACTTTCAGAGTAAGAGAACACATCAGCAAAGTGAGGAGTAATTTTCTTTCCACATACGTCCCCAAGGTGAATTTTCTAACACTGAGGGTGAATTCCCATTACAAGCTTAATTCAGTTTCGAAATGGTTTTGAGCCTCGCAGTCCCCATGTCAGGTTGGCTTAACACGCTTTCCGCATGTTAAATCGCCCCAAAGCATGTTAAATGTTAACTCTCATTTCAGTAGGTCTCACTCCGGTTCGTGCACTTGAAACGGTTTGCATTTCTTACTGTGGGAACAGTACCGTTTTAAGGGATGAGAATGTGTGTTTAGGGTTTCCCTCCCCCAATAGCTTGCTTCCAAAGATAGTGATTTTACTGTAAAAATCCACCCCTTACAGCAGCCGCTACACTGTAGCAATCCAAGCACTTCACACCTGATAACGATGTTGCAATTTTGAAAGTTCTGACCTTTAGAAAGGGAAAAGGAAGGGAAGCAGCTGCAGGTTCGGGGAGATGTGTGAATGTTTTTAAGGCTGTGGAGGTGAGCAGGCGAAGGGGGCTTGAGTTGCTGCTGCTGCTGTGTGCCCTGGGCAGTGGGGAGAGGAAGGGAAAGAATCGCTGGCTGCCTGCTGCTATTTTTCCTCCATCCAGGCAAGTGGCAGCCAGCCAGCTAGGCTCTGTGAAGGGGTAGGTTATGGGTGGCGCGTTCACGCCAGGAGGAAGAGGGCAGGGCAGGGCAGCTCCAAAAAGCGGCTTTTTAGAGATGGGAGGGGGATTAAGTCGACCAATCCCGAAGGGGAGAAAATACTTCAGCGCCTTCACTCTGAATGCTGCTTTAGTTCACTCTGAATACCCAAAACAGACACGGGTATATTATATCCTGTGCACAGAAGGCACTTCACGTGTATTCTTTCTTTTACTTTCCTTACACAAACGTGTATCCCTCTCCATGTACTCCAATGAGCAGAGATCGTCATGAAGTTAAAATCACAGCCGTAGACACGATCAAGTTCAAAGAAAGGGAGAGTTAATTCTCCCTTTTTCTTACTCTCTCTCCCCGCCGCCCCCCTTTCCTGCCTATTTAACTGAACCCAGTGCTTGGCAAATCTCTCTCTTTTAATTCCCCCTAACTATTAAAGAGAGAGAGAGAGAGAGCTCCCCTCTGCCTCTTTCCAGTCGCTCCCTATGTCTCCATCTGCCTGGTACAAAAACCAATAATCCCACCTGATATTATTCCTAGTCCATTTCTTTCTGCCCTACAATGTGTGTGTGTGTGTGTGTGTGTTGTGTGTGCGCAGAAAGGCAGGGATTAATAATCTTTACACATGGAAACAACTCCCACCCGTTGCCCTATCCCATTGATCAGAACACGCAGGTTTTGCTCCAAATTAAACAGATGTCTCCGTCCGCCATCCCCCCGCCTCGCTTCCTAATTTAATATAGGGCAGCAAAGACGTAATCACAGAGACACTCCCCCCCGAAGGCTCTTCTATTCTCTTATTCTTCCCCCTTGAGTCACGTATGCCACATACGATCCTCAGAATCCGGATCGAACGCAATTAAGGCTGAAAATAATGGGATCAGGCAAATTTGCATTTGCACCCAGTTCTATTATTTTGGTTTAGGAAAACCGTTTTAAGCTTGTAATGGGAATGCGGCCTGAAGGAAAAGAGTTTGTCACTTGCTGATGTATTCTGTCACTCTGAAAGTAGCCTGAAGCTTGAGTAAGCCTTATTTATTTATTTATTATTTATATTTATATGCCACTTTCACTTCCTACACTTAGGCTGCATTTACACCTAAGTTTTAATTCAGCTTCAGGCCACTTTCAGAGTCAAATCAGCAAAAAATCACAAGCTCTTTTCTTTCCATGTTACTTAACTCAGAAAATAGCACTTTGGGGTTAGATAATATGGAAATAAAACTATTACTGTAGTCACTTGCTTGATGTGTTCTCTCACTCTGAAGCTGGATTAAAACTTAGGTGTGAACACAGCCATACTAGAGATAAGAGAGGATCAAGACTACTTTGTTATTGTGATTAAGTAGTGGTCATTTCTGTGCAAAAAGGAATGTGTAAAATTTGAGGTCTGACATGTTATTTCAGATTTGCAGCATGGCTTTCACCTTGGATGAAGAACTCTATTTACTTACAATATAGTCTAGTTTTGCTGCTGTTGGTCACAGACCAGATGACATTTGTCTTGAAGTCTGATAGAGCCACACAGGACTTTTATCAAATCATAAATCCAAGTCTAGGGGAAATCGAAGCATTTTGGTCATACTGCATCACATGACATTTGGGTTGAGTTCCCACTGGACTATTTTATTGCTGTTTTAAATATCTATTAATTTAATCACCATTCAAACTTTTTCTTTATGTCCCTATTTATGGCTTTTTATGAGGATTTACAGGGGGGAACCTGTAAATTTTGCCCGGTAGGAACAGCTAAGCAAAATAACAAAGCAATTTCACACTTTCCTTTTCAGGTGGAATCTCTTTCCCTGCCCGTTCTTCCTGTCTGTGCTTAAACAGGAGAACTGACATCGCAAATTCTAATGGAGGGCTGACAGCTCTTCCTCTTTCTGTTTCTGTGAAGTTTGCAACAATGTAATGGCTTGAGGCTTGAGTTTTAAATGAGCAAGAATTCTGATGCTTTCCCCTCTTTCAGTCGTGTTCAGAGCAGGCATGGTGGTGGTGGTGAGACCTTCGCAGCTGTGGAATCCCACCCACATCTGTCAGGCATTGGCCAAAAGGACATAGCCCTGCCCCAAATAATTCAGTAGCATTCCCACTGGGGGAAAAAAAAGTAGGCTAGTGGCAAAACTGGGGCCGCATCCCCACGACGTCGTTATCTCGAATTCAAAATGTTTTGAGTTCGGGCAGTTTAGACGGCACTTCGGCTTAATACGGTATTTCCGTGTTAAACGACGTTATCCCGATTTGAAATAAATCCTGATCTCAACTTGAGAGCTGTTTCTCTGAGGTGTTTTTTAAGGCAAATTTTGTCTATTTACTCCTCAGAAAATTTGGGAATCTATATTTGAATGGAGCCAAAGGGCATTCAAATTGTTTTCAAAGCGTTATAAACCTTGAATGGGGATGCAACCTTGTAGTTATACAAAGGGTATGGGAGAGGAGCAGCCAGCATGATGCGCCACTTCCAATATGATCCAGTGGTCCCACTTCAGGTCCAGAGCTGTTCTGAGCCAGTGGTTTCCTTGGAACACCTGCCCCAAATTTATTCTTGGATATTAAAGGAGTCTCTTTTAGAAAACAAGGAGTGATTGGAATGCTTTGCTATTGCTGCTGCATTTTATATTTCATTATGTAGTTTAAGGATTTTTTAAATTTATACCTTGTTTTATTTTGTATGTTGTTTAATATTTTTGTTTATTCTTAGTGTTACGTTCCATACCACCTTGAGAATTTTATTGAAAGTACAGTATACAAATAAATGTACACACGGGCGCACAGACGTGTTCTGCTTCATTATAGATGTATTGGGATTCTTCCCCAAATAACACGGAATTTGTTCAAGTCCCAACCAAATCCCATTGACAGCATTTATACTCTGCCATGTACAGTAAGCTACAAAATGAGGCTACAGGGTTATCATATCCATAATAACAGTAAATACAGTGTGGGAATAAATATTTTTCTCTATCACACAACACTAGAACCAGGGGTCATTCTATGAAGCTGATGGGTAGGAGAGTCAAGATCAGACAAAGGGAAGCATTTCTTCACCCAGAGGGTCATCGGTCTATGGAATTTGCTGCTAGAAGAGGTGGTGAGAGCAACCAGCCTGGATGGCTTTAGAAATGGTTAGACAAATTTATGGATGACAGATGTATCAACGGCTGCTAGAATGGATGCCTAAATACATCTTTCAGACTGGGGGGGGGGGGGAACGACGACAAGCAGGCTGTCTCTGTTTGCTGGGATCTGAGAGCAGGAAAAGGTTTGTCCTTGTCTCTGCTTGAGATGCCCATGAGCAACTGGTCAGCCGCTGTCTGGGACACGATGCCGGACTATATGGGCTGTGGCCTGATCCAGCTGGGCTCCTCTCAGGTTCTTATGGACTAGACGGGCTGCAGCCTGATCCAGCTGGGCTCCTCTTAGGTTCTTATGGACTATATGGGCTGCAGCCTGATCCAGCTGGGCTCCTCTCAGGTTCTTATGGACTAGACGGGCTGCAGCCTGATCCAGCTGGGCTCCTCTTAGGTTCTTATGGACTATATGGGCTGTGGCCTGATCCAGCAGGGCTCCTCTCAGGTTCTTATGGACTAGACGGGCTGCAGCCTGATCCAGCTGGGCTCCTCTCAGGTTCTTATGGACTAGACGGGCTGCAGCCTGATCCAGCTGGGCTCCTCTTAGGTTCTTATGGACTATATGGGCTGTGGCCTGATCCAGCAGGGCTCCTCTCAGGTTCTTATGGACTAGATGGGCTGTGGCCTGATCCAGCAGGGTTCTTCTTAGGTTCTTATGGACTAGATGGGCTGTGGCCTGATCCAGCTGGGCTCCTCTTAGGTTCTTATGGACTAGATGGGCTGTGGCCTGATCCAGCAGGGCTCCTCTTAGGTTCTTATGGACTGGAATGGGCTGCAGCCTGATCCAGCTGGGCTCCTCTCAGGTTCTTATGGACTAGACGGGCTGCAGCCTGATCCAGCTGGGCTCCTCTTAGGTTCTTATGGACTATATGGGCTGTGGCCTGATCCAGCAGGGCTCCTCTCAGGTTCTTATGGACTAGACGGGCTGCAGCCTGATCCAGCTGGGCTCCTCTCAGGTTCTTATGGACTAGACGGGCTGCAGCCTGATCCAGCTGGGCTCCCCTGAGGTTCTTATGGACTGGATGGATTGTGGCCTGATTCAGCAGGGCTCCTCTCAGGTTCTTATCGGCTAGATGGGCTGTGGCCTGATCCAGCAGGGCTCCTCTGAGGTTCTTATGTACTTAACATTTATACAGCACTTTGAGTGCCATGAAAGGTTGCACATTTTCATAATCAGCGATAATCCTGTAAGTGGGTATTCACAATTAAAAATGTGAAGGTGAAAGAATCTGTGTAAGTAAGCCTGGGACACAGGACGGGACAGCTTCAGCAAGCAGCAAAATGAATTTATGATAGTTTATCTAGTTCTTGCAGACACTGATATCTTGCTTGTACAGATGCAAGGTCAACATTTTTTGTCCTGCATCCAATTTCAGTCTGGCAAAAATGAACTAAGGAAACCTGACTTGCTGTATCTACCGGGCAAAAGACTAGTGCTGGCGTCTTTGTGGCATCCCACGTGCCCTTATTTTCCAAAAAGACCATCGGCTTTCTGCAGCGGTTGTCTCAGAATCACAGCATCTCCACCCATAAAACTGATGGCGAGACTCAAGAGTGCCTCCAGATGGCTTGGAAGCAATGGTGGGATCTAAAGAAAATCCTGATGTGGGAGGCAATAATGAGCACTCGCCCCCACCTGCGTTAGTTGCTGCATTTCCTGTAATATTACAGGGAATCACTTCCATGTCCTGGGTCTACATCGGGAATGCCACAGTGGTGGCACCAAGAGAAAGGGAAGACCATGGACAAGGTGCATGAACAAGATCAAAGACCTCACTGGCAAGCCTTTATCCATATAATCACCGCAAGCTGAGCTTTACTTCATGTTACCTATTACAGAATATATTTCTGAGTATTTAACATAATGCAAAATGAAGCCAGTAATTATTAAAATATAGAGAAAAGGACTTTTGGTTCATCGCAATCATACCTATATGTCTGGGGCAGTATGCAAGGTCAACTTGTACAAAATTCAGTCAAATTTTGGCCCAGCCTATGGACTGGGGCCATAGCAGTACAAGGTGATCTTATAAAGGACATCTGCCTTTTATCTCTCTGAACTGTACTTTAATCAGCTGCCTTGGTCTACACCGGAATCCCAACATAAATATAAGACTCATTCCTGGAAGTCTGATGATGTTAATTTTTATGTGACCTTTCCAAGGAGACCGTTCAAGGCAGTTTATAGCAAGAAAGAAACAGTATTAAAACACAACCCATTGTTTTGGCATATTCTGGGAAGCGGATGTGTCACCTTCTTTTGCCATGTTCTGTAAGAGTGTGAAATAAACAGGTTTTTTCCCTTTGTATGCTAATTAGATTTATTCTTCAGTACATTCATAATTCGAATGAGTAGATTCGTATCTATTGTATACGAATATGCACAAAAATTATACGTATTTGCACATATAATGCGGAAAGAAGAATTGGCTTCTCCACCCTGCTTTTCTCACCCATTTATGGGAACTCAAAGCGGCTGACAAACCTTCTGTTCTTCTTCCCACAACAGACACCCTGTGAGGTAGGTGGGGCTGTGAGAGCTCAGAAAGAGAGCTGTGACTAGCACAAGGTCACCCAGCTGGCTTTGTGGAGGAAGAAGAGCTGGCTTTTCTACCCCTCTTTTTTTCACCCATTTAAGGGGACTCAAAGCAGCTGACAGACCTTCTGTTCTTCTCCCCACAACAAACACCCTGTGAGGTGGGTGGGGCTGTGAGAGCTCAGAAAGAGAGCTGTGACTAGCACAAGGTCACCCAGCTGGCTTCGTGGAGGAAGAAGAGTTGGCTTTTCTACCCCTCTTTTTTCACCCATTTAAGGGGACTCAAAGCAGCTGACAGACCTTCTGTTCTTCTCCCCACAACAAACACCCTGTGAGGTGGGTGGGGCTGTGAGAACTCAAGAGAGCTGTGACTAGCACAAGGTCACCCAGCTGGCTGCATGGGGGATGGGGGGGATGGAATCAAAGCCGGTGTTACCAGATACGAGTCCAGCTCCCTAACCACTAGACCAAACAGGATGCATACAGAATAAATACAGGATAAATACATATTTGCACAAATTCTTATCGACATTCGTATATCCGGATACGAATCGGATTTCCAAAAGTACAGATCTGGATAATCTGGATACGAACTGGATTTTAAAAAATCTGGATTGAATCGAATTTTCTAATGTTCTATTTGGGTCAAATTAGAATGCAAAAAAATACATTTCTATGTTCGTTAGATTAGCATGTCAGTACCTTGGACTCAAACAGTGCAACTGAAATAGACACCATACCCTGTGAAATATTTGGCAGAGGGCCACGATAGGGATTCCCAGCTCTTTATTCTTTTCAATATACCTGCCAACTGCTGGTATGAAGCTGCCAATTAAACCAATTGCTCTGTTATCATTTGTAATAGCGTTTATGAGTTTTTCGCATTCATGATTCAATTATCTACTTCTGGCATTACTCAAAAATAAGATACATGATGAAAACACACAACAGAACTAGTGGAGTATCAAATCAGTTTTATTTCATCAAGTTCCTTACATGCATACAATATTTTCCAAATAGTCTTCCCTGATTTAGCTACATTATTGTACAATATATATATATAGTTATCTTCAGTTCCAAGAGCATGGCCATCATCATTTCTGGAGGGAGGGCACAGCTCTGGATCTTATTTTGCTGCCAGAAATTTTAGCCATTTTATTCAGGTCCAATATGCCTTCTATTGGATCTAAGTACATGATTACAAATAGATGTTGACTGAAATATTTATTTTTCAATAAAAAATCTGCTCTGTGCTCGCCTGGCTTTTTCAATGCTATCAAAAGTAAGGGGTCCTTTGGGCATTTCTAACACAGGCTGCTCTGTGTCCAGTATCTTCTCTGCTTCACCTTGAAGGAAAAAAAGACATTGCCATTAGCGTCATAACAGCGACTCTTCCAATTCTCAATGTTAAATATGTAACAAAGAAACATACTTTTCATTCTTTGTAGAAGAGATCCATAAGCCATGTCATACTGGTAGGCAAGTATAAAACTTAAAGGAACCACTGGAAGGAACAGGCCAGGTTTCTTCTTTTTAACTGCCCTATTTGTTAAAAAATACATACTTTTGTCAACAATAACCTAAACCTATAGCATTAAATACATACATACGTACATACATACATGCATACATACATACAAGGTTAAACATGTCCTGTTGTAAGGGCACACATTAGATTTAAATGTATTTTGTAGCTCTCAACTTAATTAGGTTATATTCCCATTTAGGAGACATATGCAAGCTCCGTGAAGCACTTTAAAGGAAAGTAAATATTCTGCTAACAAACAAACAAACTTGCAACATAATGCTGACACAGAGCATGGCATATAGGGTACTTAGGAAGGCGTGTTCCTATGTAGGAGTTCCAGCAAAGTCTTCCACTAATCCTATAATTTGCTCTTTCCTGAGTAATCACAGGTCATGTGATAAAAGGTGAACTAAAATAAATAAAAACTCAGCCTCTTTTTACTCACCCACATGTTTCTTAGTTCCTTATCACACCATGGGTGTTTTTCCATTGTCACTAAGTACCCATTGAAGCACCCATTAAGGAGCCATTTGGCTGAGAGCCGGATGACCCAATTTCCATTACGGACACATTTGTTTCCACCACAGCTAGGTAAATCCCGATCATTATGGGGTGATTAGCAAAGGCTCTGCAGAGAAACCCCTTGCCTCCAGGCATGGAAAGAGGTGCATATTAATGAGGCTGACTTGGGAGCTGTCTGTTACCTCCAGGCATGGAAAGAGGTGCATATTAATGAGGCTGACTTGGGAGCTGTCTGTTACCTCCAGGCATGGAAAGAGGTGCATATTAATGAGGCTGACTCATCAGTGCTCACAGGAGAGATGCAAGCAAGCAGCTAATTAATATGCACCTCTCTCTTAAGGGGTTTGTCCTTGGAGCCTGTGCTAATCTCCGAAGGCAACTTCGGAGATTGCACCTCCTGTCCCCCAAAACACCTGGGGTGACAGGCAGATCCCTTGTGGCCCAATCCAGATTTGCCACGTGGGTGCTCTGGTGTTTCCACAGCAGGCAGGCTAGCACCCACTGCTATTGGGTGCTAGACCACCTGTGGAAGCACATTGGGTACTTCCCTTAATCCGGATCTAGTAGTTTAATACTTCACAACTAGTTAACCCTCCGTGAGCAAATTTTCTTTCCTAACACCGTAAAATAGGGATGTGCCTGGATATTTGAAAATTCGAAAATCCAATTTGAATCCATTAGATGTTGGCATTCGAATTTGAATCAGATTTTTGAAAATCCAAATTTACACATTCAAATGGATTTCGGATTTTGGAAAATCCGATACGGATTTTTGAATAATTTGAATGAGTAGATTAGTATCTATCATATACGAATATGTGCTGAAATCATACATATTTGCGCATATAAACGGGACGCATACGGAATAAAACCGGGATAAATATGCATTTGCACAAATTCGTATATCAGATACAAATCTTATCGACACTCGGATATCCAGATCTGAATCGGATTTTTGAAAATCCGGATTTTTTGAAATCCGAATCGAATAGAATTTTCAAGTATTCTATTCGAATCGAATTTGAATGCAAAAGATACATTCGTGCACACCCCTACTGTAAAAGTGGGACCCAAATGTAACTCACAACTACAGCGTCCCTTAGGTGAATATTAGAGATTGCATAAGTGTGAAAATAAGGGTGGGTTATGTGCAAGTCTTTATGCTTGCCTTGGCCATCAGAAATGTAGGTCGTCCCGGCAGGCCCAATGTGCAGATATCTGCAACTCCACTCCCGGGAAGACCTCAAAAAACAAGTGGTCATATTTAGGATCCATATCTGCATGTCTGGCCTGCTTGGAGAACCTGGGCCCTTTCTGCACTTGGCCTTATTCTGGAATATATCTTGGGATAGAAGTCTGCTGACCACAAGCTAACACACACTATGGCAGGCCCCACATGGGACCTTCCATAATCTGCACTAGCATGCAGATAGCCAGTCCCTATTCTGGGATATATTCCAGAATAAGGCCAAGTGCAGAAAGGCTTCTGTAGTTTTGAGAGTGCATTTCCATAAGTTGGACTCATTGCATTAGCAAAATATCTTCAATTAATATAGTTGTCTTGCACCAATAGACACATGCGCCTTTTCTCAATTTTTTTCACATGCCCATAAACGTCTTGATCTAGAATCCCATTTAGCACATCCCTAATATATTTGTATACCATGACTTTCGGCCATGGTCCCATCTTCACTTTAAACCTTCCTCAGTCCATCTTCCGATTGCAACACTCACGCCATTTCATTTCTATCTGTTATCTATTGGGGACTTTCCGCCTTCCATTTGAACTTCCCGGAGTGGAAAATCAACAAATAAAATTGATAAAAATGCAAAAGGGTGAATGCTGCAATGAGACAGACGATGAACGGAAGAAGGTTTAAACCAAAGGCGTGACCACGGCCTTAAAGTCAGTTAGCCTTCCCTATCCTGCAGCTCTAAATGCAGATGAACCTACTGCGTCTCATTTGATATTGAGGAATAAAAGGCCGCATACCCAACTGTTAGACCCACAGCTGCAAGTCCATAAAATGCTCCAAAATACTTGAGAAATTCTCTTGTCCAAGCAATCTGCGTGGCCATTTGCCTCTCACGCATTTGATTCTGCATTAGGAGTTGCCGTTCTAGCTGGAAGGAAGTTAAAAAATAAAAATTATATATTCCTACACTGTCTTTGGCTCCTATGTAATTGCCACCTATTACCACAATGACGTACATTTAAGTACAAAAAAGTATCCAAAATGGTTGTTCATTGCACATTCAACAAGGAGGTCATTGGTATGTGTAACACTATAGTTTATTGTTCTTTTGAAGTGTGAAATGTGCCCTATACATTTGCTCTTTTAAAAGGTTCAAAGCAACCAACCAAAAATACAGATCGGAAGCAATGATCTTTAAAACTGTCCACTAGCAAAGGTTATTGTAATCACTGCATGTTATATGTTTTATTTTTTGGTCAAGAAACCGCTGAAACAAACCGCAGCTGACAAGGGCACATACATACCTGTGGCACCTTCCTGGTTCACTTAGCAGCGATATCTACACTTCTACCTTTACTGAGTTGGACAACATCTGGACCAATGTGTTCGGCCATTACATGACTACTGCAGTTGCCAACTAGCGTGCTATCTCATACGTTCATCTCTGCTCATGTGTGGATACAGGGATGGAGTGATAGTGATAGTAAAGGTAGTGTTTGATGGCATTAGGGTCTGTGAGAGAGCACAAATATTCCTATATATTCATTAGGATCGTTTAAATAAATATGCACTAACTGTTAACAAAGAGCCATAAGAATCCAGCAAATGATGGGCAGTTGCTAGGGAAGACAAAAAAATTTAAACTAATTACTCTAATTCACACTTTTTTCTATTTACATTTCCATTTCTATTTACATTACATTACCCGCCCAGAGACCTTCGGGTATGGGGCGGGATATAAATGTAAATAATAAATAAAATAAATAAATAAATAAAATTATAAAAGAATTAATAGTCATTAGAAATGATAAAGTTATTGAAGTATATCAAGCTGGAAAAGATTGCAAAGACTTTGGATTATTTTTGCCCAGTGCATTTATGCACTCTGGAAGGGAATCTTCTTATCGGTGTGATAACACAGTGATCTGAAACAGTAAATATTCCTCTTATGTATCAATTTAAGATATTATTGTCATTAATTACAATAGCTTTGAAAAATCTGATTAAAGAAACTTGGGATGTGTGTGTAAGAAGGTATTTTTTGCAAGTCAGATTCACTTTACGCCACATGACATCACCTGCTGAGTTCTATCTAATAGAAGCATAGTAAGTTATTTTGTATTATATTATTCTGACACTGGGGAACCAGAGATGAGACATTGGAAGTTAGTTTTAACTATTGATTAAATTCAGCAGAAAGAAAATTTAGTTTGGGAGGAATGAGATAAAATAATGGAACAGAAATCTGGCCAAGGTTGGTGAGATAAATACTTTTGATATCAACTTAGGAAACCAGGACTAAGGGGAAAAATAGGCTGTAATTGTCAATTACAATAGTTAATTTTTTTTGTTTGCTTTTATCCCACCCAGGACCCCAAGGTCTCAGGACAGGTCAAAACACATCAAATCTACAATCAGCCTAGGATGGTTCAACAGCCTTGGACAAAGGAAATTCTGTGCGTCACGATTTACTTTCTTTTTTCCTGAAATCTGGGTGTCTGACTGATAAGACCTGTGCTGATATAGTTATGTGGATAAATAATAAGATTAATAGCAATAGGCTTCCCTTAGACCCTAGAACCCTTGCTGGTCTGATATACCAGCCAATGCAGAATCAACCTATGTAAGATACTTAAGTTTTTTTGTAAGTGATGAAAATGCGATAGTCCCATTTCCCCAGAACAGTAGTTGGAGATTAACAAGATGCTCAGGGGCCCAATGGGCACGTCTACTTCTTCAGATGCTAGGAAGAAGTAGACGTGTCTACGAAAGCTCATGCCACCAGTTCTTCTACTGTTAGTCTCCAAGTGCTACTAACTACCTTGCTGGACTTTTCCAATTAGACTAACATGGCTATTTCTCTGATATTGATTTCCCCAGAATAGACACTTAAAATTTCACAAGGTTCATACACTTCCTTATGAATAAAGTAGTATCTCAACCAACAGAGCTTAACATGGTATCAGTATCTAACATTACTTTCACCTCACAGTTGTATGTTAAGCCAATATAATTAGACGTACTGAGTTTAGATAGACAGGAAACAGGAAATCACTAAGAATAAAATATTTCCTTTTTGAAACAACATTTATATTACACTCTCCAGCTGAAATCTAAGAGAATCACATTATTAAGAAGTAAAAAATTTCAGTGACCTGAAAATACAAGAGTGAGAAGTGATCTAACCCGCAGAGCTAATTTAACGAAGGCTAAAATCAACTACAATTTGTCATCATTAATTGACTGAATCTACTTCACAGGCTTGTTGCAGGATGCAATGGAAGAGAAAAATGTTTACCGTTTTGAGGTTTTCAGAAAGCAGAAAGGATAGAAACACAAAATAAAGACTTAAATAGATTTTGCTCCAAAGTTAGACAAATTCACGGGCGACAGGTGTATTCATTACAGGCTCCTGGATTGCATGCCTAAGTATTGCTTCTGGGTTGGAAAGACAGGTAGGATCCCTCTAAGGGCCACCTGCAGGTGAAGGTTTTGCCTTCCTCTTCTGCCTGAGATGTTCAGAAGCAACTGGTGGTCCATTGTGCAAGGCAGGATGCTGGATTAGAAGGGCTGTGGCCTGATTTAGCAGCGCTCATCTTACAATCTTATGTTTCCAGGTTGGCACAATTTCATATCTTAATCTAATTTGTAAAGCAAGACAAAACCCACAATAAATATGGCCAAATCAAATTATTTTTCTAACTTAAGCACTGGAAAGATTAATAAGAAATGCAAGAAAATACAGTATTAGCCACACAATAATATATTGCTACATTGTATGTTTATTGCGGCCAAAAAAATCATTGCAAAGAATTGGAAAACCCATGATACATTAAATATACCAGACCGGTACATTAAAATGGCAGAATTGGAGGTAAATGAACTAATTACGTTGCAATATAGAAACTTAAAAGACTTCAAACTCCTATATGAATACAATAAATAAATAAATATGAATACAAAGAAGTGTGGTCCCTGTTTATATCAAAACTTAATGACCTGAATGGAAACAAAATGATTCCACGCCATATTGTGAAATTCCTGCTTGATTAAAGTAATATACTGGTTTTGGTATTATACCTTGCCTCAAAACGAAAGACAAATGAAATTTAAATAACTGAAATGATGTATAACAAAATATTGCTGCCTTTATGTAAATAGTTCATGTTTGTAGTTACGTACGTTATTTGTATATGTTTTTATGAGAGAAAGACTTATTATATTGTAAGAGTTGAACAGAAATAAAAATTTATTTGGAAAAAAAAGAAAATAACAGTACTGTATTTTCTGGCGTATAAGACTACTTTTTAACCCAGGAAAATCTTCTCAAAAGTTGGGGGTCGTCTTATACGCCGGAATATACGGGTATTTGTTTTCTATTTGTTATACTTATTAAATTATAAGTATAAGCTGTGAAATATTATCCTTAATCTTGTACCTTTCTAAAAGTACATCAGCCTCAGTGCCATTTCTGAGCTCTGTCTAACCAAATGGACTTCTTTCTCTGTTGGCACAGGACAGCGCTAGAAACGTGCAAATTCTATTCAGATTCAAACCGAACTGGAGCTGACCCAGTTCGAATCAAACAGAACCAACCCCGCTTGAGAGAGGCTGGTCCGATTCAAACTACTAGGGCATGTTTGATTGAATGGGTTGAACAAACTGGTTTAATTCGGCCTGCAGGTGGCCTTTTAAATAGGGTTTTTCAATATATTTTATTGGATATTTTTTTTAACATTACCTTCACCTCACAGTTGTATGTTAAGCCCATATAATTACACATACCGAGTTCAGATAGACAGGAAGCAGGAAACCACTAAGAATAAAATATCTCCTCTTTGAAACAACGTTTATTACACTCTTCAGCTGTAATCTAAGAGAATCACATTATTAAGAAGCAAAAATACTTCGGTGACTTGAAAATACAAGAGAACTGATCATTCAACCTGGTTCCAGACTGAACTGAGTTCAGTGAGGTTTAGTGCAATTTAAACTGAACCAACAAATGTTAGTTTGTGGACATATCTACACAACATTTTCTGCAGTTTCATTTCTCACGGCCAACCAAGCTAAAAGTAGACTCACTCACATGGCTACTATGGCCATGACTAGTATAGAGGATAAAAGCCTTCACTATTATGCTTCTCAATTACTCCTTCAGGCAATACATGAATCCCCTGTTACCCATGCCCTTCCTTTCCTAACTTTCACTACAAGATATGTATCTATTATTTACTTTATTTTGTTATACAAATCATAAATATTTATTTATTCGATTTATATACCGTCTTTTTCCCAGACAGGAACTCAAGGTGGCATGCAGAATTAAACAACAATAGGATAATATATAAAATTAAAACTACCTGTATATATAAACAAGTTATAAAAATGTAAATAAAAACATATTAAAGCACCCAAAAAGCATATTAGTGAATACAAATACTGTAAATCCAAGTTTTGGTTTGTGTATATATGAGTGAGATTAAATATTAAATCTGTAGTTTAATCCTTCTATCTTTAATTTTTATATTGTCTTAGATATAACAGTATTGTGGTATACAATTTCTTTTTTATGGTATTAGGCATTTAGAGGGGTTTTTGGGTGAATTTGGAAAGGGCTAGGAAGAAATTACAATTCGCCCCACAAATTACTGTTTTCATTATTTCAATTTCTGCTCTAAGACTTGTTTTCAGGAACCAGCTAGATCCATGTCAGGTGGGATTAGTATACTCCCAAAAGAAAAAAATAAAACTGCAGAGTCTAAATTTAGTAAGATATGTAAAACATTTTATGTTCATAACTTAGCTCAAGGACAGGCAGGTTTTTAGCCTGGGGGTGTGTTTGGATTTTGCCGACATGCTGTGGCCACCAATACCTCCAGTTATATTTTCCAAGCTCCAACAGAAACAAGAATGAGAGAAAACATAAAAAAGATTATTTTGCCTGCATAGAATCCAGTGAACAATTACAGTAGACTCATGATTTAATAGAGTTGGTGATTTAATGGAACACAGGATTTAAAATTATGCCATTTCAAGAGAACTGAGAGCTACATATTTCAGTGCTAAGTTCTTCTCTAGGGGGCTGGAATGTAATAATGGTTAAGGGGACAAGAAGAGAAAAAGCTTCCAAAAACACTTGATGGTATCTCAGCAACTTTGGCAATTCCTGGTTTTATGTTTTGCAGTATAATTTACCATCTTCCCCCCACCACTGAAAATGGTAGTTACAGCCTGTCCTGAGACCCTGTGGTATAGGGTGGGATATTAAATACATGCATACATACATACATACATACATACATACATACATACAGACAGACAGACAGACAGACAGACAGACAGACAGACAGACAGACAGACAGACTTCAGTTAATGTAATTCATGTGAAAGTGTTCTTTTTTAGAAGGCTGCCATTCCTAGCATGCTCAGAACTGTTCCCACTTTCTTCCCCTCCCATTTATTTTCATCCCTGCCTTGAGTAGCCAAAGTGAAGCAAAACTGTTTTCGGGAAGAGAGTGGATTCTAGGGAGCCAATGGGGCAGCCAAAACGGCTTTGTAGCAGGAGAAACCGGAGTAAAGAGAGCGACACTCTTTCCTGTCCATCATACAGATGCTGCAGCCAGTCACCACTCAGGCTTACAAATTCACCTTCCCAAAATTACTGAGCATCTGAACTGAATTTGAAAAGAATGATGACACCTGAACACTGTAAGATCTCAGTTAACTGGATGGATGGATGGATGGATGGATTCCTCTCTTCTGCATGGTTTCAGCAGCCTGCCTTTTGCTGGTGAACACATTGTAGGAAAAGACACAGAGTGATGAGGATGGGACCTGGCAAGGTCACTCAGGGGGGTTCACAGAACTTCTGATTGAAGGTGCAATAATACAGTTTGCGGATAAAATCACACATTGATTAGTTACTTCTATTTTAGGATCTGTATTTTGGCCCCTTTCTGAACTGGGCCTCATTCTGGATTATAAAACCTCCTGACAGTGAGGGCGATCAGTCAGTGGAATAGGTTGCCCCAGGAGGTAGTGAGCTCTCCTTCACTGGAGGTCTTCAAGCAGAGGCTGGACCTATGTCTATCTAAGTTTAGGAAATTTTGCATTGGGCAGGGGGCTGGACTCGATGACCCTGGAGGTCCCTTCCAACCCTATGATTCTAAGATATCCCAGGACAGGGGCCTTTCATCCCATGCTGGGGGCTTGCCATAGTCTGCACCAGCATATAGATGTCAGGTACCTATTTCGAGATATAGAACAAGGGTTATTAACCTTTGCCAGTCAGGTGGAAACCATGGACCCCCCCCCCTTCTAAGAATGTAGCTGCAGATAGTGTTATGACACTCAACAATGGCAATTAAAACTCACAGCCCCCCTGAAATAGTTTTGGTTAAGAACCCCTGGTCTAGAATAAGGCGCCGTGCAGAAAAGGCCATGCTTGCATGTATCTGCGTTACAAATACAGTTCAATAAACACTTAACAGTAATGGCAGCTTATTGCAATGGTTGTAAAATGGTTGTCGCAATTACGTCCAGTAATTTAGACTATAGTGAGAATCTTATTTTATTTTATTTAAAAGTGCTTCTATTAAAGAAAAAAAAAAGTTACCCCTAAGTCCTATTGACTGAGTTAGTTGCAGCCTCCAGAAAGTGCAAATCACGAACATGCTAAAGATACTGTAAAGGGTTAGATCCAGAATAAATATCCCCCAAAATTATATTAATGCTACATTTTCTGTCATATAAAAACCAACCTGAAGTCGAGAGTTCATAAGCATGAACTCCTGCTGATTCTTGAGGTTTTCATTCATAGACTTTGAAAAGATGAATCCCATTTTGACCTAAAAGACGTGAAGAAACTGTAACAACAACAAAAATAAAAGCACAAAATAAATCGATTGCCAAACTCCCATTATTTGTTTGGCTTTACTAACAACTTGTACCAAACGTCTTGGATCTAGGGCCTTTCTGCATTACCTGTATTCTGAGTTTGAGTATCTTCAGAGCCTCATGCCTGCCCACGGATAACCCAGATCAGATGTCTCCTGATACGGATTACCAGTGGACCTGATTAAACAGGTTCATGGGCATAGTAGCATGAGCCAGTTCAGATCACAGAGGCATGTAGAAGGGATACCTTTGTTTTCTGGACTAATAAGGCGTACCAAAGCGTGCCATTAAGTGGGTCCTCTGAGGCGTACAAGGCTAAGAACTTTAGTTCCTACCTGTCGGAGCCCTGGGAGGCCAGCGCATATGAGCTTTGGGACCAGATGGCTTTAAGGAAGGGTTGGACAAATTTATGGACGCCAGATGTATCAATGGCTACTAGAATGGATGCCCGAGATCATCTTTCAGCCTGGGGGTACGGGCAGGGTGCCTCTAGGGCCATTGGCTGGAATTGGAGAGCAGAAGAAGGCTTGCCCTTGTCCCTGCCTGAGATGCCCCTGGGCAATTGGTGGGCTACTGTGTGAGACAGGATGCTGGGCTGGTCCAGCAGGGTTCCTCTAATGTTCTCATCTAGTCCAAGCCTTTCCGTGATCAAGACCTGCTGATCCAGATCGCAACAAGGTAAGTACAGAAAGCCCCCCCCCCCAAAAAAAGATCTATTTGGGAATATGAAGAGCTTCCTTTGGCCACCTCAAGACGGCAGCCAGATATCCCTTTAGGAGATGATTACCAAAAAGACACAGAACCATTATTATTATTATTTTTATAACCCCCTATGCCATAGACCCAGGGCAATGGACAAATGACATAAAGGTTTTAAAAATCCAAGTATTGGATTTGCAAGTTGCAAGTATTTTTTAAGATACGTAAAAGCCACCGACATCCTGGAAGGGAGAAAAAGGACAAAATTAAAACACCTGGGTGGAAAAAAAGATGCTTTTACTAGGCATAAAAACAAAAAGGTTTTGGGGCTAGCTTTGTTGCTTTTTCTTGAAGGAAGGCAAATTTATTTACATCCTTCAGGAAAAGCCAGAAAATGAAGTGATAGAAAGTATCAAGTTTTGAAACACATTTGAAAGTTTTAAAGAAGAAGAAGAGTTGGCTTTTCTACCCCGCTTTTCTCACCCTTAAGGGGACTCAAAGCGGCTGACAAACCTTCTGTTCTTCTCCCCACAACAGACACCCTGTGAGGTGGGTGGGGCCGTGAGAGCTCAGAAGAGAGCTGTGACTAGCCCAAGGTCACCCAGCTGTCTTCGTGGAGAAAGAAGAGTTGCCTTTTCTACCCTCCTTTTCTCACCCGCTTAAGGGGACTCAAAGCGGCTGACAAAGCTTTTCTGTTCTTCTCCCCACAACAGACACCCTGTGAGATAGGTGGGGTGTGAGAGCTCAGAAGAGAGCTGTGACCAGCCCAAGGTCACCCAGCTGGCTTCGTGGGGGAGGGCGGGATCGAGCCCGGCATTCCCAACCACCAGACCAAGCTGGGGAGCCCTCGGGAGCGGCGCTTCCCTTCTGCAGAGGCGTCTCCGGGCTTCCCCGTGGGGCTGAGACGGGTAACCCCAGGCCGTCTACACGGGCGCCCAACTTGGTTCGTTTCCGTGCCGTCCTGACACCTCACGGCGCCGCCGGACAGGTAGGTAGGTAGGTAGGTAGGTGAGCCGGGCAGCGGGCAGCCTTCCGCACCTGCGAGGACGGCAGCCCGGCAAGGGGCGTCCGGGCCCCGATCTTGGCCGGAGCCCTTGACCGCCTCCGGCCTCGCCTCCCCCCGTGCGCGCATGCGCGTCTCACCCTGCCCGGTGGTCGCCACGCTCTCCAGCCGCCCCCCAGGTGGCCAAGGAAGGAAAGAAGGGAGGAAAGAAAGAAGGGAGGGAGGGAGGGACGAAGGGAGGGAAGGGACGGAGTCCATTTCCGGAGCCTCTTACTCCTCCTCCTCCTCCTCGAAGCGGCCGATCAACGCCTTGCCCGGAGTTTCTCTTCCCATCTGGATGGAACGCTTTGAGAGCGCGACGAGCTCGGGATCCCCTCCAAAAGGAGTGCAGCAGAGCGGGCTGTTGGGAGGACTGACAAGGCAGCAAGGCCCGGAACCCCCGGGAGCTCCCACTGCCAACCAGGAGGGCCTTTTCTGCGGTGGCCCCCAGACTCTGGAGCAGTTTTCTGTTTACCCAGGCTTCTGCTTCTGAAAGAGCTTCGCCAGTGGGAGTTGTATTTGAAATGGTCTTTTACTGTTCGGTGTGTTTTAATGCCACTGTGACCTGCCCTGGGGCCATTCAGCGAAGGGCAGGATATTAATTTTCTCAATAAATGAGCAATAAATAAAGCGGCAACCGCGACTTCAGCGAAGGCTCTGGCTATTTCCAAGGCCATCCGGAGAAGGGAGACGCTACGCATCTGTCCGCTGGACGAGGGTGATTCTGCGTGCACTTTGCACACCTTTAGCGTAGAACTGGTGGACACCAACGTGGCTCTCATGGGGTCTGCAGTGGAAATGGGGTCTTCCTGCTCTGAGCCTAACGGGTCCTTAATGCGTCCTTAATGGGTGCTTGGTGCTAGTGGAAACACACACCCCTAGGAGTCAGAGAACGGGTGCATCTCAAAGGGCCAGCGGCATCGCCACCATCGCCACCCGTTGCCCTCTTTTACAACAGAAAGGACAGGCTTCCATGCGCCTTCTCACTTTGCAAAGGAGTCATGGGGGCATCCAGACAGGACAAAAACAGCACCGTTATGGTGCTGCTGTGATGACGTTGCTTCATGTATAGTTGCCAACTTCGCCATCGTCCGACTGTTTCATCCCCCAGAAGCGCTAAAACTATTGCTGAAAAGTGCTAAAACCCAACACCGATAGAGGGTTTCCAAGCAAAAGTGCCTTTTAATGACCGACTTACCTTTCTGGACCCATCAGCAGTCTCTGTCCAGCACACATGCGTGGACGCTAAAACAGCTGGCCGTCGATGTGTGGAGGTGGTCACATGCACATCTGAAATTCAATGTCAGAGAAATCGATGTGTGAGTGTAATTCAAAAAGTCCAGCAAGGTAGTTGGTAGCACTTGGAGTCTAACAGGAGAAGGGCTGGTGGCATGAGCTTTCATAGACATGTCTACTTCTTCAGATGCCAGGGGGCCCAATGGGCACATCTACTTCTTCAGATGTCAGGGGACCCAATGGACATGTCTTCTTCTTCAGATGCCAGGGGGCCCAATGGGCACATCTACTTCTTCAGATGTCAGGGGACCCAATGGGCATGTCTTCTTCTTCAGATGCCAGGGGGCCCAATGGGCATGTCTTCTTCTTCAGATGCTAGGGGGCCCAATGGGCACATCTACTTCTTCAGATGTCAGGGGACCCAATGGGCATGTCTTCTTCTTCAGATGCCAGGGGGCCCAATGGGCACATCTACTTCAGATGCCAGGGGGCCCAATGGGCACGTCTGCTTCTTCAGATGCTTTGTGTTTAATCTTGTATTTAGTCCTGGAAGCCGGAGATGTAGGGGAAAGGGCACTGTCCTCCTGAACACGCATAAGCTCTGGCATTGCTTTAAGAGAGGAAGATCCTCCCTGTGCCCATCCACAAAGGTTGAATACCACCTCCAGTAATCTTCTGTCATGACCCCTGTTGTCAGCACCCCTTCCTCCGAGGATGAAGGGGCAGTCACGATGCCCAGCCAAGCTCAGGCAGGCTACGTGGCCAGACGAAATGGGGAATGCCTGCAACAAGCAACCGGTGAGCTCAAGATGCCAGGCAACACCCTTTGCGGACCGGTTTAAGGTGTGAGTGTGCACAGCTTCGCAGATCAGAAAGAATCCATACCTATCACCTGTGGCAGGGATAGCGGGACACATTCTGATAAGCTTCATTGCAGACAAACGCTCGTACATCTGCAACTCTGGCACTCGTGACCTTGCTTCTTGATTCGCCACTGGACACTCTCACCTTCGACCCTGGAACTCTTTTGACCGTGCGTGTAACTCCTGAGCCCCCAAAGTACCTTGACTTGGACTTTTGCTATTGCTGACTGTTGCTTCTGCTATTCCTCTGCTTGCCGCGCGTATATTTGTTCTCCACACCTCACTGGCGGGAGACATGACAACACCCTAAAAACGTAGAACAGTCTGAGAGCCGAAATAATTTGGTTACCGGATAAGTTAAATTTCAGAGGAATTACTTGGATAAAATTTGGAAGGCTGGTTTTAGGTGTGGATCTAGACATGAGGGACTGCTTCAGAATGTTTAAAACCTCAGGTGTGACCGCAGCCTGAGCTTTAAAAAGGCCCAGACGCCATCACATCTAGGGGTGTTTCCGCACATGCCACCGAGAAACGGATGAAAGAAAATCCATTCCTCAGCGGTCCGTCTTCCCAAGGATCCGTCTGAAATAGGGACGGATCCAAGGAGGCCCCGCAGATCCACACACGTGCAGGGAGAACGGATCAGGCCGGCCGGGTCCCCTGGGTGCTGTGTGGAGGCCACAGGCCCCATTCCAAAGGGGATCCAGCCTCCTGCGCCGCTGGCGCCGCCCCCAGAGCTGCGAGACTGGAGCATGCAGCTGCCAGTCACTGTGTGTTTCGGGCCTTCCCAAGATGGTGGCTGCAGGGATGTCCATCCCTTTGCCTGTCCATGTGTGGAAGTGTCCTGCTTCCACACGGGTCAAGGTGAAGGGACGGATTGAAGACTTTAATTTTTTTAGAACCGGTTTTTGGCGGTGAAACCCAATTTCAAGACGGATCTCACACGCCACTGTGTGGAAGCGGCCGCCTCAAAGGGTCCCTAATCTGGTCTGCAGTGTGGAAGGTAAGTGCCCAAGGGTTTTAAATGTGTCTTAAATGTCTCTTTAAACCAGTTTCTGTGGCCAGTGCAGAAACACCCTAAAAGTTCTGTAGATCAGTTTGATCAGATGGAACAAGTCCATTCAAACCCAGCATTCCTCCAACTTTTTGCCTGTCTTAATTAGAGCTTTTCAATTAGCCCACCCTCTGTTTTCTTCCTGCTTCCAAATGATTTGCCCCCTTTCATAAGCCACAACACATGAATGCATGGTTAACAACTATGGCCCTTAGCCTATAAAGCTTTTGTTGTTTGCTTAAGGGAAGTGATGACGGACATTACACCTATTTCCCACCAGATGGCACTATCTCTTCTCTAAGGATCTGGGACATAATTGCTGTTTCCACTGCAGGGCAATCTCAATGCAGGCCACCTATGCTCCTTTTGTGTCCATATGGACCAAAACCTGGACACACACAACAGAGACTATTCTGATCAACTGCCTACTACTAGTACAGTACCAGGTGATTATACAGTCATCCATCATTTGAGGTCAATATCAGAGAAATCGCCATGTTAGTCTAATGCGAAAAGTCCAGCAAGGTAGTGAGTAGCACTTGGAGACTAACAGGAGAAGGGTTGGTGGCATGAGCTTTCGTAGACACGTCTATTTCTTCAGATGCTAGGGGGCCCAAAGGGCACATCTACTTCTTCAGATGCTAGGGGGCCCAATGGGCAAGTCTACTGCTTCAGATGCTAGGGGGCCCAATGGGCACATCTACTTCTTCAGATGCTAGGGGGCCCAATGGGCACATCTACTTCTTCAGATGCTAGGGGGCCCAATGGGCACATCTACTTCTTCAGATGCTGGGGGACCCAATGGGCATGTCTACTTCCTCAGATGCTAGGGGGCCCAATGGGCACATCTACTTCTTCAGATGCTGGGGGACCCAATGGGCACATCTACTTCTTCAGATGCTAGGGGGCCCAATGGGCACATCTACTTCTTCAGATGCTGGGGGACCCAATGGGCATGTCTACTTCCTCAGATGCTAGGGAGCCCAATGGGCACGTCTACTTCAGATGCTAGGGGTACCAAAGGGCACATAGACGTGTCTATGAAAGCTCATGCCACCAACCCTTCTCTTGTTAGTCTCCAGGTGCTACTAACTACCTTGCTGGATCCATCATTTGAGTGTTTTGTGCACCTGCAACTTCAAAACTTTTAAAAACCTCTGCGAAGAAGATCCCAACACAAGAGGCGTCCTGATGAGCTACTTCCCTGAAGACACGTGTCAGGATGTCTACTACAGTTCCTCTGCCAAGAAACTGTCCATGCAGTTTTAATATTGGAAAGAATAACATTCCAGGAATAACAGTAACAATTATAAGAACGGAAATAACACCAGCAACTAATGTAACTATGAAGGTTGCTTCCAGATGGCGAGACAAAGAAGTGCAACCTTGTTTATATCCTGCAATTACCTCTCACTGACCCTACCAAAGGGCAGGGCAAGACAGTCGGGCAAAGGTGAGCCTGACCTGCCAGGACACTTGCTCCTGCGTTGGCATGCTGAGTAGTTCCAGGAGTTATGAGGATGAAATCACCGGCATCCCTACATCCACAACAGCCACTTTCAGCCTGACGCATGTGTGGTGACCATGGGAGAAAGGGTCACCTGGCTCAGGAGTGGATTTTCCTGGAATAGTGATAACCAAAGATTTTACTCCTCTATTCTGGGGGTTATTCTCGGATTGCCACAGGGTCCATGGGTAATCCCATATTTTAGGCCCTTTCTGGATGCAGCCAGTGAGAAGGTTACTATCATGATGTTTGAAGAAGTCAAGAAATGGCGGCAGGTTTACAACTTTTTGGAGCTGGGTCTTTGGCACACTGGAGATTTTGGCTGTTTCTGTACTTACTATACGGGCCCAGTTCCGCTGGACTGGGCCAGGTTGGAGTGTTTCCTGCCACTGTCCCACAATGAGCCTTTGCGCTTGGAAGGCTGTTCCAGGACAGTCCCCACGCTGCCTCCAATGGTCCAACAATCTTCAGAGCCAGCCTCCGTGTTGTCCAATGTGGGCCCATTTTGATGGCCCAGTTTTGTCTGCTCCTGAAATGGGTCCCTCTGCTAAACAGCCCACAGGGATGTACACCTTTCTGCATTACGTCTGGGCTGGTTTCACGTCTGCTAAAAAGGTCTATGAGTATTCCAGCTTGGTGGCCATTTTGCTCACCCAGACTGGGGCTATGCACTGTCCAATGGCCTCCCCTTAGGACCTCTTCCGTTACATTCGGATCTATTCGTTTGAAGGCTAGATTCGTATTTAAAGATACGAATGTTGACAACATTCGTATGTGTTGTACATATCTGCAAGCATTTCATATGCATCCCAGTTTATCCCGTACGCATCCCGTATTATAAGTGCAAATGTGTACAGATACGTATAATATTTGATTCGAATCATTTGAACAAACGTTTCAGAACATCTGAAATCCATTCAAATGTCTAAATTCGAATGTGAAGACACTCGATTCGAGTTGGAATGTCCACATTCGAACGAATTCAATTGGCTTTCAAATGTCCAGAATATTCGTGAACATCCCTCATCTGAAGGGCTGTCACGGTGCAGAGGGATCACCCCTGTTCTCACTTGCGCAAGCCGGGAGGGCAATCAGTCCGTGGAATAGGTTGCCACGGGAGGTGGTGGGTTCTCCTTCGCTGGAGGTCTTCAAGCAGAGGCTGGACCTACATCTGTCTAGGATAGGTTAGGAAATCCTGCGTTGAGCAGGGGTTGGGCTAGATGACCCTGGAGGTCCCTTCCAACTCTATGATTCTGTGTCCTGAAATGTCATGTGAGGCCATACCATGAGCATCACTACTTCTAGCTACTTCTTTTCACTAGGGGAAACACAGAGGACTTCAGGATTTTGCAGGTGCCAGAGAAAGCCCTCAGGGACAACTTTGTATCCTCAGGCAACAGGTAACTCCTGTAACGAACCTAACAAAAAGGAGCAAGTGCAGTTTATATTAGATTAATTTCCTTCCCTTTTTTCCCCCTTGTCTGGAAGCTTTCTAATAAGGCATGCTTAAAAAAAGAAATAATTTTGCTTTGTCATGGTATTGTTATTTAGTGTTTTTTATCTTCCCTCTTTCTGTTTCAGTCTGGCACTGCCAGTAAGCCATTTATATATTTATATATTACGTGCAGTAATTTTCCCCAGAAACATTTCCTGAATTTTTGACTTCTCCAGAAATTATTTCACTTTCATTTTCCCCAGAAATTATTTCAAAATAACACGATCCTATGCACATGGGTCCTTTGAACATGTATTTATTTCCACATAAACGTATGCAGATGATCGATCTCTTTTACAGATGAAGCCATCCGTCTAAAAACCAGCTAGACTAGCCTCTTCCTCTTTATGCTCTCCTTTGGCTACTCCTTCCTGCTGGCCTCAAGCTTCACCAATTCCTTGTCTGCTCTTCAGATCAAAGAGGGATTTGAGGCCCATCTCAAAGATCAAAGAAGCCTGACGAATCCTTCCACCTGGGCACCGGCGGCGCCTGTTTCTCCCTCTAGGTTCTCATTCGGACACTGCTCTAATCCTGGAGAGTGCCTGCACTATTGCTTCTTTTGCAGCGGCAACCCTTTGTGCTGCTCTGCTCAGTCCTCAACACCAATAGCCTAAACCCGGGCGTACACACCCGGGTAACTGCTTGACTGGATTACTGCAGTGTAACCTGCATGGGGCTACCCTTGAAGACAATTTGGGGGCTGCCACTGATGCAGAATGCTTCAGCAAGGGTGTCATGTGGGCTTGCGAGATGGGTGGGTGCCGGTATTAAAGGTCGGATGTAGGAACAGGCATAGTTGCTAGTCCACGGAAAGGCCATAAATAAGAATAGCTGTATTTCATAATATGTTTCAGTGAACTCAACTTTTTCCTTCCCTGTGCTGGGGTTATTGCATACATGCCATAGCCCTTTACTGAACTGTGTTTACCTTTCTTGGGCCATGTTCCCACTTGACTATTTTAATCCAGATTCAGGACCAAGTGCCCATTCTGCCTGTTCCCATCTGCTCGACGATAACGCAGGCTCAATTCGAATACCGCTGTTCCCACTCAAACTGCACAAATCCCCAGCATGGAGAAACAGGACCTTTTCCTCTCTGCCCCTTGTCCTTTGATCCTCCCATTCCTCTCCTTGATAGAGAGCAAGCTTGATGTGGCCCCACCCTTGGATCACACCTCCCCCCCCCCCGGTGCTGCCTGCAGTCGCCAGGGCAGAAATAAGCCAGCAGATTTTTTTCCCACTTGGAACTCCCCATCCTGGGAATGGCAGTGTGGCTGTGGCTGGAGAAGCCAATTCTCCTGTCCCCTGACTGCGGGTGGCTGTCGGCTTCAGGGGGACTTTTGCGCAGGACCGCATTTCCCCATCTGTAAAACGGTGCAGCGCTTATGCGCAAAACAACCCTGAAACCAAGCCAAGATCATGCTTGGGGATCGGTGGTTCTATCTCCTGTTTTATGATCCTTTATTTAACATTCATCAAAATGCTCAGCACTTTTGATCCCCTTAAAATAGCATCAGGGACATCAAGGGCAGGGGGAAGGCCTTCCCAGCTGTGAAATCCCACCCATCTAGTGCCACACTGATAGCGGTAGCAGGCATTGGCCAGAAGGATATGTGGGGGGACAGCCCCAAAGGCAAATCTCCTCCCTGAATAGTCTGGGACTGTTTCCATAGGGGAAAAAAGGGGGGCTGGGCACCAAAACGGGACTGAGAATAGTTTTTCTGAGGACTTTTTTTCTGTGGATTATTGCAACTCAAATCCTCGTAAAGTCTGGGAATAAAAAATTAAACGGGAACTGACGATACCAAAACCGGACTGGATTCAGATGCAATCTTGTTTGGAAATGCGCCCTAGGTGGCAGATGATGTTAGCAGAATACAAGGCTCTGCCTTTTACCTGCAGGCTCCTACATGCCACTTTGGTAGCACCCTCCTCTGCTGTAGGGAATTATTGCCCTTCTGTGACACATGGAAGACGTCTGTGCTTGTTGCCTCACTTACAAAACTTGCAGTGGTTAACTCAGGGTTGTGCAACATTAAGCAATGCACTGCCATTACACATAAGCACTCTGATTTTCTGGAATTCCACGTGGTTCTAGAGCAGTGGTTCTCAACCTTCCTAATGCCGTGACCCCTTAATGGAGTTCCTCATGTTGTGGAGACCCCCAACCATGGGGGCAGAGCAGCTGGGAGGTGGGAGGGAAGGGTGGTGGGAGACTCGTCGTGACCCCTCTGAAAGGGTAGTTCGACCCCCAAAGGGGTCCCGACCCCCAGGTTGAGAACCACTGTTCTAGAGTATCTTTTTCTATACCTTTGCATAACCTAGAGGAACATAATCATATCTCAGAGTCAGAGCAGCTATCTGGAAAGTAATGAGTGATAGGCTCGGCTCCTGGTATCTCTCTGGGGTGTTTGGGGGTGGATTGTTCCAATGTCAGTGTGCCCATTTCTGCTCTAATGAATAATCTAGGCCAGAAAAGATACATTGGAGCACTAGATGCTACTGCCTCCAAGGTGTTCTTGAGCTGCTTTTTTGGCTATATGTAGATATCCAGAATGATACATGGATCTTTGCCTTAAGGAAATCTAGATATCTAGATATGTGGATCTTCCTAGATGCAAAGATTCAGGTGTCTGGATTTTCTGAACGATTTAACTGCAATCCAGATAGCACGGATGTCTGCTGAGAAAGAACAAACTTGGTTCTTGGAGAAATGGTTTTCACTCTTGGACAAAGCCAAGACAGAACTTCATCTGAGACCAAACTCTTCATTTCCATCCTCTCTCATGAATCAAAAATGACAAAGAATATTTCCACATTTGTTCCTATACTGACTGAGTTATACACATCACACAAATATGTTTATTGGTTTATTATTGTTGTTGTTGTGTTGGCTGTACAGCATTTAATGATGTTTATTTTTATATTGTACCAATTTAGGAGTTCAATAAAGTTACTGGGGGAAAAAAAGAAAAATGCCGAAAAGGAAAGAGAGAAAATCAAACGGCAAGTGGACGGACAGCATTTGCCCCAGCAAGGAGAGTCAGGTGAATGAAAGGCATTGTGGCGGCAGCAGCCACAGTAACTTGCCCCCACCCCTCCCTTTTCTAGGGGCAAATATGGACTAGACCCCCTCAGTGAGGCAGGTGGGTGGACACAGCCAAAGGGAAGGTTACCTATCATGATGTCTTCAGAAGTCAGTGAATGGTAGCAGCTTGACAACTTTTGGGCCTTCTGGGCACATAAGAAATTCTAGCTGCTTTTGCCATACTGGACCAGTCCAGTAGAACTAGGCCAGACTGGCATGGTTCTTGCCACTGGGCTGCTCCCACTGTCCCAGAGTGAGCCTTCCGCACTTGGAAGGTTGCCCCAGGCCGCCCTCACGATGGCTCCAGAGATCAGAACCAGATTTTGTGTTGTGTGAGGTGGCCTGATTGCAGTGAGGTTTTGCGCACCGCCGAAATGGGTCCTTCTGTGTTAAAATTACAACCCAGGGCCCTGGACCCTGTAGCAAGACACAGGAGTGCTCATAGCAAGTTCTTCCATTCAGGTCCTTAGTGAGACATTCCCACAGCCTTTCCCATCACTCAAGGCCTTTCCACATTTACTATTCTCATGTGCACACTGCCTTTTGCTAGGACTTTGCTGCAGTCAGAGGAAAGAATGGAGCAAAAGGAAATGCAATCAAGCACAGATGAGTTTAGCAAGCTGACAAGCTGAACAGGCAATGGCTCTTACACCCAGCTCCTGAATGTCCCACCACCCTCAGCAGCAAAAGGGGTGGGCAGCCGGGCGAGGGCCTTCTCAGTGATGGCCCCTAGGCTATGAAATAGTCTCCCCCTTGAGGTGTGTCTATCACCTTCATTGTACACTCTCATTGTTAGGAAGGCAGTGAAGACGCACCTCTTTGCCCTGGCCTTTGGGTTCAATGGGGATACACTTTCCCTTCCCACTTGCGGATGCTATTGTGTTGGTACATCCTGTTGTTGTTTTAATGATGTTTGCTTTTAGATGTTGTTACCTGCCTGGAGACCTCTGGGTATAGGGTGAGATCAATCAATCGGTCAGTCTGTCGGTCGGTCAGACGGACAGACGGACAGACAGATGATAGCCCATAGCATGCTTTTCCAGGTATCTTCTGAGCCAGTTTAGCATCTGCTGGGTGTTGGTAGGACTTTTTAAGAAGATATCGAAGTATCCTGGTCTAGGCGGGCATTTTGCTCACCCAGACTGGGCTATGTTTTGTCCAATGCGGACAGGGCGTGGTAGCAGGGGTTGTGGCCTCCCCTTAGGATTCCTTCCTGGGCCATCTTAAGGGCATGTACAGAAATGTCACCTGAGACTATGGCATCAGCATCACTTCCTCTAGCTGCTTCTTTTCATAGAGGACTCAGGGACTTTGGGGACACCAGAGGAAGCCACACTGTGTCCTCAGGCAACATCTTAGCAACTCCTGTAATGAACCTAATAGTCCAGAAAGGAGCAGGTGCAATGTTTATTAGACTGAAATTTCCTCTTTTTGGGGGGTCTGGAAGCTTTCTAGTAAGGCATGATTTAAAAAGAAAATAAGGAAATTGCTTTGTCATGGTATTTTTTCTCTGTTTTTTGTCTTCCTTCTTTCTGTTTTGATCCAGCGTTGCCAGTAAGCCCTTCATATTATGTGCAGTAATTTACCCAGGAACATTTCCTGATATCTGGCTTCTCCTGAAATCATTTCACTTTCATTTACCTCAGAAGTTATTTCAAAATAACATGTTCCTATGCACATGGGCCTTTTGAACCTATAGTTATTTCACATAAATGTATACAGACTTAGGCAATCGACTCCATAGCTCCATCTACATCCTTCACTGAAGCTGGCCTGGCATAGTCTGATGCCGGACATGGTCACAACTGGCACATGCGTGGGCTCCATAACTTCAGGGCCACCTCTGGCAATCCATCACCAGACTGTCTGTGCATGAAAGCTCTTTAAAGGCTGCTCACAGTAAGTTAAAGATGACTGTGGCATTCTCAGGGGTGAGGGAGAGAGTTTAAAGGCTTGGAGGGCTTTTCGGGAGCTCCATGAGCGACAGGACAGGAGGGGTGTGGCTCCTGGAGGAGCCGTGTCAGTCAAACTTTTCAACCAATTGGAGACAGCTAAAATTGGGACTATACAAGGAACAGTCGCAGTAGCCACGAGAGAGAAGAGTGCAGCCCAGATCTTGGAGTTCGTGTGACTCCAAGTAATCTGAAACATGGTGGGCTGGGCTGGCTCAAAGGTTGGGTACAAAATGGCACCAACTTTGGTATGTTGATCTTTGGCCCACATTCTGTCTGTACAGTTATGGGCCAGTGTACCACCTTACAAGCAGTCCATGTGTGGTACAGGCAATGATACCATTTTCATACCATAGCCTGCTCCAAAGTCCCACCCTCTGTAGACTGCCTAGAGCTAAAAGTCCTCAAACACCAGATGCAACCAAAGTGTGCTCCCGTTCAAGATTTAAAGAGCTTTGAAACTGATTGTCCCTATTCTCACTTGCACAAGTCGGGAGGGCTAGAAACAATGGGATGAAACTTCAAGGGTCAATTTAGATTAGATTAGACAGTGAGGGCCATCAGTCAGTGGAACAGGTTGCCACAGGAAGTAGTGAGCTCTCCTTCCCAGGAGGTCTTCAAGCAGAGGATGAACCTACATCTGTCTGGGATGGTTTAGGAAATCCTGCATTGAGCAGGGGGTTAGACTTGTTGGCCCTAGAGGTCCCTTCCAATTCTAGGATTCTATGATCCTATGAAATGATAGTTGTTCAAAACATTACTAAAAAAATGCTAAAAACAATAACTATTTAAAAAGCTACAAAATACAATATTACATATAAAAAGTTAAAACAATGATAGGATTGTCCAGTAAAGGTCTTTGATCTTATGGTCCAGTGAACAGATGAAGGATGTACCCTACTCCTTATGGTGATAGATCTTCAAAAGAGATCGCTGGAGGATTCCTGCCTCTTTGTGCTTTATAAAGTATTAACTTGGGGTAGCCAAAGTATCCATGGTCCATCTGGTAAATGGTATTGCCACTGGATCTTGTCCCTTAATCAGTTTTAACAATCTTAGCCAGCCAAACACGTTTTGGTTAAATACCTTCTTCGGTGGCTGCTTGAATAATAATAGGAGACCCTATAATGATAACTATTATTCAACAATGATTGAAAACCGCAGCGTATCATATAAGTATAATGCTTATTCAGTTGGGCAGTTGGTAGGCATATTTCAATATAACAATGTGTGCAAGTTCTATTGAATAGTAACAATAGATATTAGTAACAAAGGGGCCTAAGGGCTCCTCTCTTGTCTGGTTCTAAGGCTTGGATAATGGGAAACACCTGTGAGTAAATTCTGTGGGTGCCTGGTATACATTCTGAAAATGATACTGACAAATGAAAGAATCCCTCCCCATTTGATTGAGTCATTGAATCCGGGCGGTGGTGGTGGTTCGTAATTTAAGGATCCCAAAGGCTTCTCTGTAAAGTAACCTTTTGAATAATAAGATTTTTGTGCCCTCACGTGTTCAAAAAAAAGAAAAAAAGATCTAAATCATTGGTATTATGATGGAAATCTTCAAAGTGTTTAAGCAAAGGTACGTTTATTCTCATTCTTCTATTACAACTCTTGTGTTCAGCAACCAACACTGGGTTTTCCAGCAATAACTTTTAGTGTGTTTTTATTTGGGGGGGGGGAGTGGGGCTATAGTGGGGTTGTCTCACCACCATAGTGGCGCCATAATGGGGCCTTTCCACCCTTGGCCCAGTAGTCTCTGTGAGTGAGCTCCGAAATGGAGCATTAGCACAATTCAGGAATGGCTCTTTCCATGCAGAAGCTCCGCCCGCAGTGACTATGCTACTTACCCTGACCTGTGCTAGAGCCGGTAAGGCTCTGGGCGGGTCTTGTGCTGGTGTGTCATGTGACGCAGCATTCAAACACACTGGTGTGTCATGGTTGCCCCAGTGATGGCGACAGCGCAGGCATGTTGGCGTTGGCACCAGCAACTAAAGATGGTGGCCTGAAAAGCACTGTTGGGCGTGGGAGTGAGGGAATTGTGGAGCAAGAGTACCAATGATACAATTCAAAGGACAATGTATGTTCCATTTTCCTTCAGCAATGTGCAAGGGAATATATTTTTTTTGGTACAGTAAAAAGTAAAACAGGCTTTTTACTGATAAATGAAAGTGCTTCAGCATCTTTAGCCAAATGGCAGATTACCAGCCTCTCATTTGTCTACGAATGGCTGCAGGGGTGGAGTTGCATGCTGGTTGGGATATGCCCTGACTGGATCTCTTTGGGGGCACAGTCCCCTCACCCCAACAGTACCCTGTGTTACCACTGAGCTTCCCATCGGCACTACACAACTCCAAACACAGCCTGTTGCCACTATTGATGGACATAACTTTATCCTTTTGGAATGCAGCTGGTGCTGATGTAACCAAGCGGGGTGGAGCACTAAAAAGTCATGTAGAGGAGACTTGGGGAGATAACATAAAAGGTGTGATCATGGCAGCCCAAGCTGAGGACGATCTGAGGATGGATGAGCAGGAACTGGGTGTGGAGAGGATTAGGACAGCTCCAGTTCAGTTTCTTAATGGGATGGACTATTTCAGCAAGGTGTGTGATCACGGTCTAGGTTATCCATTGGAAAACACAAATAACGATGGTTCTTCTGCAGCTGAGTTCAAGTTTTAACAGTTAAAGCCAATATGAAGTTGTCGCTTGGCATGTATGTTTTGTGGCCAGTGTTTCCAAGTTCCATGGCAGCCTGCCTAACACTTACTCATCATGGTTTCAGATGTTCCAACAGCATTGCTCGATTTATACCACTTATGATACAGTGACATTTGCACTGTTTTTGAGCATTACAGGAGAGCTGGGTATTGAAAATGTCGAACCATAGTGTTACATGGCAATTGACCTTTGAGAAGCGCAACTGTGCTTCTTACGTCCACTTTCCTGTAGGCAGATTTGGTGAATGACTCAAATGAATCATCTTTCTTTATGCAAGTTTGAATAAGCAAAGAACTTTCTGCTAAAACTGTCGGAAGCTTTGCAGGAGAGACGGCAAAGACTGTGTTTATTTCCCGAAAGGAATAAGCACCAAAGATGCACTTTCAGCTGGGAAAGATAACATATGAGGAAGTTTATGACCCAAACTGACTGTGATTAGAAACCTGCCATTGTGGATAAGAGGTTTAGTTCTACAGCATGTCACAAATATTGTGCTAATATTTTCATGATTTGACTTGGTTCCTTCTGAGAGCGAAAGAAGCATGCATTTGGGGGTGAAATGAGTAATGAGAATTCCTTTTTCTCTATTTTCTTTTTTTTAAGTATACTTTCTCACATGTATATTTACATAAATCTGTTCCCTATTACTGCACCGGAATGATACCTGATATATACATGTTTCCAAAAATCAATATAACGCAAACTGATAACTGTTTGATAAGCTTTTTCTGTTCCTCCTAATAAGCTTAATGATTTACCTGCTACATGGATATGTGTGACATATATCCCACTATAGTGCTGGGATAATCCCAGATTTTATACCCTGTCTGGATGCTCTCAGTTCTAAGAATCAGGGCAGTTCTGTGAATTGTAATAATGGTTTCCACATCTTGTAGAATCCTAGGGCCTTTTCATACTTCAGCCAAAGGGTTCCTCACCAGCCAAGGTGCAAATCCTCAATGTGGTCCCCTGCGTGTACCAGCCACAGGCCTGGATGTCCCACCCTGGGCTGCCAGCATTGGGTGCTACTATCAGTCCGATGCTGGGGGTGGATTCGAACTGGCCCAATGGTATATTAGGGTGCTGTGGTCTCCCACCACCCTGATCAGGCCCACCCCAGCCTTCTGTGGTGGTTGGAGCCAGCAGGGACCTTCTTGGCACCCTCCATTGCCTAGGGGTGCGTGCGGCCTCCTGCTCCCTGTGCAGCACTCACCTCTCTCGACCACAGTTTGGTCTGGATCAATCCCCATGCTATCTACAAGGACGAATCCAGATCAGACTGTGGTTCGGAGAGGTGAGCACGGCATAAGGGTGGGAGGCTGTACAGGCCAGTTTGAACCCAGCATCAGGCTGCTAGTCGGCATGTCACAGAGTGACGTGACCAGTAGTGCCAATGGTGGCAGCCTGGGGGTGGGACTCCCTGCCGGGCAGCTCAGGTACGCCTGGGGTTAATGTTGGGATGGCTGTGTAGCATATTTTGTGCTCCACACCCTGGACGCAATTAGGGCAGCTCTGGGACAGGCCGGGATGCTTCTGGCCGGAAACAGCCTCCTGCAAAAGCAAATGGTCAGTCCCAGAACTGAATAGGCCCTTAGATCTGGACTGCCGAACATTTTATCTGCACTGGCAATTCCCCTGACTTTTTAAAACCATAAATCTAGCAGCAAGGTCTTATGGTCTTTCAAGTTTGTTACATTTGCAGTGAAAAATCACACGGTATGTTTTGTGGTTTCTTATATATTTAGTAAACAGGATTCCAACTTCACTAATGTTATTGTTCAGCAGAATTTTTTAGTCTTGTGATGATGAACAATTCTTTGGGAAGCAGCTATTAGCTGCTCAGCTTGCCAAGATCCTTGCCAGTTTTTTGTTTAGATTGAAGAAATCTCTTGTTCTATAGTATCTCTTCTGCTTAAGTCATTGTGATGCCACTCCTTCACTGTGGGCTAAGCGGTCGAATTATTTAAAATGTAAACTCAGGGAATTACTAAATAAAGGTAGCTGTTCATTGATATGTGCTGATTTTGCTTTAATTCAGTAGATAGCATGTGTTTCTGTTTCTTCTGCTCAACCGCTCCATGTGTTACCCAGCCACAGCAAAGAGTGTCACTTTCTCTCTCTCTAATCTCCTTTTATTAAGCATGAAGTAGTTTCTGGACAATAAGAGCTCTTTGATACGATGTTGCTTTTATGAACTTCAAGCACAACTTTATTATTTACACCTTGGTTTGTAACAATTCTTCAGGAGAGCTTAGTTATAGGTGCAAGTGCAACTTTGAACAGACAAACTAACAAATCCTTTCACCTTCCAATCTTCACACTTAATGCTGCCTGCCTGTCTTACTAGGCAGAACCAGAGTCAACAGTTTCTCCTACTTATGCGCTTTCACGGGTTGATTGTCTATCTACCCAGGTCAGTTCATGGGCCCCTGCCTATTCCCCTAGTACAAGTCCCTCCTGTTGCACTGAGCCTATCCCTTCAGGGAGACAAAGGCTTTCACGCCTCTTGCCCCTCCTCTTTGAATATAGGACTCAGCCACATAAGCAACCCGACTGCACTCCTTTCTTCAGCACCCTTTTTATCTACTTCACATTCCCTTCTTCATCAAGCCTCCACTCCTAACCACTCCTCTCTCACTCCCTGCTTCCAACGTCTACCACCGTCAACACCTTTCTCTCATCTCTCAACTTATCCATCCATCCATCCATCCATCCATCCATCCATCCATCCATCCATCCATCCATCCATCCATCCATCCATCCTGAACTCTCAACTGTACCCCCTCTCTTCCATTAGGCTTCTTCTCTTTTCAAAAACCTCCTTCCCCTTGACTTTATAAAAAACTCACATTAACCTGAAACAATATTTGATGAGAGCATTAGTAATAATAATAATAATAAATCTGTTAAACCAACAAAGATTTACAGTAGTAAAATATTAATCAACATTAACTTTTAAACAGGGGTCCAGTCTTTCCGTCGGCTGATCAGCACTCGTGGAGTTCCTGAGGCACCTTCCTTTCTCTCCTCAGTTTATGTGTATGATTCCTCTATTATGCAAATTTATTATTATTTTTTAAATTAAGCACACGGAGAAGAAAAGCTCATAAAAAGGAAGGGGCAGCATGGAAGTGGGGGAACAGGCTTAAAACAGAACCACGAACACACACCCTCGCCTCCCTTGAGTGACAGAAAAGCATCCAATAAGAGATAGATTTGGCACAGCGAAAGGGGTGGGGAGCCAAGAGTTCCATGGAGGAGGCTCAGGTCGATCGTGGAGACAGGCGTGAATGATCCTGAGGATCCTGGGGATGGCCTGAGGATGACCTATGTGTGACCAGCACTGCTCAAATTAATGAATAGGCCCTCCTGTCTTAGACTTGTGTGACCAGGGCTGATTCTGCATTAACCAGTATACCAGATCAGCAAGGATACTAGGAGCTCCCCTCTGCATGTTGGTGCACTCAGCGTGTGGAAGAGAGACTCCTAGTACATTTGCTGGTTGTCTCTGCTGGCTGGGGAAACATCCGAGGGCCTGCACACGTGTAAGACAGTCAGGGTGTCCTGGCACGCTATGGAGCATCAGCACACTGCCATGCTGCCTGTGTCCAAGAACAGCCCAGAAACACGTGCAACCATCCTGTTCCTCATTAGCTATGGACGAGTAGGGCACGCCTGGAAAATCACAGACCCAGCATTCACAGTGCTTCTGCGTGTGTGAACAATGGTGGGGATGGGGCTGCAGCTGTGATTGTGCCGTCACGCACTGCGTCACAATCACCAGAGCAATGGTCCAGCGCATGGCGGAATGGTCATGTGTAGGCTTCCACCCCCAAGGCCTTTTCGCATGAGGGATTTTCAAACACGTGCAGAACGCATTGGGATGGAGCATTCGTTCCTCTGGGCTGGTGGCTCCGTTCTGAGCTGCCCCATCCCGTCCCAACATGTCTACACACATTCCGGTTTCAGAGCACAAAACTGTATCAGAGGGAAAGCATTTGCCCTCCCTCCCTCTGTGACAGCTGGGTCCATCCCCTGCCTCCCCCCATTGGCTCCTGTGGGGAGGCCTGTCGGGTGCCTTCCCTGGGGTCCCGTGAGCTGCATAGGCCTGGATCAGGCCCATGCAGGTGGCGGGACCCCCACCCAGCACCCCCCAACCAACCCCAGGGGAGCGCGCATGTGAACATGGCTTACCTGTTCAGTGCTGGGCAGCAACTGGGGTGAGGAGGATGGCTGTGTTTTCTGCTTGCGAGCTGTGCAGTCCCTCATTGGCCAGGCACCCACCTGGCTTCAACAGGCCATCTGCGCAGGCGCAGGTGTCTGGCCAATCAGGGACCACGTGGCACATAGCGCGACCGGCCTCCTTGCCCCAATTGCTTCCCGGTGCCAAACAGGTAAGCCCCGTTCACACGCCCGCACCCCTGGGGTGGGTGGGGGTGCTGGGTGGGGGTCCTGCCAACTGCATGGGCCTGATCCGGGCCTATGCAGCTCGTGGGACCCCAGGGAAGGCACCCAACAGGCCTCCCCACCCCTGGCTCCATGGGAGCCAATGGGGAGAGGCCAGGGGAGGAGCGTCCCACCCACCTCCCAGCCTTTCCAGGCTAGGACCCATGGGAATGCTTTCTCCATTCACACGGAGGGACTCAAGGAATGCGCGGTGATGCATTCCTGCCTCCCTCCGTGTGAATGGAGAAAGCATCCCTGCGTCTCTTAGCCTTCTTCACTACAGCAGTTTTGGGGCTGTTATGGCGTGCTCCAGGTTTCTTCTTCTGAAAACCTAGAACCTTCTCAGAATAAGAAACCTGGAACACGGCATAAAAGCCCCAAAACTTCTACAGATGCATGGTGGGAGTTGTTCGGCCATTGCTACACTTATGAGGATGATCTGGGATGGACTGACCATACTTCAGTGACCCCCAGGTTAGTTTAGGTGAAGTTTGCCATGGCGCCAGTGCTTGCAACGTGAATGCAGCTTCTGTGGGACGCTTTCCCAGGATGTTAAGTGCAAAAAGCCCTAATCGTGATTGCTTTGTCATTCATTAGGATGAGACACAGAAGGCGCAACTAAGATCCGGTGACGTTAGTCACGATCCGTCCCCAGTAGCTTTGTACAATCATCAGTTTAAAATGACTGGCGAGACAATTATTCACAAGCCACGAATTCATACATCAGCTAATGTCTCCCCACAAAGAATCTACAGGCAGGCGGTCTAATATGTGTCAAAGTGAGTTCGTTTTCAAGGATTACGATGTGAGCCTGTCGTCTTCTGCTATCTTCTTGGAAGATGATTTTCAAACTGTTCCTAACAGGAAGAGTGGTTGTACTGCCTTGGAAGGGGCAGGTGTGAAAACGGGAGGTACCCTTGGATTCTTCATCGATGCCTGATGCTCAGGTGGTGAGGAGACCCAGGAGCGTGCCCATAAGAAGGACTAGAGTGGGGTGCCATCCATAGGCTGACGGCACCCACCTCTACATCCCTGTTCCAGCTGAGTCAGCAAAGGCATTTTAGGTCCCGAGGCAGTGCCTGGAGGCAGCGAGGGGATGCAGCCCAACAAACTGGCCCATAATCCTGAGAAGATGGAGATGTTTTTTCTTCTGGGTTCTAAAATCAAGGGGATGGGAAGGAATCTTGTTCTGAACAGAGCTGTACTTTTCTAGAGGGAACAAGAGGGAAATCTCAGCACACGCCCGGATTTATCTTTGGTTGCATCCAGACTCAAGAATAATGTGCATTCTGATGGGCAGTCGGGGCTTGGGCATTGCACACGATGTCCGATACTTCATAGTGGTGGCACATGATGCCATCACTACTTTGAATTTCCTACTGCAGAACAATGAGCAGGGAAATTCAAAGTTTCCCGCCAGTCCGGACAGGATGGTGAGAACAGCGAACGAGAGCTGAGCCTGCAGCTCAGCTCCCATTGGCTGCCCCATCCCACATGACGCACGCCTCACCAGGTGTGCCATGGAGGTATCTCAGCTTTCTCTAGGAAAGCTGCATGGAGGCTGCTGGAGTCCGGACACACACCATGGCTTCGCAGCAGGTAAGGTGCACTTTTTTCTCTAAGAGTGGATTTTATTCCACTAATCTGGATACAGCCTTTGCCTCTAGAAGCTCAGATAGCAATGATGACCAGGTATCCTCATCTTCGTTTAGTAAAACAATTAAAGCCCTTCCTTGATGGAAGCCATGTGGCTCCACTGGACCATGTTCTTGTGGCCACCAGGTTGGATTATTTTTGGCTGCATCCCAGTGCTGGCCATTTGGCACTCTTTGGGCACTCTTTGGGCACACATGGACCGGGACCGGGACCGGGGCGTCCCAATGAGAACCATGCCAAACCCTGGTACAAGGGAGCAGCGCCCCTCCTCTCCGCCCCCTCTCTCCCCATTGGAAGCCAGATTGATGTCAACCCACCCTTGTGCCACATCCCCCCCTCCCTTAGCAGCACTGACAGCCAGGACTGGGGTGGGAGGCATGGAAACACATTAAAAGAAAGCTTCATTCATAATAATAATTTTTCAAAAAAACTTTAAAACACCGAAAGCCGCTACAAGGTTTAGCGCTTGAGCAGTTTTGCGCACCCCTGCTCCACCGGGGACGGCGAGAATGCCCATCAACTTTAAAAGGCAGAAAATTAAGCCTTTATTTATGATTGCAGATCGGGGAAACGGGGGTTGCAAATGGCGCAAAAATCCAGCCATTATGCAGCCTGCCTTGGCATTCATGAAACGGGGTTGGAATTTCCTCCGTGGAAATGGCAGAAAATTAAAAAACCAAGCCGTTCTCCAGCCTGCCTTTGCGATGGGCATTTTAAAAAGTCAGCAGCTGCGATCTTCAATGGACAGGGCAGGGACAGGAAGCACACCCCACTTCCCTATGACGTGAATGCAAATCTCCTCCTTGTTAGCCCACGGATTGTCCCCATGTGCGTTCCTGGCTCGCTGAGCAATGCGTGCTGGTCCCCCAAACCATGCTGAGGCTTATCAAATTTGTCCCAAATCTGTATCAAATTTGGCACCCTTCTGACACGGTTTGGGGGGATTTGGAACGCTTTTTGCAGACCAAATCCAAAACACATGGGGACGAACCTTGCCAATCCTGCGCTCGGAACCATACCAAAGTTGCATGAGGACACAGCCCCTTGTGCTTGCTGCCCCGAAGATGGCTGAGTAGCTACAGCTAGTACAAAATAATGCAGCTGAAAGTGCTGAGAGGAGTTCCTGACTGCAGACACATTACTCTCCTGCTCAAAGATCTGCACTGGTTTCCTCTTAGCCTGCTTTCTGCTCACCTCATCAATCAATTTTTGCCTTTCCTTGCCATTTCCTGAATATATTACATACTCAGCTAGATGATTACAGGCTGATCTTAGTAAGCTGTTATTATGCAACGCTTCTGGGTAAACTAAAGCGTGGCCTCTGTCCCATTGGAGGTCACAGGGCTGGACAATTTTGCAGCGGTGTTTTCTGTCTGCGTGGACAGGGCTGGTAAGAAAAAGAAAGTGAAAGTTCCAGTACATACCGGAGTATAAAAGACAAGAACATCTTATTAGCTGACTGCTTGATGACGAGACAAAACTCCCTGGTTCTCTCAAGGCACGCAGACCAGGTGGGTGGCCTTCTGGCTTAGGGAAAATCAGACTGATTCCACTATTGGGTTACTGAGTTGACTGCTAGAAGTAGCAATTTAGGAGTAGAAAACCTTACGCTAGTTTGCCTAAGATTAACATAGAACTTTTGTTTTAAGCTATACTTTGGAAAGATCAAGTGTTTCTGAGCACAGAAAAGTGGTGCCTTAGATCAAACAAACCATTGATTACTTCCTTCCCAAATTCCCCAGCAGATTTGCTTCCTCCTCCTTGCTGGTTAAGGCATTAACAATAAGCCTTTGGTAACCTAAGGATAACAGGGAGGATCCAAACCTGTTAACCAAGTTCCCCTCCCCTGGCTTTCCTCTAATGTCAGTAGCGGAAAGTGAAAGCACCGGGCAAGAAGTATGAGTCACATCAAGACTGTCTGAGGATTTTCCCTTTTGTTTACAGGGGGAATGTGTACCAGGCATAGACTGAATGCTGAAAGGACAGGCAGATACGAGACCAAGGTAGGCTCAGTCTTAGTCAGATTCATTCCTGAATAAAGTCATCAAACTGCAAGATGCTTTTGAGAAAGAATGCCCATCTCTAAAGCAATGGAGGTGTTAATCTGGGTAAGCCATTTGGATAAACCATAGACCGGTGGGATGTAGTTAAGGCTAATAAGAATAGGAATGGACTGGTTATGAATGACTTATTTTCAGGACAAAGACCTTGGCAAGCCTGCCCATGAAGCAGGCTGAAGCCTTAGAAGGCAAGCAAAGAATGAAACTTGATTTTAGTGTTGGATGAAAATTAGCCCAGAAAGAAATCATTAACACTCGCTTAATTTTAATCCTTAATTTTCAGGTGAGTACATTTAATTTTTAAAAGAAAGACATAAGATTACCTGGAAAACTAATAGCTTTGAAGCTTAAAAGTCCTTATTTAAAGGAGATATCATAAGGCAGAACTGCAATTTTGTTTTATTTTTCACTTTGAAGTCAGCTTCTGTTTACTCTTGATCCAACTAATAAGGTGTGGTAAAGTTCAACTCAGATAGCTTGCAAGAATTCATCAAAGAAATCGTCAGAACAATTTTTTTTGTGGTATTATATAATATTTTCTGTCTGTTAAACTTCATTTTTCTAATATCAATTAGTCTGAGATGTTATAATACCATTTACTCATTCTACACCTCCTTTGATTCTTCAAAGCCAATACTATTACTGTTTCTACATCTATCGATAGTTGGCTCAACAAATATTTATCCTCAGATTTTATCCGACGATCATTAAGCTTGCCTATATACATATTTCTTTACTCCAGCTTATTTTGGTCTTCAGTATATTGCTTATCTTGTCCCCTACACTCTTCCAATTTTTTTTGTATCTCCTGGCAGTCCCATCAAATATTAATATAATTTTCTCTCGTTCCACATTGATGCTAGCAGTATGGACATTGCTAATAATATGGGATAGTGGACCAAAAAGTCTGCAGTTGATGAACACCAGTATTGAAACAAGTGAGGAATACTTTCCCAACCTAGGAATTGTTATTTTTTACTGAAGGCCCAACCATTTATGATTTTTCCAGGGTTTGCTCACTGGGGTATTCCTGACAATGTTTTAAAAAGATATGACTCTAGAATTAAAGAGCAAGAATTAATTGGCATTTAAAATAGTCTAGGTTTGGAGACCAACCTTTGATTAAGAAGGTAATGTTTATTTGCATCAAATATTTATGTTTGTAGAACACCTTGAGTACTTTAACACAAAGGTGGTATACAAGTGAAACATGTTCCAGAATAAAGTAAAGCATGAGAAACTTTATGATGTTTCAGTGCATTTTAGATGCCTGTGGAATCATGTTCAAGATACTGCTTGTTGTGACGCTTGAAGTCCAGCTTCCTTTGATAGCAGGTAAGAATTTTTGTTTGGATTGTTTCTATCAGATTCCCAAAGACTTGTATGCCTCTCTTTAGAGTTCTCCAAGAGCTTTGAAATGGGTGCAGAGGCTTGGACGGTTCACAGCTTTCTAAAATTCTAGATTACAAACCACCAGCAACAACCCATAGCTTGGAGACATTCGGCAAATGAGAACGGAGGACTGCACTTTTCAAAGAATGGGGGCAGTTGTCTTGAAACACTTCTTGCACAAGGTTTAGTAGAGATGAAGGGGGATTATTCCTGAGCACTGGAATCCACTGGTCTGATTAGCTTCAGTGTCAGGCACTTACCTTGCTGGAATGGTATAATAATACCACTCCGGTAAAGCGAAGATCAAATGGGGAGGGAGCCATCCTGACTTCAAATTCTAGTGCAATCTTGAACTGGACCATTGGTGGTTGAAGGGTGGGTGATCAGATCTAGGCAGGCCGGATCACCAGTGGTAATGGCCATGGCAACACCTGGCATGCGCCTGGACATTGCCATGGTGATGGGGACATTGCACGCAATGGCACAGCCACGCACATGTTCAGCATCACACTTGAGAGAGGGAGCAAAGGCTGCTGACGAGGAGCTCACTGTCTGCCCCCAGTCAAACTGTAGACAATGTTTTAGTTGTCCACAGCTAGTGAAGACCAGGGCAGCCTCAGTGGGGTCTCGGACAGCAGAATTGGCATTAGTAAGCAGATGGGAGCAGCCCAAACTACTCACGCCATCATTTTTCACAGCTTTTTTAAAATAAAGACTTTATTATAACAAAGATTTAACAACAGGTATCCAAACAGAACAAAAACGAAACTCAATTCAACTTGAACTTACAGTAAAACATAGAAATTGAGCTAACAACGTAGCTTGTAACACAAAGTTACATTAGACAATCTTGGCAAATCAGATCAAGAGGGAATAAGACCAATAACTATTGACAAGGGGGTAAGTGAGTCAGGGCAAATGATTGCCATATGGGAAATTAATCCAGTTCTAGATGCTGAACTTTTTTTTGCATAGGTGCAGTCAGCTTCAAGTTCTGCAATATGCCACAGTCCATAGTTATTAAAGACTGGTCGTTCCATCCTCATGCAATACTTTGTTGTGCTGCTGATAACAGGAAGTCTGATAAAGCAAGTTTCGCAGAAGTAAGGCTGCTTCCATATTTTGCTGCTTTTTCAGCAGCAAGTAAATTTTGAAAGATACCTCTCCTCTTCGCCACTGAATTTGCATGAAGTGTTTACAAAAGCCAGATCCGATCAGTTAGACAGTATGATGAAATCTGGGCAGTACAAGACTATCCCATGTCTTAACAGCCTTTGTGTTTGTGGGGACCATGTCCTAGAAGACACACCACAGATCACTGTATAAGAGATCATTATTTAACTCTTCTTTTAATGAACTCTAATTGGCTTAATATCAAAGCCAAGGAACACATATTGCTCCAAGCCTGTGACCAGTATGATACTACCAGAGTAGCTTTATATATGTCGAAAGCCATTAACGTTTGAGCTGCTCTTCTTGGTTATGTAGGGGTAGATAGCCATGGAGATGATCTCATATAACGATTTTATATAACCTGTACATTGCGATGTGATATGGCCAAATGACCGACCAGTAAAGGTTTGCCACTTAGCCAATGTGCCCTGGCCTGGGCAGATTCAGAGACTGAGGAACAAAAGTTTCCCAGCTTCAAAGTTTTCAAGTAGGGCCATGATGGGAAGCACTGGAAATGACTTCAGAAGCTGGCCATTTTCAGCCCTTGTGTCAAGGACCTATGCAGTAGGAGGAGAGAGGAGGCTGCTCAACTGGGCCACCAGACCTCCACTTGGAGCCAACCAAGTCCATCCTCCTTTCTGGAGTCCTTCTGGAGTGTATTCTTCTCTCAGGAGTGGGTGCCAGATGGGTGCAGTGATGTGCATTCACCACATACCCACTGCATAGTAACATGCAGTCAACCGTGGACCCAAGACTCTTAGGATGCAGCCCATTAGATCTTGCCTATCTTTGTGATTCCAGAAAGTCAGTGGTGAAAGTCACTGGCCAACCTTGTTAGAATCTTGCTAAGTAAGTCCTTCTGATTGAAGATCTGTGCTCCATCAGCCCTGGATGTTTTCAGTTCCATGAGTCCTCCAGTGAGACAGACCTGCTTTGTTTTTGTATATCAGCTTTGTTCACAGTAGACGTTCTTCAGTCAAATTATTCTGCAGAATATGGACGCGAAGTGACCATGGGGTGTAGCTTTCGAGTGCCCTCCCCATTCACGTTGACAGAAGTCACCGTGTTATGGAAGAAGAATAAAAAAGACATATACAAGCTCCACAAAAACGAAGAAGACCTTTCACAACAAGACATCGACTATCAGGGGAGAGCCACAGTGGTGCGTGAAGAATTAACCAAAGGGCGCTCCATGTTACGTATCAGTGATTTGAGGCTCACGGATGCAGGGAGTTACATCTGTATTGTTGACTATCAAGGAGCAGCAGATTACAAGTACATTACTTTGGATGTTGAAGGTTAGTAGCTACACATTTCAATGAAAAATAAAACGCCAGCATTCTTGCATCCCTGAGCACTGGAAAATCTCTGGGCTTACTTTGCAACTCTGGCTTCCGCTAGAGAAAAGAGTCCTGCGTTTGTAGGGGTTTTGCAAGCTGAATCTTCTTTCTGCAGATGTTAACCAACAAGCTAGATAGCATCGTTTGCATTATGCCGCCTAGCTTAGTGGCAAAACATCTGCCAAAAGAAGATTCAGCTCTGTGATTCTTAAGCCTGAGGCCTTTCTGCACTACAGCAGAATGGCTGTAGTGCAGGAAGGCTAGGACACGAGGGGACGGATTCCCCATTCACACCTAGGCAGGTAAGGAATGTGTGGGCACATGTTCCCACCTGCCTACACGTGAAAGGGGAATCCGTCCCCGTGTGTCCTAGCCCAAAAACGCTGGCGTGGGGGTGGGATGCCCCTTCCAGGCCTGCCTCCATTGGGTCAAGTTCGACCCAGGTGCAGGCAGGCTAGAACCCACAGGAAAACCCCCCAGGCCCGGGCCTACGTGGGGACGCACATGCTAGGCACTTACCTCGTGCTCATGGGGTTCCAAAGTGGCCAGCACAGAACGCACACCACCACTGGCCACGCCCACCACTTCAGAACCTGGCAAGCACGAGGTAAATGGCATTCACGTGTGTGTCCCCATGTAGGCCCGGGCCCCGGATGGGTGTTCCTGCGGGATCTAGGGGACCCAATCCATCCCCTAGGGCCTGCGGTAACCAGGATAGGAACCTGACTGGCCTGCCCAATGGGGCAGCTGGAGGCAGGGACCGCAGCTGTCAGGGAGGGAGCGTGCGAATGCCCCCCCTCCTGAACCGTTGTGGGATGTACTCTTTTTAAGTACAGTTAAGAAAAGGCTGTTTCTGAAATAATTCTTAGAAGACATCCTGCAATTTTCTGGAGGATTTTCTGCTTTCACATATTACTGAAAGAATGTTTTTAAAACACGTTTCCAAAAAGCCCGGCACAGTTACAACAAAAATAGCTTGAGGAAAAAAGTCTTATGTGGGACATACCATATCTCTTTATTGAGTTACTTCCCCCTTTTTGACAAATTAAAAACTTTTTTTTGGACTCCTTGCTTCGCATAGCAATTTTAGCTCTAGGAATTCTAGGAAATTTACTAGTACAAAACAGAGGGCCCAAGAGATTCGTGCCCATGTTTAAAAACAGTTAAACTAGGCAGAACATTAATGCAGTTAGTTGACAGTGGGAAGAAGTACAGATAGTCTTCCCCTGCCAAAATGGAATGCAAGAATTTAATTCTTTCTGGTTGCGCAAGCTTCATAAGTATCGCTTCTCATGGGCTGTTATACTCATTGGGAGAAAAGGTTTGACTGGGTAACTCCAGACAGGATGTTAAAAATGCAAAGTTACTTTTACTTCGCAGTAAAGTCCCTCTGCAGGGAGAACAAATCATCCCTCCGTTCTCCAATACTCCAAAGCATAAGGGAGGATTCTTCCCTCCACTTGCTCAGCCGTCCTGATGGGTCTCCTTCTTGGATGGCAGCGAACTTCGTGAATTCTTACACAGTTTGCCCAAATGCACGGAAAAATGCGGAGGAAAGGAATACTCAGCAGTGAATGCTCACATGAGCAGTTTTTTGTTTTTGTTTTACTTCGGAGTACGGGGCTTTAATGTGCAGATACTGCGGAGCACTGTAAAACCTCCCTAACCGTAACCCTGCAAACTTTTCATCCTGTCTGGAAGAAGAGAGTGGCACCACTGAATCTTTTGCACATATAAGTTGCCTCAGCAACCAATAATGCAAATCAGTCACAGGAAGGAGAAGCTGGGAAAAGCCAAACAGTGGGGAATTGTCAGTTATTGCAGGACATTTCTTCTTTTACAGCTCCCTACAAAACGATAAATCTCCAGGTGAGGCGAGAAGCCAAGGGTGTGGCCTTGACTTGCCATTCAGAAGGATTCCCTCAAGCTGAGGTTTCATGGCACAATGAGACAGGTTCAAATATCAGCACGCTTGCAAAAACTACTTATGATTTGACAAGTGATGGAATTTTCAACATAACCAGTGTCTTAAAAGTTAAACCAAGCATTCGAGGAAATTACAGCTGTGTATTTTGGAACAAGAAACTGAATCAAAAAACATCAGCTCAAGTATCAGTGCACCTACAAGGTAAAAAAATGGGTTCCCCAACCCCACATTTATCTTTAGGATTTGATTATACAATTGTTGTCAGTTCAGTTCAAATTCCGTAAATCCAAATGCCCTCAATCTACAGGTATCTACATTTTATCAGTACTAATGCATTCTGTAGCAGGAAAAGTCTGGATGTAACCATCTGAGCTACTCTGATGGCAGTGTTTGCAAAGATCCAGGCTCATGTGAACACTAGCAAGGCATTTTTTGTGTGTGATTTTGTTTTTTTATTATTACATCTTAAAGAGATTGGTGAGAGTACAGGTAAGTAAACTGAGACATGAGAAGAAGGAAGCTGTCATAAGAAACACAGAAACCTATGCTGTGTCCAAATCCAGAGACCTGTTTGCATGAGGGCTGTCAGAACGTTTGAAGGATGCTCTGGGATGGAGCATTGGCTCCTCCGGGTAGGCGGTTCCGTTCTGAACCGCCCCAGCCTGTCCTAAGGCGTCCTAGACGCATTCTGGGTGTAGAGCACTTAATTGTGCTCTACCCTTAATGGGAACGCGCCCAATGATATTAAAAAGCATAGGAGACAAGACCAACCCTGGAGAACTCCACAAGAAAGTTCCCAGGCATCAAATTAAAATCTCCCACTGTTACCTTCTGGGACCTGCCCTGGAGATAGGAAAAGAACCACTGTAAAACAGAGCCTCCCAATCCCAGTCCCCGAAGCCATTCCAGTAGGGTACCATGGTCAAAAGCCACTGAGATATCAAGGAGAACCAACAGGGTAGCACAGTCCCTGTTCCTCTCCTAGTAAAGGTCGTCATCCAGGGTGACCAGTTGCTGACTAGTAAAGATTTGCCCCAATCCAGGCTATGTAGTCTGGGTTTAGTGCTACCTGACTTCCTTCCATACAAAGACTTTACTCAACCCAGCACAACCATCTAGATGACATTGTGGAGGATACCATAACTTGGCTGGTAGACTCCCTGCTTTGTGTACAGAGAGGCCCAGATCCGTTCTATGGTCTCTCTCTGGAAGAAGACACAGACAAGCCACTTCTGCACTGTTGCCCAGAAAACCACATGGATGTGAATATGTATTTGGCAGGAAATGAGCTCAGCAGGGGGATATTATGTGATACTGTCAACAGAGCATTTTCCTCCCAAGCTTTCCTCTTCAACTTCTTTTTCTTGCCAGACCTTGGGAAAATGAAGTAATGCCACAATATCTTCATGTGCAGAAGAGCCACTGCAAGTCTATATTACGTTTGTGGGGAGGGTGGAGCACTAAGTATGGCCTGTATAGATTGCTATAACCATGTTTCACTCTTAGCTCAGTCAGACCCTCTTCAGAAATTAACACTATGGTGGTTTCCACACAAGGACAGCATCGAACCATCCTTGATAGTCTAGGATAATCTAGACCCCAAGCTCTCCCCTTCTGAGACGGAATGCAGAAAGCATGCATTATGGTCTCCAGACGAAGTTCTGCGGGAAGAGAACATTGTGCAAATTGTACTGCCTGACCTAAGTCTTATTCATCCCCTAGGTGGCCCTATGGATATTTGTTCCTCTAACCACACAGACTTTCCAAGAGGAAGTCTTTCCTAGAAATTGCCGTGAGGAAAGAAGACTTGAGAGGAGACAGGAAACTGATACTGATGTGACCTGTGAGGGTTTTGTTTGTATAGTGAGCCTGCTCTGACAATCTCATGGGGACATAAAGTGTATTTAAATCACAGCCCCCCCCCCCAAAATAAATCCTCTAAATACTAGGCTTCCCTGCTGAAAGTAGATAGTCTCCACTGGTGGCCAGGTATGGAAAGGAGACACAAGACACAATCTATTAGCTAATTAGCCTTTTTATTAGGGATTATGCAGTTTATCATACAGAGAACTTGACAGTCTTCTGTGCAAGGTGGCAGGGTCTGCCTAATATTTTACGCACCCTAATCGCCGATAGTTCTTGGTGAGATCCCAAAGAACTGTATGGGCTCATGAGCCTTATGCTGTGTCCAGTTTTGGTGACTCCTTAAGGTGGCCTTAGCATATTGGGTAAACATATCCTTTATTTCCAGTTCTTGCCAGAATCACTCTTCTAATTTCACAGAACATAGCTTGCTTGACTACTGCATAATGAAATATTCAGTCGGATCCTTGTATTCACCAATTCGGTAAACACGTTTTCAGTTACCCACGGTTACCAGATCAGCCCCACGGGTGCCATACGGGAAAAGCACCCAGAACCGGAAGGCCTATTTTGGCCTCCAGAAAGCTTATTTCAGCCTCCATAGGACGTTGGAATAGGGGCATGACGACACGGGAGCCCATCTGAAAATGTAAGGGGGCGCATGGAAGGCCAGTGGGAGGCGTCCAGTGATGCCATGCGCCTATTCCAACACTCTCCGGAGGCTGAAATAGGCCTTCCGGAGGCCAGAAAAGCACTTCCGGTTCTGGGGTTGCACGACCCCAGAACCAGAAGGCCTGTTCGCAATTATCCAGGGTTTCAGGTGACCACAGTAGGAGCCGGAACATATCCCCAGTGGATACAGGGGTCCAACTGTAGTATAGCAGAGCTTTGGAGCCCAGTGAAGGAACAAAGAACAGTTTATTATTTATTTATTTATTTGTTCAATTTCTATGCCGCTCCTCTCCGAAGACTCGGAGCGGCTTACAACAAGTCAACAATAGTAAAATAGTTAAAACAATGACAGTTAAAAACAAAACAATAACGCCAAAACACCCACCCTCATACCCATTCCCGAAACAGGGAGGTCTTAACAAGCTTTCTAAACTCTAGGAGGGTGGGGGCGTTTCTTATAACGTGCGGGAGCTCATTCCACCAGGTGGGGGCTGCCACCGAGAAGGCTCTCCCCCTCGGGGTCGCTCTTCCACACTGTTTTAATGTAGGAACTTTCAGGAGCCCCAGTCTATGGGTCCTGACCGGTCGGAGGGACTCATGAGGCAGGAGACGGTCTCTCAGATATACTGGTCCTAAGCCATGTAGGGCTTTATAGGTTATAACCAGCACCTTAAATCGGATCCGGAGACCAATAGGCAGCCAGTGCAGCTCGCGGAGTGTTGGTGTGATGTGAGACCGTCTAGGAAGTCCCACAATTGCTCTCGCGGCTGCATTCTGGACCACTTGTAGTCTCCGAACATTCTTTAAGGGCTGCCCCATGTAGAGAGCGTTGCAGTAATCTAACCTCGAGGTAATAAGAGCATGAGCGACTGTACGTAGGGCCTCACGATCCAAATAAGGACGCAACTGGTGCACCAGGCGAACCTGGGCAAACGCCCCCCTTGAGACCGCAGCTATATGATGGTCTAAACTAAGCTGCGGGTCAAGGAGGACTCCCAAGTTGCGAACCTTCTCTGAGGGGGTAATATGTTCACCCCCCAGGTAAATGGATGGACAGTTTGAAATGTCCCTGGGAGGCAATACCCACAGCCACTCCGTCTTGTCGGGATTTAGTTTGAGTCTGTTCTCACCCATCCAGGCCCTGACAGCCTCCAGACACTGGCACATCACTTTCGCTGCTTCGTTGACTTGGCATGGAGTGGAAATGTACAGCTGAGTATCATCAGCGTACTGATGACATCCCACCCCATGTCGTCGGATGATCTCCCCTAGCGGTTTCATATAAATGTTAAATAGTAAGGGGGAGAGCACCGACCCCTGGGGTACCCCACAAGGGAGCAACCTAGGGGTGGACCTCTCACCCCTCACTAACACCGATTGCGAGCGATTAGAGAGGTAGGAGGAGAACCACCGTAAAACAGTGCCTCCCACTCCCAAACCCTCCAACCGCCGCAGAAGGATACCATGATCGATGGTATCGAAAGCCGCCGAGAGGTCCAGGAGCACCAGAATAGTGGACTCACCTCTATCCCGGGCCCGCCAGAGATCATCCATCAACGCGATCAAAGCAGTTTCCGTGGAATGGCCAGATCTGAATCCTGACTGAAAGGGACCCAGATAATCGGCTTCCTCCAGAGCCCCTTGGAGTTGCAGTGCCACCACCTTCTCCACTACCTTCCCAACAAAAGGCAGGTTGGAGACTGGACGATAGTTGTTTATAACGGCTGGATCCAGGGAAGGCTTCTTGAGAAGGGGGCGCACAATTGCCTCCTTGTAGGGAGCCGGAAAGGACCCCTCTCCCAAAGAAGCATTCACAATAGCCTGGATCCAGCTCCGTGTAGTCTCCCTGCTAGCCGAAGCCAGCCAGGAGGGACACGGATCCAGCAAACATGTGGCGGAACTCACAGCTCCAATGGCCCTGTCTACTTCATCAGGTGTAACATGTTCAAAACTATCCCAGATAACATGCTCAAGACGTGTCCCTAGTACCTCGGTATCTATGCAACAGGAGTCTAGGCTCGCCCGGATCTTTGCGACCTTGTCCGCGAAAAAGTTGTTAAAGTCCTCGGCACTGCCCTGCAAGGGATCTGTCACACCCCCTGTACTTAGGAGAGTGCGCGTCACCCTAAACAGGGCCGCTGGGCGGTTTTCCGCGGACACGATTAAAGCGGAAAAGTACGCAGATTTTGCCGCTTTAATCGCTCTCAGGTACCTCTTAACATGCGAGGATAACCTGGTTCGCGCCGACTCGGACTTACTGCGTCTCCACTGCTTCTCTAGACGTCTACGCAGGCGCTTCATCCCTCTGAGCTCCTCTGTAAACCAAGGAGCCTTCCTCGGGCCAGCGCCTCGTAGAGGTCGCATAGGCGCAATCCGGTCCAGAGCCCTCTTAGCGGCCACATTCCAGGCCTCCGCTAGGGACTCTGCCGAATTGTGGATAAGGGAGTCCGGAATAACCCCAAGCGCCGCCTGAAAACCCACTGGATCCATCAGGCACCTGGGGCGGAACCATTTAATAGTTGCCATTTCTTCCTTGCTTAGAAACTAGATAGAAAGAATGGGTCCTTTAATCTACAAACTTCTGGCATTTCAGAACAAAGAAACGAGGCCTGCTCTAATCCTTAGCACCAAATCTGTTCTCAGAATAGTATCTTCCGCTTATTATATCTAGGAGTCGCCTAAAGTCAAATGGGTTTGATGGGGTTTTTGAAATGAAAACATTCTGTGAATGCTACTTTACCACAAAAAGTAGGTGAAAAGAAAAAAGGAATCATGAATCATGGGCCTTTTCAGGTCCTGTAACAGGGACAGACGATTCTTTCATTTCTGCTCAGTGGAGGTGTTGGAAGTTATAGGCAAACCTTTGAGTTTTCAGAAAATATATCAAAGAGAAGGACAAACCTCATGCCTGGCACAGTGTATGTGGGTCTGTTTTATCCACTGCCCTGCAGAGAAAAAGGAAAGAAATCCACCTTTGTGAGCCAGGTTGGTCTAGTGGTTAGGGAGCTGGACTCTTATCTGGGAATACCAGGTTCGATTCTGCCCTCCCCCATGAAGCCAGCTGGGTGACCTTGGGCTAGTCACAGCTCCCTTCTGAGCTCTCACAGCCCCACCTACCTCACAGGGTGTCTGTGGTGGGGAGAAGAATAGAAAAGCTTTGTCAGCCACTTTGAGTCCCTTTAAATGGGTGAGAAAAGCGGGGTAGAAAAGCCAAGTCTTCTTCTTCTTCTTCTTCAATAGTGCAGAAATAAAATAGCTAGTCAACTGAAACCACTCCTTTCTGCACTGGACTTTGTTCCAGATTATATCCTGGAAGTCTATATACTAGTGCAAACTCTGGCAGGTCCCAGGTGGGGTCTGCTATAGTCTATAGCAGCATGCAGACGGCAGAGGCCTTTTCACACAAGGCGTTTTTGGACGCGCGGAGAGCATGCAGGGACGCAGCATATGCCCTGCCCGGACGGCGGAGCCATCCCAGTGCGTCCCGGCATGTTCTCCGCGCGTTCAAGATGTAGAGCAGTTAAAACTGCGCTACATCTTTCTCCGCGCGTTCCAAGCGTCCCCGGCCGTCCAGGGAGGGAAGCATTCGCACACGTTTCCCTCCCTGACAGCCCCAGGCACACCCACCCACCACCATTGGCCGAAAATCAGCCGAACAGGTGGCGGGGGCTGCGCTAATCACTCACCTTGCTCAGCCGGGGTTCCCATTGCACAGGTGCGCTGAGCCTGGTAGACGGCGGGACCCACAGAGCCAGTCAGGCCGGGACGGTTTCAGCATTCGCACATAGGTAGGTAGGAACACCTGTAAATGCGTTCTTGCCTGCCTATTTTTTGAATGGGGAAGCCGTCCCAAACTGACTTAGCCGAAGTGCATTACAACCGTTCTGGCTGTAATGCGAAAAGGCCTCTGGTCCGTAATCCATGATATAAACCAGAATGAGGAACAATCCAGAAGGAGCCTTCCTTCTGAGCCGTAAGTGAACAAGTTCACACAGTTTTCTCAGCAGTAATACTGAAATGGTTTCCCACTACTTTTCCCCAGAAAATCTAGAGGACTGAACCTACCACTGAATAATCTCAGTTTGGCTACCTCAGTCAGTTTAGATTCATGACGTGCACAATTTTTGTGCGTGTTCAGTTCACATCAAAGCAAATGTGAAAGAAATTAGCATTCATGCAAATAGAGCCACTTCGAATATGGTAGGATTTGAATCTGCTACTAATGCTATTCGAATCTACTTTGAATCCCTCCTAGTTGCGCTTCTGAATTCCCTCCAAATCTGTTCCGAATCCACTTTGAATCTGCTCTGGACCCGCTTTGGCACCTGCCTACTTTTGTGACTATAACAAAGGAAGAAACGAACGCAGAAAAGCATTTGCTTCTCATTTGAGAGACAATCTTCAAATATAGCCAGTATTTGAATGTGAATGTTTGAATTTGTACAGATTTGTGCGAACGCGAACTTGGCGAATAATTGGTGCGCAGCCCTTGTTTAGACTATGCTTCCCCCAAAAAATGACTGGAATGAAATTCTCACAAATTTTGTATTGTTCAGAGGAACAACAAAGAAAAAACTGCTTTTGCTGCCATTTCAGATTTTTCACCTACCCACACGTGATTTTGACCCTTCCCTTCTATGCCTGTTTGCCATTCTAGTTGTCATGACCTTAATGAACTGCTGATAGGGAGGCGACTTGAAACTTTGACTGGGGAACTTTTTTGTTCCTGAGGGCAGCATTTTTCTCTGATGTGCAAAAGAGACAGTGGTAGAGGTTAGAGGCAAAAGTACACAAAATAACAGAGGTGGCTGCCAGCTTTGTATTATAGGCACTCTACACTCAACCTGCACTCCCACTCTTTAATTTCTCATTCAGGAAGAAGAAGAAGAGTTGTCTTTTCTACCCTGCTTTCCTCACCCATTTAAGGGGACTCAAAGCGGCTGACAAAGCTTCTGTTCTTCTCCCCACAACAGAACACCCTATGATGTAGATGGGGCTGTGAGAGCTCAGAAGAGAGCTGTGACTACCCCAAGGTCACCCAGCTGGCTTTGTGGAGGAAGAAAAGTTGGCTTTTCTACCCCCCTTTCCTCACCCATTTAAGGGGACTCAAAGCGGCTGACAAAGCTTCTGTTCTACCCAGAATACCCTGTGAGGTGGGTAGGGCTGTGAGAGCTGAGAAAGAGAGCTGGGACTAGACAAAGGCCACCCTACTGGCTTCATAAAGGAGGAAGAAGATTTGGCTTTTCTACCCCAATTTCCTCACCCATTTAAGGGCACTCAAAGCGGCTGACAAAGCTTCTGTTCTTCTCCCCACAACAGATACCCTGTGAGGCAGGTGGGGATGTGAGAGCTCAGAAGAGAGCTGTGACTAGCCCAAGGTCACCCAGCTGGCTTCATGGAGGAGGGCGGAACTGAACCCAATATTCCCAGATAAGAGTCTGGCTCCCTAACCACTAGACCCAACTGGCTCACAAGGGAAGGGAAAAAGCAAATGCACATTTATCCATGCATGAATGCTCAGAGCAGTGCTGGAAGGATATATATTGCTTACTTTCACTTCTATCCAGCCCTATACCCAAAGATCTTAGGAAAGATTTCAATATAACCAGAGCCGCATCTCCATTTTCAATCCTCGCAGACCCCACGTCAGTTTGGCTTAACACGCTTTCCACATGTTAAATTGCCCCAAAGTGTTGTAAATGTTAATCCTCATTTCAATAGGTCTCACTCTGGTTCGTGCGCTTGAAACATTTTACCTTTTTTTACTGTGGGGACCGTATGGTGTTAAGGGACGAGAATCCGTGTTTAGGGTTTCCCTTCCCCAATAGCTTGCTTCCAAAGACAGTGATTTCACTGAAAAAATCCACCCCTCAAAACAGCCACTAAAGCAGCCACTACACTGTAGTGATCTACCCACTTCACACCTTATAACAATGTTGCAATTTTGCACAATTCTAGCTCTTTGAAAGTTCTGACCTTTAGAAAGGGAAAAGAAAGTAAAGCAGCTGGAGGTTCTGTTTTAAAGGCTGTGGCTGTGAAGGGGGCTTGAGTTTTCGCTGCTGCTGTGTGCCCTGGGAAATGGGGAGAGGAGGGGAAAGAATCGCTGGCTGCCCGCTGCCGTTTTTCCTCCAGGTAAGTGGCAGCCACCCAGCCACCCAGCTAGGCTCCCTTATGGGTGGCGCGTTCATGCCAGGAGAAAGAGGGCAGGGCAGCCCCGAAAAGCAGCTTTTAAAAAGTAGCCCTTTGAGTCCCCCCTTGAGTCACGTACGCTACGTACGATCCTCAGAATCCGGATCGAAGGCGATTAAGCTGAAAGTAATGGGAACAGGCAAATTCGCGTTTGCATCCGGTTCTATTATTTCGGTTTAGGGAAACTGGATTAAGCTTATAATGGGGATGCGCCCCAGAAGACTTAAAATTCAAATAATTAAAACACAAACATAACAGCACCTGAAAGTGGGAGGCCCAGCTACCTCTTCAGCTAAAGGCTAGGGTAAAGAGGTATCCTTTTACTATACATCTGAAAGCATATAGTGATAGGGCTAGATGCATGTCAGATTAGAAATGACTCCACAACTTGGGGGCCACTACAAAGAAGGCTACATTCTAACTAGTAAAAAAAACTCTAGGTTTTAATCCGGATTTTTCTGACCAGCGCCAAGGGCTCCTTGCAGCACTCCCGACTGCATTGGGGTGCCATTTCTCCCCCCCCTCCATTCCTCCATCTTTTGTTGTCATCCTGCTTCTTGGCTTCCCCACTGTTCTCCAACAGATGGAGGAAAGGGGTGGGGGGAACTCAGTCAATATGGGAACCATAATGGTAAATTCAGACTAAACTGGATAATGGATTAAGTTTTCCATAAACCTACCAACCAGCTGGATTTTCTTGTTACAGACAAAATGGATTCCCTGAGTCCCATCTCAATTATCCTTCCAATTTGTTTCCTGGGATTATTTTTTCTAATATTGCTCCTAGTTCTAAGTAGGAGAAAACAGTTCACAAACCTATGCTCCCCCAAAGGTAAGAAACCATTTAAATAGTTTAGTACTATGTTATAATCACCTGACACCGCAAAATGCTTGTTTTTCATGACAATTATTTAGGTTGTGGTCACATTTAAGGTTTAATCCAGCTTCAGTCCACTTTCAGAGAGAGAGAATACATCAGCAAAGCGACAAGCGGTTTTCTTTCAGTGTTAAATAACTCAGAAAATTCACCTTTGGGATAGACAATGTGGAAAGAAAATTACTGGTCACTTTGCTGGTGTGTTCTTTTGCACTGAAGGTGGACTGAAGCTGGATTAAACCTTAGGGGTGACATGTTACTGTTTTTATATGTTACAGATAATTACTGTGTAATTTTCCAGTTGCACAACTCTTATCAGTGTCAAACTCGGTGCTTTGCCATGAGCCAAATTGGAGATTTGAAATTTTGAGAGTCATTGGAAAAACTGAGCTCTAGAAGAAGATCCTAAGGCCCTGCCGTGTGGGTAATTTTGGCTTCCATCTTCAAGGCTATATGTTCAAAGGATAAAGTGGGCAGGTGAATCCAAAATGCTCCGAAAGAGCTGACAAAGCACCTCTTTGGAAACTCAAAAATGCCTTTTCAAAAAAGAGGCATCTCAAACGACGGCGCGCTAGGGGAAAAATACACGTTCCTTCCTGCCGTGTATGGAAAACTCTGCTCATCTTTGCTGTGAACGAGGAGACGTAGGCGGCTGCTCCCTTAACACTGTTTGTAATGGATTTTTGCCCCTACTAACATGGCAGGGATGGTGATACACAAACACCAGAGCAAAAGGGCATTGAGGAAGTAAGGGAAGGTGTAGTGAAGTACTTGCCAGGCTTTGGGTAGTTTGCAAAGTCCTGAGCGTCCATATATGCTACCTGCCATGAGTTTAATCCATGCTGCCTGGGCCTGCCCCATCCCCATGGGCTGAAACCAAGAGTTAGGGGAAATTATCTGCACCAGCTTCGGGCTGGCATAAATTATGCTTCAGGTCCTTTCGGTGGAATGAAGTATGTTTGGAATGAGATCAGGAGACACACCTGCTTTTCTCCTGAGATGCCACCTTGCATGCATAGAGTCATCAACTGGTGGTTGGTTGGTTTTATTTGATGAGGTTGCACAAAAATGCTGTAATTAACCCTTCATTAGAGTCCACTTTGGGTGTTTTTCCACTGTCAGAAAGTACCCATTTTTGCACCCATTAAGGACCCATTTGGGTGTGAGCCGGATGACCCCATTTCCACCACGGCACCCATTTGGGACACATTTGTTTCGACTACTGATGGGGAAATCCGGATCAAATGGGTACTTTCTGGCCTTTAATCTGGATTTTCTGTAAATCCCATTAATGGGGTCTACAGGCAGAAAATCCAGATTAAAGGGAGCCTGTTTCCATGCTTGTGTGGCAATGGGGTCTAGAGGAGGCTAGGGGGAGGGGCACCCATGGAGGGGAGCCACAAAACCTAAGCTTCGAAGTCATTTCGAAGTCACTTTGAAGTCCACTCTGAAGATCAGCACAGACTTCAATGGAGCTGTTTTGCACAGACTTCGAAGTGACTTTGAAGTAACTTCGAAGTGACTTCAAAGCCACTTCGGAGATTGCACCCCCTGTCCCCCCAAACACCTGGGGTGACAAGCAGACCCCTCATGGGTAGATCTGGATTTCCAAATGGGTGCTCCGGTGTTTCCATGGCAGGGAGGCTAGCACCCATTGCTACTGGGTGCTAGACCACCCATGGAAACACATTGGGTACTTCCCTTAATCCGGATCTACTAGATCCGGATGAAGGAATGTACCCATTCCTAAGATCCGGATCTTCTTAGATCCGGATTAAATGAGCGTGGTGGAAAAACACCCTAGAAGTGGCTGGCCTTCTTGGGAGACTTTTGGACACGGTATTCCCTTGGAAGATTTTTAAGTGTAGGAGAATAAACCTTTATGGATTAAGATCTCCTAGGGATGTATCTCCACTGCTGGGCCAAGATGCGCAGGGGGAGGCAGTCTCCATGCCCCTCTGAGGCACTGGGGTGGGAGACAGCAGAGTCCTGGGGGCTTGTCAAAGATGCCTAAAATACAGTACATGTGGAATGAAGTTGTTTCCTTGACACTGATCAGGGCCGATTGTGAAAATGGGCCATATCGACTCAGAGGGGACGATGCGTGGAAGCTGTGCGTGGGTTGTTCAGTGAGGCCTGGTGCAATGCTAACGGGGCCACAGAAGCACTTTAGTGACCATGATGGAGCAGAGGGAAGATCTTCTGGCAGAGATGTCCAGCTTGGCTTAGGAATGAGTGGTGTGGCAAAACTGAAAAGTACCCTGAAGAGGCAAGAGAAGTTTTCAGATTATCAGTTATCAGATGACTTTTGCAACATCTGATCTGAGCTGGATAGGAACTAATGACGTTCGTGAATCCTTTTCATTTACATATTCTGTAGAACAGGAAATACCTAAGAACACATACTTCCTGTCTGTACATCTGTGTATGCCAAAACAGCTATTTTCTGGAAATATGCCATCTGAAAATGCTGCTCACAGGACCTGAATTATGTTGAATTTCATGCAAAGCAGTAAAAGTGTGAAAAACTATTCAAGCCAACTGTAGAAGAAGCCATTTGGGAGCCTGTTTTTAGATTCAAACGCTCTCTTTCACCAGTCCCTTTAAAATTTGCTGAGAGCTACTTTGCAGCTGTGGGGAGACAGAAGAACAGCATCTGGCTTCCAGGCGGCAGTGTTAAAAGTAAGCAGCAAGAGAAGATTTAACTTAAAAAGGGGGCTTCCAAATGCCTATTCAGAATGTGGCCATGGGGTGTTTTGCATCTCTTTGCAGGCTTTCTCAAATATTGTTGTCTTTTTTTGAGAAACACTCACATACTTATTTAAAAAATATTTGTTACCAGGGAGAAGAAAAGGATGCCATCCATTAAAAAGTAAGTACTACAGTTTTAATACTTTTTGCTAGTATTCCAAAGGCCTATTTCAGCCAATAGCAGCACCTTTTGACTCCACGACCTTCACTGCTATGTGGACACTAGACCAAAGGCCACAACCATATCCATGCCTGGTTCCTACCTTGAAGATTGCATTAAGAGAGGGCTAAAGCACTCTAGAAAAGCGGTTGTCTTTGACCTCTTTGGAGTAGTTGGAGAAGAGCTCTTTTTAAAAGGCACCCTCAACACTGTACAGAGGTCAGTGGGCAGATGGGGAATCTCCACTCACAGAATGGCAGCTTCCCTGAAGAGAATCAGTGATGCTTGGCACAGTTTGGCTATTTTCTGCCACCTGAAAAGGTGCAGTTTCAATGAGGATGTTCCTCAAACACCTGAGAGTAGCTGTTGGTCTCCATGGTTCTAGATTTAGTTACTTAGATTTATTATTAACATCTGTATCCCACTCTAGACCATATAGTCTCAGGGTGAAGTAAAGCTGCGGAAGCTGCCAGAGAGATGGGAATTAGCCCATCCCACCACCTTAGGGGCTCCCGTGTGGGTTTTTTTGTCAAGGTTTCTGTCCTTAGCCTTTCTCTTTCCCCAGCCACTCACGAGGCAGTGAGGCTATTTGCCTGCAGATGGGAAGATCTAGGCCCTTCCTGGTGTCTCTCTCTGAGGCTGTAATCAATTGGTCTGAAACAGCCAGGCCCACTGTTCTGACCACAGAGAGATTTGCGTTTCGAGGGGAGCACTTTGACGCACCACATCTGGTAAGCCAGTAGACTCATTTAATGGAGTCCCACCAGTATTCTTGGTCAGAGCCTCCGTGACTGGGATTACACTACATCTAATGCAGATGGAGTATACATGTGGATGAGTGAAGCCCAGAAGCTTCCTAAGTGGACCTTTAATCCAGAATTAAGGTAAATACAGAAAGAGCCCCAATGCGGTTCCATAACAGAGCAGGGATTCAAACCAAGGGAGTCCTAGATTCTAGACTGGTGCCAGATCACACTCCCCCCCCCAAAAAAAAATGTCCATCCCTGCTAATCTGTATTCTGTCTCTCTTCCGGTGCGTTCCCATATGCAATTAAATCTGAATCGAATCCGGATTCGGTATCCAGAGTTCCCACTTAATTTTCTATAAATCCAAATAGAATCTGAATTCAGTATCCAGCATTCCCATTCAATTTTTTATTCCCAGATTTTATGAGGACTGTCTAGCGAAAATCCGCAGAAAAAAAGTCCTGAGGAAAACTGGACTTTTTTTCATTTTTGGACCTGAGTCTGCTCTCCCCCCCAAAAGGGAACGTTCCTAGACTATCTGCGGGGGGGGGGGGGAGATCTAGCCTTCTGGCCAATGCCTGCCAGATGTGGGTGGGATTTCAAAGCTGTGAAGTCCCCTCCCGCTCCCATGCACGCCCACAATGCTGGAGCCCTGATCAAGAAAAGGCAAAGGCTTGGATTTCCCCTGAATGGGGGAGGGGGGGAACAATATAACTCCTGGTTTTGCTTTTAAAACCTTTTTGCTTGGTACATATGTATCCCTCTCTTAGCAGCTGCTAGGAATGTATCTCTCATAGCTACATTTCTAGTAGCTGCTAACAATCATCAGAAAGATACATATGTATCAAGCAAAAAGGTTGTAAAAACAAAATGGTGAGTCAAGCCGCTGTCCCCCGCACAAGCTGTCTAAGCCGGTGATGGCCAACCTATGACACGCGTGTCACAGGTGACACGCCAAGCCCTTTTGGGTGACACACATGGTCACCCTGGCACCTGGATGTGTAGTGCTTGCTTGTTCTTGAAGTGCATGAAATACCAACTTTCAATTGAAGATTTAGCAACAAATGTCAGTAATGTAAAAAATTATTTGTTTTTTGGTTTTAATAAAATACATCAAAAATATAACTTTTTTACTAGAGCTACAAATATCACAAAATTATGGGTATTTCTAGATGTGACACAGCACCTGAGTTAAGCTAGGTTTTCTTGCAAATTTTGACACACCGAGCTCAAAAGGTTAGCCACCACTGGTCTAAGCCTTCCAATTGCGCTCTGCTCCTTTGCTGATCTGCTTGAGCGCATATGCGCTCCTCCCAGTAATGTGGATGGAAGTAACGTTATTGGGAACGTCTGATCTGAAAGAGTGTGTGTGAAAAGGGGAAAGTGTGATTGCCCTATGTTTGTCTGTGTTTGCACTGGGTGGGGTGGGGTGAGATTAAAAGGTTCTGTTTCTCTGTGGTGAGGATTTGGACGGTGAGTAGGAACGGCAATATTTGGGTTCAGTCTGGTAAATGGGTACAGCCTGAAATGCACACTCAGCCCTGAATCCAGGTTAAAATAGTCCACCAGGACTAAATAAGTCAAGTGGAAACATGCCCTTTGTCTCTTTATACAGGCCCGTGGGGTTTGTTCTGCCCACATGCCGGGCTCCCCTCCTCACATTTCCTACCAGTGGATTCTTTTAACTCATGTTCCAAAACACAAGGTGTGTGTGTGTGTGTGTGTGTGTGTGTAGTTTTGTAGTACCTTCCCCTTTCCTGCAGAAAGGTAACACACTGACAAATGCTCCCACACCACAAATCTGACAAAGTTCTTAGTTTAATGGGAAAGTAGTCTTTTTCCCAACAGAAGCCCAGTTCTGCGGTGAAACAAGGCAAACCACAAAAACCTCCTTAGTCTTGGTGGTTTCAATGGCTGACATGATTTTGAAGGTTTTTTATTTGGCTCTTTTTGGTTTTATCATTCAAGCTTTAGTCAGTCTTAATTGAAACAGTTGAATTTTTATGAAAATTGCTTTATAGTGGTCTTTACTGGAGCTAGAAAATGATTTAGATTCTACATCCTTGTAAATATATATTTTTAAAAATTCTAATTACTATAATCAACTATACTGAGTGACTGTTCTGGTTTGTGAATGGATCATTCTTGCCTTGAAAAATTGGTTGCCCAGTCACCTTAAAATCTTATCTACTCATCAACGGCCTCTGGTTGAGGCTTCATTAAATTAAACTTAGAAATAGTTGCTTCACTACCTAACCCAACAAAACTTATAAGGTGTATGTCATCTCTGGCATGGCTTATTCTCCTTCTAAAATCTACAACATGGTTTTTGACCCAAATCATGGTTCTACCATGATATTTGGTACTTCCAAAGGAAGAATGAGAAGGTTTAGTAATATCACAATTAAGGCTGAAACCTCAATACACCAGAAATGCGGTCAAACACATGAAAGAACAGTAATTTTAATCTGTTTGTGGTCTTTCCTGTATGTCATGCCTAAATTGTACAGATGTAACTTTGGAAATCACCATCAGAGCCCCTCCTGCATTCTGAATTCTAGTAATCTGTACCTGTAATAGCAAACTCAGTGAGTGAACTCTTACTTTTGAGGATCTTGCACAACGTCGACTCCATCTCTTTGGACAGCGCCAGATGTCTGCTGTGGCTGCAGGATCCATTAGCCATCACATGCTACAAAAGGGCACACTTTTTGTGGCAAGTAGTGGCTATATGACCCCTGTATGCAACCTGTTTCTGGGCAATGAATCCACACCCAGTAATACTGTGGCGAGGGACTGCTTCAAAGCAAACCAGGCAGGAACAGTCCATGTCCACTTATGGAGCCCGTCAACATTTCACCAAGCTCCAGAAGCTGGCCCATTTATGTGTCTGTTTCACCAGGTATGGTAAAATGTCCCCGGTCTTCAACTTCAAAGAGGAGCAAGTTGTTTCCTGGCTTTAAATATAAGCATGCCTGGCTAGGAACCAAGTAAATGATTGGCCACCAATGTGAGCCAGACACCTGGTATGATTCAGGTCAGGCATGATTTCCACAGGGCACACCTAGGGCATACCTGCAGAAGATGCTAGGTTTGCCAACTCTCCTGTTTTTCCTGGGAAATTCCTGATTTCTCTGAAACAAGGGAAGGCAGCTTGAAGAGAGAATGGAGCTAGAAGAAAGGGCGGTGTGCTTTTGTTTGCTCAGTATGAAAGCTGATCAGAACATACATTATCTTCCCCCATCGTTAACACTGCTGTTTTTAAACTGTTCTGTATTTTTCTTAATGCTGGATTTTAAACTTTAACTGGTTTTAGGACTGATAACTAGTTTTTGCTATGTTTTGCTATATTTGTTTTTAAATGTTGTGAGCCGCCCAGAGACCCTTGGGTATGGGGTGGGATATAAATATTAAATAAATAAATAAATAATCTGAGGCCAGAGATGATCTCTAAAGGCAGTGTCTGATGCTTACTTCTCAAGAGGATTTGGGGGATATTTTAAACCTGCTCTCCCCTCCCTCTTCCTTACACCTGTAGGGGGAAAATAAATAAAATATGGAAGGGAGAGTAGGAAGAAACAACTGGATGACCGAAAGCTAAAAAAAAACCACCCTTATTCTGACATCTTGTCACCTGACCTGGAAGTCTCTAGGAATGAGCCCAGCTGGAGTTGGCAACCCTCTATGAAGCATGTCTGTTATGTTAATCAAAGCGGGCAGGCGTTTAATGCACACCCATGGCTGTTTTTCTTTCTGTCATTTCTCCTGAAAGGAGATTTGGACCCTTTCTGCTCTGAGCCTTATTCTGAATTATATGCTGGAATAGGAATATGCAATCCATATGCTAGTGCAGACGTCATCAGGTCCCTATTCTGGATCTAATTCAGAGTAAGGCCCAGAACGGAAAGGGTCTTGGATCTTCTTCAGACCAAAGCTTTAAGCCTTCTCTCTTAAAATCAGACTGAAAAGCCGGGACAAAGAAGGGGAACTAGCTGTCTGTATGGCTTTGCAGTTTCACATTTTCTGCAAGATCCTTTAATAGAAATGTTGACTCCCAGGGTGGAACTAATATTAGTGGCCACTTTGGAAGGTAGTGGTGATGCATACGCTGCAACCTCTCTCTTTTCCTGTCTCGTTTCAGCCGTGAATAGAATCAGCAGCATTAGGCCAACAAATACCTCTCCGTCTCAAACATCATCTCCAGGGACCACAGAGGCAAAATTAGGTCTCACTGCTGAAGGTGAGGAGACAGAGTCTTGCTGAACTCTGAAAGGGATGAGAAAAGTCGTGTGGGCACAAGAACTTTAATAATACAAAAGGAGAGAAAAAGAAAGAGAAAAGCACTTTGGACACAACAGGCAGTTTACAGATTCAGTTGTCAGAAGCCTCTTCTGAAAGCTTTTTGCTTCCAAAAACTCCATCACTGACCTCTTCCTGAATGCACCTCAGTGGCCAAAGAGAAGTGATGGCTTTCGGGAAACCATCCATTCGAAGCCAACTTGATGCATTACAATTCCCAGCCTCTACGTGTATGAGATTGGAGGGTTGGTGAAACACACCCTCAGGAATGTGTTTCTTTCTTCAGAGCCTTGTGTTGTGATTGTGCTGATGGACCAAAGTGATTTCATGGCATTCCACCGTGTGTTTAAGAGTACAAGTTTACTTGCTCTGCGAATGGGTTTGTGGCATTAAATTCATGACGAATCGAATGTCAGAAAATTTGAATTCATTCAAATAGATCCCCTTTGAATGGGGTAAGATTTGATGCAGCGTAATGTGGGTTCTAACTCTGGAACCACAAGCAAAACTGCAGAGACGTGGTTGCATTCCAAACAGAAGGCACTTTACTCTTAGTGTGTGTAAGTAAGATCTACATAAATGTGAGAATACATGATTGCATGCATATATGAAATAAAAGACAGCTATACAACTTATCTCTCATATGAATACAGTGATACAGCTAGCATATCTTAGCTAGTATAAAAGCAGGTAAAGGAAGCATATGGCTTCTGCATCATTTAGCATCATGACTATTATAAGCCTTAGCATAACTTAGCATAACTTGGCCTAACTGGCGACTAGATGAATTGCATACTGCTATTCACTACTGCAGCGCATCACGGACACATATCTAACTCATCATGTATTAAGATGGATGCATAGAAGCAATTATACCCGTGTGAGACTCATGACATGAAGGAAGAAGGCGGGAAAACGTACTTCCCATAAATGGTCAATCCGGTAACTACAGATAAACACTGAAATTGTTCATGGCTCTTACTTGTTGTCGCACACAGAAATAGCAATTGTTATGGCTGTATAGCAAAGCGTGATAAGACAGATGGTGTTATTGTACTCTGATATTTTGCAAGGCTAAGCAGAATAACATGGGGTTATTGCAGGCGGGAACGCGAAGCACATTCACCTGTATTTTGGGAAAATACTGAACGCCAATAATATCCGATATGAATGGATCTGTGTCCGATACGAACACATACGTACCCGATGAGTATCTCCAGTTTAATGAATGTATGGACTATGTGTAGAAATGTTCTGATACATTTGTATTCATACAAACGTTTTAATGTACGAATGTCATAACTTTTGATTCCTGTATGAATGTCCGAATTTGCACAAATAATGAAAGTTACAAATACCTATATGCACTTTATCTCTGTTTGGCCAAATTCCCACTTGGCAATTCAATCCAGTTTTAAACCAGGGTTGTTGTTTTTTAATCAGTAGTAAGGTCTGGTTTTTTTGCATTCTCGCTGTTAGATTACGGTGTGGACTCACTCTCCATTCTTCAGCACCTGACAGCGGAGAAACCCCCTCCCCTCCCTCCTCCCCATGCAGTCATACCCTGACTTCACTGGGGTGGGCAATTCAAACCCCACCCTCTATATATACCTGCCCTCCTCTGCATCAGATCATGGAGTCCTTTGGCAGCAGCTTTTGTTCATTGCTTGTGGGGAGTGTTTCTAAATCTAGCGGTAAGACCTCTTTTGATCTGAATATAGATAATCCACGATTCAGGAACTTTAATCCTCAGAAACGCCCAGTGCTACACAACTGTCTCTGTGTCAGCCTGGGAAGAGATTCTGATTGACCACCATTCTGAAGAGCTGTATGTGCGTTTTTGCATTTGACATCTAAGCGAAGACGCATCTCTAAAAAGGTCCTCGAGTCCTTTAGATTAGTTCAGCCTCTTAGGAAAACCCCCCTGCTTGTGCTTTGACAAAAGGAAGAAAGAAATGCTTTGGGCTTCAGTCTTGCATGATTGGTTTTGTGGTTAATGTAAGGGGCAAGGCACACTAATTGTGAATCTATGCTTTATTTCAAAAATTCCCAGCAATTTTTCTTTAAAATTATCTGGTTTGTGATACAGGGACTAACATCAGGCCTGGTAGTGAATTAAACAACAACATCTGAATTTCTATTAGCTACCTATTCGTAATGCACCCACTGCTGTCCTCTTTGGATTGATGCAAAAGGCCATGAATATGGGTTATAAGAAGGTATATTATTGTTCAAGGGCGTTCCTCTTGATTAGATTACTATAATAAATTCAGCCCTGTACCACCTTCAACCCAGGCTCTCATGTGCCAGGGACTTCAAACTTATCCGAGCTCAAAATCACATTCCGAATGTTGAAAGTATGCCATTTTTGGTTAAGGGTCCACAAAACCATGTTCTGAAGCATTTGAAATGGGCGCATCCTCCTTAGACCTAGCAAATCTGGCACCGGGGCTGGATGATGATCTCATTGAACTTTCCACTGCTATTTTGGACTTGCTAGGGCTTTCTACCTGGCCTTCCTTCTTCCTTCCTTTCATGATCGTCTCACTCCGTGCCATTTTGGGCTGCTCTGATCTAACGATCTAGCTCAAAACACCATTATAAGAAGGGAAAGTGATCTTTAACTGCTGCAAAAGGACTCCATGATCTCAGGGAGCAGGTTTATATAGAGGGTGGGGTTTGAACTGCCGCCCTGAGTGAATGGGGAGGGGGTTCTGCTGAGGGGGGGATAGAGGGGAGGGGGATTCTCTCCTACAGGACACTGAAGAATGGAGAGCGAGTTCACATTATAAAGTAAAGTGGGTATGCAAAAAAACCAGACCTTGCTGCTTATTTAAAAAAAAACCCTGATTTAAAATCATTTTAAGTTGCCTGGGTGCGGACTGAATAGATGGCCTGATACGCAGGAAGTCCCTGTCCTTCTCTGGAATTGCCTTTCCCACAAAGTGGGAAAACTGACTTGGAGGCCAAATGGAGGCGGAAAAATTCACCTCCACACTGTATGGAGACATGGAGAAGGCGGTGCGCCTTGCCTGCTGTGGAAGCCTGATCAGAAGTTTATTTTATTTTAAACATTTACATACTACTTCCATCTAAAATACAATCTTGAAACATTGTACAAAGAATAAAAACAGCTAAAATCATAATAGTTATTTGGAAACTTAATCAAAATCAAAGATGACCATTTGACCTTTTTTAGGCTGTCGGGAGATTGACAGGTGGCTTTCATGAGATCTCCCTCCTCACAGCTGTGTCTCCTCAGTGCCCCACCCTGGAGTCCAGCCACAATGAGGCGCCAACTGTGAACCCGCCCCATAGCTCCTTCTGCCGTGTCCCTTGGCATTCTCATCCTGAATAATAAATGATTCTTCAGGGATACACCTAGGCAATTTATGATAAGTCTATACAATCTGAGCCTGTTTCTGCACTGAGCTTTATTCCAGATTGTATCTCAAACTAGGAAGGTGCCTATTAGAAGATATAATCCAGAAAAGGCCTGGTGCAGAAAGCATCTAAGTGACACGCAGGGCTGGATGCAACCTAATGTGGTAGATGCTGAATATGCTCACAGTAAGATACTATCTTTTTTGTACTTTGGTCAGTGGGGAAGCCCAGGGCATAAGAACCGTGCAGAGCCGTTTCTTTCCCAGAAGCAGCTCGGTGTGCCAGACTGTCCTAAAACTGTAAAGCTGTAGAGCTCTAAAAAGTGCTCCACGCCTATCCAGACCACTGGCTAATACATGCTGACATGCACCCGTTTGCGCCAGTTCTGGCTGACGGGTGCATGGGGAGGGCAGTCGCACACTGTTTCACCTGGTTTCCATGTCAACAGCCAATGCACATGTCGGTGGCTACCATTACCATGCCAACGCGATCGCCGCTAGTATAGCAGCAATCACACTTAAAACCGGTAGGTAAGGGAACTGCCAGCTATGTTTGGGATGGATCGGACTTGCCAAAGTGTGGACACTCAGTCCATCCCAGAGGTCTGCTGGCCGTGTCGTCTAGCAAGAGCGGGAAAAGGCCCTGAATGCCTGGTGATCTGTGTTAGACTGGATAGTAGTGTTTCAAGTGAAAGATCCATTTGTACATGGCTGCTCTACAGAACTCGCATGGATTTATTCCAGACCCTGTTCATCTCTCAAGAACCACAATGTTTTGTGCAGAGATGGCTCCTGTTAACCCTCTAGATTAGTGACCGCCCATGCGTGCCTTTGAGATTCCTTCAAAAAGTTATGAAAAGCTTCCTTCCAGCTTTCTATTGCCCCAGCAGAGCAAGGGTGGTTCCCTTTTTTCCATTTGTCCAGAGAACTGAAAGAAGGAAGCTGGGAGAACTTTCAGTTCCCTTGAAAACGCTTAGTTTAAATGTTCCCTTTCAACTTCCAACAAATCATTCAGCTGCAAAAGTCATTGACCCTTTCTAATTGTGCTGGGTCCAACTTTTACAACGCAGCTGTAGAAAAGCAAAACAAGGGAGTTTTTTTGTGTGTTTTGTTCTCTTTCTGCCTGGGGAATTGATTTTAGGAAACACAGTCAGGAGGGGTGTCTGCTGTTAGCCTTCAAAATTACAGATGTGCTCACAGATCCTCACTAGTTAATTCAGCCTGGTCCAGATACCTAAACTACAGTCAGCAACATCTGCAAGGACTTCTACAAATCAGCCCTTTCTGCATGGATCCTTAATCCAGATTAAGGGGTCCATCTAGTATATATTCTGGGTCTCCATATCCATATGCTAATGCAGATCCTGGAAGCTATGTCTCCCACTGGCTCTGTCTGCATTAGATGGAGGCCCATTCGGATTAAGGAAGACCTTAATCCTGATCTGTGATAGAACTATTTAAATGGTACTACCAGAGGGACCAGGGCCCTGATCTCGAACACAGGAGATGTGTAGAAGCTGCCTCCCATGTCTGGGATTATGCAGGGGCCTGCTTTTCAGCAACATGCCACACAGTGTGGCACTGAAAAGCACAGACATACAGAGCTCTAGGCTAGGAACTTTTGCTGCTAGCCTTCACGAACGCTGGGGTTCAGCTGCAAAGCTTGCACAAACTTCGCAGCTGCGGCGTGAGCTAATCCTGATCAGTCCACATCTTGATCTTGCCCACCTCTCCCCACAATCTGGATCAGTGGACCAGGTTATTCTGGACCTGCTGATCCAAGATCAATGAGAAGTTAGTTCAGAAAGGACCTTGAAAGATAAGGCAGTATCTCAATAGATCATAGGCTTCCTCCTCTAGACTTCCTAAGCACATTAATTGCATCTGCTTGGTGGAAGGAAGGAAGGAAGGAAGGAAGGAAGGAAGGAAGGAAGGAAGGAAGGAAGGAAGGAAGGAAGGAAGGAAGGAAGGAAGGAAGGAAGGAAGGAAGGAAGGAAGGAAGGAAGGAGGGAGGGAGGGAGGGAGGGAGGGAGGGAGGGAGGAACATGATCCTTTCTTGTTTCAAATTGGTTGCTTGTCTTCATTTTGAATCTTATGCCCCCCCCCTTAAAAAAAGAGTTGCTGACGGTGTTCCTGGAGAAGAATGAACCACTTGTCTCATTTCAACAGCTGGAAGCCCCCATATTCATGATCTGCGCAGCTATGCTGTTTTTTAGTATTCACGCATGGCTTCCTGGTCGATAACATCCTGAGTTTAATACAAGCTTCTGTGCTTTCTGCTTCATCTGTTTTCATTTACGCGAACACTTTGCAATGACTGAGGAAGACGTTTTGTGGCTGTAAACCTAATGTTCCCCTTGGAAGAATTGTAGGGAATGGCGTGAGATGGAGAACTTGGGCCTGGCTCATGCAACGTAGTCCATTTGACGGTCCAATTATTGATCTCCCTTCATTTCAAAGCGCCAGTTTTTCCCAGTCAGACAAGAGGCACACCGTGAACAAGGAGAAGAACTGGTTTAAGTTTGAGGCTCAGAATTTTGCACGCAGGCATCTTTTTGTGTTAATTATTACAGGGATGGTCATTTAATCCTTATCTTCACTTTTCCCCAACTTGCCTCAATAAACACAAGAAGAGTCTGTTCTTGAGGTACAACTGAATACAGACAGTGTTTGCGGGGAAATACTGACAGAGAATTTGTGGTGGGGGTTCACCAGGCAGGAGGGTGTGCTTACATTGTTTTCAAAAGGAGATCTTTGCTTTGGGAAAACAATGGAGAAAGAGGTAAGCAGAACTCGCCCAACCTGCTGAACTCTCCCAAAAGCCATGGTGTCTCCATGCGGTTGTTATGCTTTAGCAGTAGTTTGCAGTCCTGTGACTGCTAGATCGGCACCGTAGACAATCAATTTGTGTTACAATCGGCTGCGCAATTCTGATGAAGGATGCACACCCTTTTGAGAAGACATCATGAGATGGCGAGAGAAGGCTGAGGTCAAAATGAGGAACGTATGTAGCCATGGTTACAACATCAGCATATAACGGGTTGGAAGATCCTGTGTTTTGACTTCACATGGCATGTTCACTATGAGGCCTGCCGTTACGGAGGTCCAAAAACTCACCCAGTTGAGGAAGTGGCTGTGGACCTCCTCATTGGCTGGACTACATTAGCCCCGCCCTCAAGACTTCTTGGAGGGGTATCATGCACATGATACATTGCATAGAAATTAATTAAGGAAAGTTTTCACAAGAAGTCATAGTGTCCAAACACTTGCACAATTAAGGAAGTAAATTCAGATGTGAGTAGTTACCTAACCAACCTTACCAGCTGGAGCAATTTCGTCCATTCTCTGGGGCAGCCTGTCCACTTTCCATTGGTGCTGCAGCCATCCCAGAGAGGGATAACCCCTTCCTGGAGCAACCCAGCTGGGAACTGTATAGCACAGCAAGGTTTTTTTCCACTAGCACTAAGTACCATAAAGTACCTATTAGGGACCCATTCAGGATCCAATAGGCTCATAGCAGGAAGAACCAATGTCCACTGCGGACCCCATTAGAGCCACATTTGTTTCCACCAGTTCTAGGGAAATCTGGATTGAATGGGTCCCATAATCTGATTTCCTGTAGACCCCATTAAAGGAGCAATGCCAATCTGATGGACCTTTGTCAAAGGCTCCGAAGAATCTTTGAAGTTTGCGGCACATCACTCTGGAAACTCTCCGGAGCCGCTCCGGAGAATCTTCAAAGAATCTCCAGAACGTCTACAGAGACTGCACCCCATCCCCCCAAAAACCTGGGGTGACAGGTGGGCCCCACATAGGTCCATCTGGATTTGCCACATGGGTGCTCCAGTGTTACCACTGTGTGCAGGCTAGCACCCATTGCTATTGGGCACTGCAGTGCCCGTGGGGACGCATCAGGTACCTCCCTTAATATGGATCTACTAGATCTGGCAGGTTCATCCACATTGCATGTATTGCTGGCCAAGTACAGTCCAGCATGTGTGATGTACCTGACTGCTATAGTATTATTATACAATACCAGTCAGGTAAGTGCAAAAGGCTCTCCCTGCATTAGGATGTGTTCAAATAGGGCTGAAAAACTGGCTGCAGATGTCTGCTGTCCTCATGACATCACTACATGATAGAAGGGATAGGAGTGTGGGATAATGCGCTCTCAAAGCACTTTGGCATTCTGTCCTGTTGTACCAGTTTGGGTATCCATGGGGCACTGTTTCCTGGCACAGCAACAGAGCAGTTAGCCATGTTTTAATTAATTTATTTGTATTTTTATCTCACCTTGTACCCTAAGGCAGAGGTGCCCAACCTTTTGGCGTCTCTGGGCCACCCTGGAAGAAGAAGACTTGTCTTGGACAACCCATTAAATACAGAAACACTAACAAAAACTATGCATCATTTCATAATGTTTAAGTAAATTTAGGATTTTGTGTCAGGCCACATTCATAAGCATCTGGCCACGGGTTGGACCTCTATCCTAAGGTCTCAGTGTGAGTTTCAATAGTAAATGAGCCCACTATTTTTTGCCGTGGAGTATGCCATGCATCTCATTCCGTTGCCTCAGCAGCAATGGGCCTGTCCTAGGAAGGTCCATCTGATCATGGCCTCAGTATAGGAAAGCTCAGCTGTGGTTTTCCACTTCTGAAGCACTAATGGAGTTACTCCTGCAGAAAGTATCTGGACAGATCCAATCTTTTTAAAGACACACTTGGGTTTATAGCAACTTCACCAATGTTTTAGATGTGTGAGCAATGGCACAGATAAAGCATCTATAAAATTTATAGTAATGATTGTATAACCGGAGGGCTTGCTGCAAAGACTAGCATTAGGAAGTCTCATGTTAAGAATCTATAGGACATTAGACACATGCTAATTTTGACACTTACATAGCACAATCAAAACTAGAGTATAGGGCAGTATAGTTTTCTAAAGGTGTGTTCCCATACAAGATTAAATGTGAATTCAGTCTGTTTTCGGGATCATCTGATCCCATTTAAATTTTTATTCCGAGACTTTAACAGGACTATATTGCTAAAATCCACAGAAAAAAGTCCTCAGAAAAACTGTTCTTGGTCCTGTTTTGGCGGCTAGCCTGCTTTTTCCCCCCAACTGGAATGCTACTGGACTATTCGGGGAGGAGATCGGCCTTTCGGGCCAGCTCCCCAATATCCTTCCGGCCAATGCCTGCCTCTGCTGTGGGTGCAGCATTAGATGGATAGGATTTCACATCTGGGAAGGTCTGCCCCCTGCCCTTCCCATCCCTGCAATGCTAGAGTCCTGGAGATCAAAAAAAAGTGCAGGATGGATCTTTGAACCTAGATTTCCCCTTTCTGTGAATGCCACTGTAATTATGAGATATATACTACACTGTTACAGCAATCGGTAGAGGACATCTTTTTTTTAGACCCGCTCTGTCCTGAGCAGCTCATTCAAAGCAAAGAAGGAAGGGAATTCCCTCTCTTTGAACTTGTGCAGGAATCGTGATCATTATCCTCCTACCCCTCGCTGATTTGAAAGGGAAATCACTTTGCCCTGTCTGTTCTTTCGCTCAGCTGATTCTGCGCAAAGCTAATGCCTTCCCGGTAACATAGTGAATGGAGGGAGTGTCCAATTTGAAAGGGAGAGTGATCGCCCTGTCTGTTCTTTTGCTCAGCTCATTCTGAGTGGGGCATGCTTACAGGGTTTGGACAAGGGGCGGAGATGAAAAGATCCTGCTGGGGATTTGGGTGGTTTGAATGGGAACTGCGGTATTCGAACTGAGCCTGTGTTATAATCAAGCAAATTGGAATAGCCAGAATGCACACTCAGTTCTGAATCTGGATTAAAATAGTCCAATCTGGATTAAAATAAGTCAAGTGGGGATGCAGCCCAAGTCAATATAATAACATATTAGCTCCTTTCCATGAATACAGAATACAACCAGGAAGAGAAAGTAAACAGGAAACAACCTCAGGCACTGAAGGCTCATGCACTTAACTTTGGTTCAAATGCTCTATGGACTAAATCATTAATATGTCATGAAGAATGAATTGCTTCATATTGTCTATTGGACTTTGTTCCACTCGGTCAGTTATGAAGGGAAAATGCAGAACCTGGAAACAAAGAACTTGAAAATACAGACCCTTCAGTTCCTTGGGAAATCATCCTAGCACCTCAAGGGACTTGGGAATGGGTGAGACATTGAAAAGGTGTAAGGTGTCCTTGTCCATGGGCAGGGCTGCATCATGATAAGTAGCTGGCTTGCACTTGGCTGTATTCAGGCCTCGGACTTTTCTTGCATGAGTTCGTCTAAACTTCCATCTGCTGTTGGTGCTCTTGCTGACCTTACAGTATTTATAAAATTAAATCTGGCCTGGTTCAATCAAAAGGAACGGCCAAAGTTATTTTTTTTTAAGAAAAGTCCCTTTCAATTTCAAAGAGAAAATTTTTGAAACATTTCACTGGTAAAGCACTAAAAAACCCTTCTAGCTTAATGTCTTGTCTCCAACCCAGCTGCACAGTTCTTGAGTTCTTCGTAAAAATTCTGTAATTCTTAGAAAGGAAATCAAAACCTCCCTGAGCATGTTTGTTCTCTAAATAAAACCAGAACTGCCTGCCCAGCACAGTTGTCAATTTGGGCCATTGTGGTTTAACACAATGGACTGCAATCCAAAGCCTGGGTCTTCTCCTCACAGTGCCTATGAGTGACGGGGGCAACCTGTTCCTTGACTTTCCCTGCTAGGAAAGCAGCAGCCGACTCAGCCACAAGGAGCTGCTTCCACATTATTCCCATTTCTAATTCAGCCCCCTCCCTGGCTTCCGCTGCCTCCAACTGTGACCACAAATCCTTTTGTAACAAAGAGAAACAACGGCCAAAGTCCAGGGATTCTATTAGCTGGCTACCAGGGAGGACCAGGGAAATAAAATAGCATTCATTTAATTTTAACAGAGACGAGGGTCTGCACCTCAGCGGCACTTGGAAGGCCCTCTGCAGAACAAAACAAACCGTCAGCAACGGAAAACACACACAAACAAAACAAGCCAGAAGCAACAGAGGAAATAAATGAAGAGTACTCAAGAAGGGCTCAGTAGCCCACCATTAACATTTATACCGCTGACAGAAAAGACGAATGCCTCCTTGCCTGAAATCACACAAAAGACCAACTGCCAAAAGGTAAACAACACACACATCACAAGTAGACACAAGCCACAGACATCTATAAGAAGGGTAACAAGATCTAGAAACCCTCATTTGCATTTGGTTCGATCAGTTGGGTCCTGTGATTAGAATGCTGTACTCTTATCCCATAGTCTCTCATCTCGATTCCAGACTCCTACATGAAGCCAGATGGAGAACGTCCAGGGAGACAAAGCTGTGGAATGGCGATTAACAAACGTATCGAGGCCACATGCCAGCGGGAGGAAGACGATGCTCAGATGAACAGCTCTAAGCTGAAGGCAGAAGTACCAACTCTGGTTAACTCTTCCCCTTTTGTACTGGCAAAGTGATAGATAGGGTCCCAGGGTGTTCATCAATCTTGCTTTTCCCCATGACTCAGCCTCATGACACATCAAATAAGTCTGATTATGAACCTGGCTCTGAGTTAGCCCTTGCCGCTTTGTGGAACTGGCACCTGGAATACCAAGCCACCTTGATGTGGCAATGTAGAACAGCCTGTAGGGAGGGAGAGTGAGTTCGGGTGTCTATACAGTGACTTCCAGCTTGCAGCTCTCAGGAACCTATGGGCACAGCAAAGTTTTTATTGATTGATTGATTGATTGATTGTATTTCTATCTTGCCCTATACCTAAAGGTCTCAGGGTAGGTAACAACATTTAAAATCAATGTATTAAAACAATAACAAGTTCAGCTCCTTGCCCAGACAGACTGGCAAAGACACACAGTGGAGCCCAGAATAAACCAGAGGCACTGGGTGGACAAGGAAACCCGTTCTTATACAAAAAATTCTACCTGAAGTGAACAAGAGTTTGTCAAATGTCAACATTCAGCCTGTCCAAGGCTGAGGCCACACCTTTGCTTCAAACCTTCTTCAGTCCATCTTCAGGCCTGGCTGCTCTCATGCCTTTTCATTTCTATCTGTTTTATTTGTGGATTTTCTACCTTCCATTTGGACTTTCTTTGGCCTCATAGTGAGAAGACAGGAGTCTTTGGAAAAGACCCTAATGCTGGGAAAGATTAAAGGCAAAGGTAGGAGAGGCAGCAGAGGACGAGATGAGTAGGTAGTGCCATCGAAGCAGTGAGCAGGGGCTTGGGCAAACCCCTGACAGAGGGCCTGGTCCACTGGGTCACATCTTCTGGGATACGAATTGAGTTTCCAGTGAAGAGGTTTGCTAGCTTTTTTTATTCTGTTAACCCCAACTATTACATACTTTCCCACTGGGAACTCAAAAAACATTTAAGTATACGATGAAATAAAAATCTTATTAAGATTTTAGTAAATGACAACAACTTCTAAAGAACCACTAGGGCAGACTCTGAAACTTTAATAGCTGCTAGGACATTCAGTGGAGACTTCTGCTTTAAAGTCCCCTATGATGGTTGAATTATTGAAGCTCTGTAGCTCCCCCTTGTGGTTTAAAAAATGCTTTATGAAAACTGCAGCATTTTTGCAAACTGAAAAAAAAATCTAATATGGTTTTCCCATTTAACTTGTTACTAGTAGTCTTCAAAAGTTAGCTGGTGAGGAGGAATTTAAATTTTTGATTGACGATTCAGTAAGTCACTCATGGTCTGAAGATTCATACGGAAAATTGTAGGGAGTCATAAGGAGCCCTGGCTTAATGGCAAAATTCGCTATTATGGCTTATGGCCACAGCCGCAACACCCCACACTGTTCACACAAGGAAGTAGTGCAATTGCTGCCTCCAGGAGATCACTGGGAGCATCCTAGATACTTCTGGTAAAGCTGTGGAGCAGTTTTTACTGCTCCACAGCTTCAGAGGCCTGGAGTACTCTCAGAATCAGGTGGCACTGTGGTGAGCAGATGGAACATTCTGGAGTGCTCCACTCCGTGCCCAGACCTGTAAGTGCAAAAATGTCCTTAGATCTGTCTGCACGCAACCTAACATTCTATGAATTTAGAACAACCAAAGCCACTGATGACAGGTAGCTCTGAAGGGTTGCTCCCAAGTGAATGAGGCATCGGCATCAAACACGATCCTTGCTCTGAAATCACAATTTGGAAATGGCTGCAACCCACCCAGCCAGACCTGTCCATGCTCTAGAGTCTAGACAGATTAGATTATCACAGTGTCCTGTACTTTGGTCTGCCTTTCAAGATTTGAAAACTTCAGCTAGTTTTTTTGCTTAAGACAGTAACATTTTTGAATGGAATCAGGCTTCCCTGCTTCTTCAGTATCTTCTGATGAAAAAGTGCTGCTGCTCTAAGGCACTATTTATCTTGAGACTAAGTTACTCAAAAGAATATAAGAACATAAGCTGACACAACAGCCCAAGATCAAAATCAGAGACTCTCCTGCACTCCTGCCATCAGAGGAAAGAATGGCGGCAACTGGGAAGGATATTTTTGCTGTTGTAGCATCCGGACTATGCTTTCTCCCAGAGAAGCTTTTCTGGGTATCTTAACAGAACCTCAAGCCAGTCTTAGAGAAATTGAAGAGTGAGACAGGTAAAGCTTGGTGTTTTGAATTATTTTTGTGTTAATTGCCAGCACTGCTGATTAGGTTGTTTCATCCACTTCAAGTTTAACAAATACACCAATGCAAAGCATTATATTTTTGTAAGGTCTTTTGGCAGAGGCATATACCAGTGACCTCTTCTGTAGCTCCAAACAGGGAAAATTTGAATAACAGGAAAAGTAGGTACAAAGCAAGTGATGCTACTTGTCCAGTCAATACAGTACTTCTACCACATACTGTTATAGAAGGAATTAAAACTTTCAGGTGAAATTCTGGAACAGTACATGTAACCTCTGTATCTCATTATGTTGTTCACAGGGATACACCTTTGATTGAAGGCTTTGTATTTTTGCCTTTCTATTTTCACTTTGAACTGACAGTGATAGATTAAACTAGGGGTAGGGTACAAAGTGTTTTTGTCCAGGGATTTCACTGGCAGCTTCAAAGGTTAAACGCACTTAAAAATAACACACACATCCACTCACAACATGACCAAACTGACTCCTGGAGCACTAGTGGAGCAGGAGGCCTATAGCTGCACAGCTTTTGCTGCTGGTACAAAAGGACGCTGACCTTTTGCATTGGTTCTGCCACACATACCACTGGACTTTGGACAGCTTTAACAGAACTATTCATCATCGGCCCCAACTGCAATGAAGTGTCTTTCACAGCCAACTCATCAAAGACCAGCAGAGCATTTTATCTCTGTTCTTTTGCGGTATCACAGGGAATAAGTATCACTGATGTTATCTAACCAACTCTGGAGACAAACCTGAATTCTGTTGGCCTGGGTATGAATTAAATACATTTGCACTCATACCGTATTTATATTATTGCTTTATATATTTTATTCCACAGTTTGTAATTCATTTTGTTATATATGTATATATATATTTTTCCTGACCTAGGGAATTATTTGACCCATGTAATGAACTTAAGAGTATCCAAAAACAAAATAAGCTTCCAGAAGAATTCTGGGGTTATTCACACTAGGTGTGCTATGGACACTCCTTGGCAGAGCAGCACAGAGCTGTGTCTACACCAGGTATATAGTGGTAGACCAGACCAGCATACTTCATTTGCACCTCTTCCAGGTGGTTGTGCACTGCATCATCCAGCTGCCATGGTAACAGTACCATGCATGTTGTTGCTGTTGCTGCAGCACTGTGACTGCCTCCTTAATAGACAAGATTCATACTTAGCTGGCGTGTAGATATCCAAACAATCCCAAAGTGTAAATGTCCGAAACATTCCACAACTTTGCCTCCCTGGGACATTTTCCCAGGGAAAGTAAAGTGCAAAAAGTCCCTCTGATTAAAAATCAAGGTTTTTTTCTCCTCATGACCTCATGTACCCCATATCCACTCACAGTTCCAGTTTTGGAATCATCGATATGAAGTCAAATTTGTCCTAAATTAGCGCCTAATACGCTTGAGCAAAATTATTTTCTACAACAAACAAAATTAACACATTTGTAATTATCAAATTATAATCTGGAAAACCAAAACCTCATATAAATAATATTATTCTTCATTCCAACTGTATTATTAAAAAATCCAACTACAGGTCATTCAAGCAAATGACACAACAGAGGAATTAAATTACCAAAAATCAAATGTGAAACACACGGTGGGTGGTACCATTTTAAACTGAAGGATTTGCATTTTTTACAGCATCCCATGCAAAATAATTACATTAAATTAAAAAACACACACACCAAAATTCAGCAACCATGAAAAGAAGTTCACATTTACAGATGCATTAATTCATACATACTGTGTCTGCAGCTTTCACACAATTGAGCTATAAACATGACTTCTCCCAAATTTGTGATACTACCAGGTTGCACTGTCACCAAAAACTGAAATTCCAAGTACATTTCCAAACCACATTTACATGCATATAGCATAGAGTAGCCTCCTCTGAATATAATGGAAAGGATTATTTTGTTTCTTTTGGTCATGCAATGCACACTAACAAAGAAAAATGCAGTTGTGGTTATACGCTTAGAAAAGCTGCAGGTAAATGCTGCGTGGATCCCTAGGCTTCAGCCATGTTCCTACCGCATTTGTCCATACAAAGTAAAAGCCAAGACATCAGCCGTTCTAACAGTGGTATATTGTAATAATAGCACTAGGCTTCTTAACAAAATAACTCAAACTACATTGTTTTTTCGGTCTGTTGTAAACTACTTTGAGCAATTTCTTTGAAATGGAAAAAATGGGGGCGGGGAGAAAAGAAACAAGCTCAGGCTTCTTCGTTGTACTTTATTTAGAAAATTTATATCCCGCCCTTCACATTGTAAGGGTGGCTTACAATGAAATTAAAACATATCAAATAGTAAAACATAATTAAAAATATAACCCCCTTTTTCCCAGTGAGCCACTTTGGTTGAGTGGTTAAGGAGCCCGACCCTTGTCTGGGAATGCCCGGTTTGATTCTGCACTCCTCCACAAAGCCAGCTGGGTGACCTTGGGTGAGTCACGGCTCTCTTTCTGAGCTTTCACAGCCCCACCTGCCTCACAGGTGACTGTTGTGGGGAGAAGAACAGAAGGTTTGTTAGACGCTTTGAGTCCCCTTAAATGGGTGAGAAAAGTGGGGCAGAAAAGCCAACTCTCCTTCCTCCACGAAGCCAGCTGGGTGACCTTGGGCTTGTCAAAGCTCTCTTCTGAGCTTTCACAACCCACCTGCCTCGCAGGGTGACTGTTGTGGGGACAAGGACAGAAGGTTTGTCAGACGCTTTGAGTCCCCTTAAATGGGTAAGAAAAGCCGACTCTTCTTCCTCCTCCCTACCTGGACGGCACCCTGAGGAGGCAGTTTAAACAGCAACAGCCTGGGTAACGAGCTGTGTTTGCACCAGGCGCCTACAGGATACGAGGAAGGCGCCTGGCGAGCACGCAGAGGGAGGCCGCCCCAGAGCCTGAGGGCCACAACACTTCAGTGGTCATCGAAAGCGCCGGGGAAATGCGGGCGCTGCACCACACCGACGCCGCCCGCCGTTTCCTGAAGGAAGAAGAGGCTCCTGAGGTTCCTTCATCCGCAGCATCCCCACAAGCTCCTTCTCGGCCCTCCCGTCCAGCGCCTTCAAGTCACCTGAAATCCTCCTCAGAGACCCCGCCCAGCGCCTTCCTTCCCACGTTCGAGAGACACGCGCGTCGGCCGCGTCCAACCGCTCCTCGGGAAACGTAACGTCTGGCCGTCCAACCGGAAACTGGGAGGCGGGCGTGGCCGCTCTACGCTTTCGCCTCTATCGTCTCCCCTCAGACCTGCGACCTCCTCCTGCCCGGCGCCCACACCTTCCCGACGCTGAGCCAATAGCAGCGTCCTTCGAGTCTCCTCCCCCCCCCACACTTTACCCCGCCCCTTTCCACGCTTCGGTTGTTGTACTAACTAAGGCAGGCAGACGGAGAGAGCGCGCGGTGGGCCGGCTGGCGCGCGCGCGCGCGCGGTGGCGGCGACTACTGCTGCTGAGCTCCTCCCCCTCCCTTTGCGCGTGCGCGTCTCCTCGAGCGCACTCTGTCTGAGGGAACTCGCTCCACGCACGCCTCCCCCTCCCTTTGCGCGTGCGCGTCTCCTCGCGCGCACTCTCTCTGTCTGAGGGAACTCGCTCCACGCACGCGCGCACGCCTCCTCCCCTCCTCCTCCTCGGGCGCCGCCGCCGGCATATCTGAGGCGAGGGAAAGAACCGCGATGGCAGCGGCGGCGCTGGAAGGCGCGAGGGACGCCTGGAAGACGATGGAGGACGCGTCCCGGGCGCGCCGCCTCCGGCTGTAACCGTCGCCCTCCGCCCGTTTCCCCTCCGCCCGCCCCGGAAAGGACCCGCGTCGCCCCCGCCCCACCGCTTCCCGTCCGCCGCCGCCGCCGCCGAGGGAGCGAGATCGGCCACCGGGTGCCACGATGCCCGGCGCCTCGGCAGTGCCGCCGCCGCCGCGCGTGAGGAGAAGGAGCCCGTCGGCCGCGCGGGGCTGATGCGGGGCCGCCTCCCCTGCCGCCTCTGAGCCGGGCTGCCCGTGGGCGGCGGCGGCGGCGGCGGCGGCGGCGATGTATTTCCTGAGCGGCTGGCCCAAGAGGCTCCTGTGCCCCGCCGAGGCCCCGCCGGGCGCCCGCCGCCTCAAGGCGGACCCGCAGCGCACCTTGTTCGCCGTGCTGGCCCCGGCGCAGATCAGCGTCTGGTGCAACCGGGTGAGTGGGGAGTCCCGGGGCCCGCCCGCCCGCCCGCCTCTGCCTGCCCGCTGCCGCCATATGTCTCCGGGGGAAGCCCGGGAGGCCTGTGGCCCTGGAAGGCTCTGCGGAGCGCCCGGGTCTCGGGGAGTCAATTTGCACCTCGCCTTGCGGGCTAAAGGGCCGCCGACCCAGCTTCGTGGCGCTTTACGTGTAGGCCGCGTCTTCTAAATCAACGTGGGAGGGCCCTTCAGAGGGAGAGGTGCTCGCCAGCCATTCTTCTGGCGTCATCCTTACGGCTTTTAGGCTGTCTGGTTACAGGGTGTTCCTTACGTAAGCCGGTCTGGGAATGTGGAAAAGTTGGGAACGGTTGAAGACGAGGCTTGTTTCAGGGCCTCGTTGCTTCCAAAAAGGAGAAGAATGGGCTTTTCTACCCCGCTTTTCTCACCCATTTAAGGGGACTCAAAGCAGCTGACAAACCTTCTGTTCTTCTCCCCACAATAGACACCTTGTGAGGTAGGTGGGGCTGTGAGAGCTCAGAAGAGAGCTGTGACTAGCCCAAGGCCACCCAGCTGGCTTCCTGGGGTAGAGTATTCCCGGTATTAACCACTAGACCAAACTGGCTCCAAGGCCTTTTGTAGGTGTCCCCCTTCCTTTTATAGTATAGTTACTGAAACTAAAACCATTCTGCTTGCAGTTTTCTGCCTTTAACGTTAGAGGCATATGTCTTATTTGCTTTTCAGTTCTGCTGCCTTATCCAGTACTGATTTTCTGGATGAAGGAAACTTAGTACTGCGTTTCCAATTATATGTTAATTAAAGATTTTCTTATGGTTAAGCAGGTGGTTTTAGAAGTAGATCTTTCTGTCTGAGCTCTTCAGTTCCTGGACATTTGTAGATGGCATCTATGTCTATAGTGAGGTTGCCTCCAGATAATATTGATGTCCATTACCCAAGCATGAAAACAGTCAGGGTATGAGGTGACAAATTTTATAGCCCAGCAACACATGTGAGAGGTGCCAGGTTAATTTGGTGTATGTGTGGAAATAATGGGAGTGCTCACACAACTGAATTCCCAAAACTAGTTTGTATAGTTGTAAATAGTTACCTGGAAAGCAGAGGGCTGCATGCTTAATGCCTGGCATCTCTCCAGAGATTGGATGGAGGAATGCTGCCCTGGATTTTGATCAGAAAGAGCAGTGTTTTTATTATCATGTCTGAAAAAACATACCCTCTTTGAATTTTGCACCTGGAGTTTGTCTTGCGTAGAGATCTATGCTATCAGTTTCAGGAGTCATGGCATCTTTCTGTGGTGTGTGTGTCTCAAGAAATGTAATGGTGGGATACCAAAGGCTGGAACATGTCTTCTCCTCAGAATCACAGTTTAAAACTCTATTAATTTTAATTAGAGCTAGAGTTTTATGAGCAGTGTTTGTTAAAAGCCACTTTAAAATTAAGACTTATAGTTCAGTATCATTGTGCAGTGGCGTATTGTCATCTGTAGTGATGGTTGATTGCTTACAGAGAGGAGGTGCCTCCCAAACAGGTAATCAACTGCACAGTCCTGAAGAAGAATCCATAAAGGCCTACAATTTGGCAGAACCTAGTAAAGTACTAATTATGTATCTACATGATACATAACTTCAGTGTTAAGGATTTTTTTTGCTCCAGACCTGATGCTGCATTTCCAGCTCTTGACAGTTCCTGCAAGGTGTGCCATACCAGTTTTTCCCAGCTTTTTGTAGCCTATGAGTTTATTTCTGTGGCCCTCTGGAGGGCCGTATGATCTACCTTGAGAACCACTGAGGCCAACTATGCCTCTCTAGATGGTATGGAACCCCAGCTAATTGGACCAAAGGCTTGTGGTGTTTGAAGATGGGATTATTGTTGGTGTCTTTGTTTTAAGTATCTTTTAAAGCAGGGTTTCCCAAACTATGGGTCGCGGCCCACTGGTGGGTCGCCAGCAAATATTGAGTGGGCCCTGCCTGTAGAACGACACACCAACCGACCGAGCCTTTATTCATATTGGTAATGGTTAAATTTCCTAGAGGTGGGTCCCAAGTTGGTAAACTTATATTAGATGGGTCGTAGCCCAGACAACTTTGGGAACCACTGTTTTAAAGGAATATATCATTTTAAGAAATTATGAGGTACTAGATTGTTTCCCCCTGTGAACGTGCCAAAATTAAGTTGTCTGGTCAGGCTAATTAATGGTAACATCAGGATGTGCAGACAAACTTCTAGTTCCTGTCCTGTATAAAAGATTGAACTTTTTCTGTTGCAGAAGGAATTAATGAGAATTTAAATAGCTGTAAGTTAGGGTACATTTTTGTGTATACTCACCTGGGAATGAATCACTTTAAATAAAGGCTTAGTAAACATGGAGAGGATTATTCTTTTAATGGCCTATTAATAGCTATTCGTCATGATAATTAAATGTGACCTCTGTTCTGGAAAAATGCAACTTCGTATTCATTTGTAATTATACGAGTAGTTAATTTAGTAAAGTAAGTCTTGGGCTTAGTAGAGACTTGGTTTTATCCTTAAGGTAATTTTTCATTTACCAAGTAAGATGTGCCTTGTAAAATGTTTATGTGCATATATACCAGCAATATATTGGTACTTATGTTTTCAGGTGTGTGTGAGAGAGAAAGATCATAACTCAGTATTGAAGCATTTGCTTAAGTAAAGAAGGCTCAGATTCGGTCCATTTTGCTTTTGTGGAAGAACACAATGGCAAGCTGCGTCTTAGCAAATAATGTGGATGTGTTGAGCTTGTCTCTTGGGTATCTTTACCTTACCTGTATTTGCATGTTGGTGTTTTAATGCTGAGATAACAGCAGGAACATTAGTGTAGACAGGATTGTCTTACTTGGTTGATGACAAACTTCACATTTGAAGCCCTGTAATAGAAACCTCTCTTCTGTCCCTGTTCCAGGAAATCTAAACCTCCCGATGAAGATAGTTCAAAATGGAGTTCTCTTTTGTGAAAAATCCTAAGTTCTTGTCTGCAGGTTTTGACATGCTGTCATCAGAGTTCAAGAACAGAAATGGCAGTGTAACAGTTTTTTGCAGTGGTCTTTTCAGCAACAGCGAGAATAACTGAATGACTTTGGTTGTATTAACCACATGTTATCTTGCTGGAGAATTCTGTACTTGTTTTCTGACATGCAAATAGCGTGTCATTCTCTAACCTGATGCCTCAAAACTCCTCACAGATGTTCAGCCTGTGTGTTCTGATGAAAAGTTCTCTTTCTCACTTCTCTGTGAAACATTTTTTAAAAGCTCTGTGTGCTTGTCGAAGCATTTTTTTTAAATTCCTGATGCAAGATGTCTTCACTACTCCATTTGTTAACCACAGATGTGCTGTTGCTATATGAGGCAAAATAATACCCAAACTAGTCATGAGTTTGGTCCTAGGGATTTTCTGGGGTGCCTTAGTGAAGGAGATCAGAAAACACTGATTCCTAGATCCCTAAGCAATTTATGAGATTGTATATTTGTAGAGTTTTGTCAGCACAATCCTTAAAAATATAGGGGGATTAATGGAGTAGATAAAATTGAACTCTGAGTCAGTAACTGCATCAGCTAGTATGTACATAATGACTAATAGTGACTTTTATGGCATGGATAACTGAGTGAGTTGAAGGATGTGCAGTAGCTTCAAAAACTCTGGTTTGAAATGTCTCATGAAGCATCTTCAAAACATTTCTATATGGTTTGATAGATGTCTCAAAGAAAGTCCACCTTTAGGTTCAGTACTGCAGAAGGAAAATGACTAGTCACTTTGCTGATGTGGTCTGATTTTGAAGATGGTTCAAAGAAAGATTCAAATGTAGGTTTTGCTGAGCCCAGAGTTGTTTACAGGATAAAATGCATCATTAAAAGTTAAGCACACATTCAAAACGTGAACAGGATGAATGGAAGGCAAGAAAATGCGTATTAAATGTTAAGGAGTGCTAAGTATTCAGGCAAGGTGTAGAAGGTGTGGCATAGAATGTTATTGTATGTTAGAAACAAAACCTTGAATTTGGCATAGTAGCTAATTGACAGCAAGTGCACTTCTAGCACAGGTGTAACACGTGTATGACCTAAGACATGTCCCACTAGATTAGACCTATGGACCAAGTCAGGTAGTCTGCCCTCATAGTGCCAGTCAGCTATACAAGGGCCCTCCTAGCAGGACGTGAACACACAGCTCACTGTGCTTGCTGGTTTGATTGTCTTTCAGTTGGTAGCCCCTGGTTGTAGTATTTTAGGAAAGGGAGAGGTCCTCATCCAGTTAGTCTATTCCATCATATCTTTTCTCAGTCATTCCTTTCTAGACTGAGTCTTTTTCAGCTTTGCTTTATTTTATTTTTGACATTTGCTGACCAAAACTGCATGCAGTATTCCATATTTGGTTCCACACAGGTTTATGTAAATCTTTTTTCAATACATTTCTTATTATTCCTAACATGTGCACTGTGTTGACACTTTCATTGAACCATCTATCATTAATGGGGTCTACAGAAAATCTGGATTAAAGGCCAGAAAGTACCCATTTGATCCGGATTTCCCCAGCGGCAGTCGAAACAATCAGGTCCCAAATGGGTGCCGTGGTGGAAATGGGATCATCCGGCTCACACCCAAATGGGTCCTTAATGGGTGCAAAAATGGGTACTTTCTGACAGTGGAAAAACACCCTAAGAGTGTTATCTTTCTGTCAAGGTTTGAGTGACCATTTATTCAGTCAATGTGTAGGCAAAGCATGTGCTGTTGTCATGGTGATCTGGCCTGTCTAGACCTGGCCATCTGCACTTCAAATGTTGGTAGTTCTGTTCAGGATTGCACCAGCATTTGAAGTATGGATGACTACCCTCTGTGCCTGTTCTTTGCATCACTGAATGATACATTGTTTCAGCAAGCAAAGTGTGAACAGGCTTTGATCTTTACTGGTTCACTATGTTTCAGTTACACCCACTGTATCTATTTTCTCTTGAAAAACCAGGCATTCTAGTTCATTCACATTGCCCTGCAGGCTCTTGCTATTTGCATATAAACACCAGTACACAGCATCTCTCTCTACTTTTTTGACTTCTGTGTTTTTCCTTGCTTTGTTTCAATCACTTTTAATAGCCATCACATCTGACTTCCATTTTCATTGCTTAGTTCTATCACTTTGCCTTTAGCACAAACATGTACAGTAGCCGTAGTCAGGTTTAACTCTCTCATCCCCACACCTACTTGAGAGTGTGACTAATATGCTCTGTATAGCACTCCTGATAGTTTTCCTGATTAAAAAATATTCCAGTCATTAATGCCATGTGTTTAATTCCACTATACCATTTGTAAAGCACAGTGGTATCAATGGGCAAAATGAGCTCCTTGCTTTCAGGAGGGGCAGATCCCTCAAACAAATGAGAATTTTATTCTTGGTATATGGGACAGAATCTTATCGGATCCTCTTTGTTGCTGAGCTTTAAATACTTTATATATAGATCATCAGTTGCATGAACCCTCTATCAGGCCCGGATTTAGAGGTTTCAGTTGGCAAGGATGGAACTAGAGATATCCATGCTTTGATGCTGAGATAGAAGATCAGATCCCATAAGCTACTGCGCTATAGGTTTTCCTAAAGTGAAACCTTTTTTTCACTTCTATTCCTGAGGATGCAATCATAACTTCTTTTCCCAGGGAGTAAGCCTGATTTGTGCAACAGCACTTATGTCCAAGTAATCATACGGTGTTTTTCCACCATGCTTCTTAGATCCGGATCTAAGAGATCTAGTAGATCTGGATTAAGAGAAGCACCCAATGTGTTTCCACGGGAGGTGTAGCACCCATTAACAATGGGTGCTAACCTCCCTGCTGTGGAAACACCTTTGCACCCATGTGGGGAATCTGGATCGACCCCCAAGGGGTCTGTCCGTCGCCCCAGGTGTTTCAGGAGACCGGGTGGTGGTGGTGCACTCTTTGAAGTCCCTCCGTAGAGACCGGCACAGACTTCGAAGCCTCTCCGGAGTCCCTTCGGAACGTCTCCGCGATGTCAGTGGGAAATTGCTCCGGAGCGCCTGCGAAGTCTGCGCTGATCTTCGGAGAGACCGGCGGCAAGACTCCGAAGTCTTTGCCGATCGCTTTGGAGGGATTTCAGAGGGAAGTCCACGTGGTCTGCGCTAATAGTGAACGGACCACGCTGACAGCTCTGGAGCCTCTCTGAAGTGTTTGCCGATCTCTTCGGAGTGACTTCAGAGTCATTTTGGAATGATTTTGAAATGACTCCAAAATCGCTTTGAGGCTGGGATTTCGGGGCTCCCGCCCCCCCCCCATGAGTGTATCACCTCCCCCTAGCCTTCTCTAGATCCCATTGCCTGTTTCTTGTGGAAACAGGCTCCCTTTAATCTGGATTTTCTGGCTGAAGACCCGATTGTAGACCCCATTAATGGGGTCTACAGAAAATCCGGATTAAAGGCTGAGATGTACCCATATGATCCGGATTTCCCCAGCGTCAGTGAAAACAAATGTGTCCCAAATGAGTGCCATGGTGGAAATGTGGTCATCCGACTCACACCCAAATGGGTCCTTAATGGGTGCAAAAATGGGTACTATCTGACAGTGAGAAAACACCCTGAGATGATGTGTGCTGTGCCCTCACACTCCTAGTTGAGTGGAATGGGATTGTACTGCTTCTTCACTGTTGCTGTGGATTCACCACAGTGTCTTAAATGTTTTTAATATATTATGGCCTGTTATGGATCAGTCAAACAGTATTGATCTTGCGAAGATGACGAAGTATAAAGAAGTACCAAAAGCAACCATTGTTCATGGCTGTTTTAGTTCATTTAGTTTTATAGTGGCTTGCCCTGACATTTCGTGTTATAAGATGGGATAGAAATAAAGATAAGTAAAACAAAATAGAAATATACTTAGAGGCAGCGTTGCCTCTAAGGGACCACAACTCGAATGAATGAGGTCTACTCTTGCCTTTCTCCACCATTTTTAAATTCTTTCCCCTGGTGTTTCCTACACCCACTCAAGCCAAGCCAAGCTTGCTCAGTGTAGAAGAATTCAACAGCAAGCTTTTTAAAACAGGTAACCAGGAGCAAACAGCCAGACAAGAGATGGACATAAAATGCCAGTGAAAGGTTAACCTCCAGGTGAGCTGGTGGGGCAAGAGCTGATCTCTCCAGCTGTGGGTACAGTTACATGCCTTAGTAGGAGCCTCACTCAAGAGGGTCAGGAAAGCCACAACAAGAAGGGCACGGTCGATACCCCTTCATAACACCTTAGAAGCAGACCACCATGGGAAAGTCTTCATTCAGCTTCTAATACAGTACTGTGTATATCTTTGCACTCTCACTCCTTTGTCTCTTCGGACAGTCCCAGATAGGTAGAACAAGACTCAAGCCCCAACCATAGCTAAGGCCGTTTCTGCACTGCCCTTGTGTTACTTTGGACCTCTGGGCTCGGAATAACCAGGCCTGCTGATCCGGAAGTCCTGGAGGCGTGGCTGGATCATGCTGTTTGCGCTGATGGCAGTGATTTGGTCCATGCCTCCCCACAGCTCCAAAGCTCACACGAGGTTCACAGAAAGCTCTTCGGACAGTCCCAGATACGCCAGTTGAATGAAGCATTTACATTTTTGACAGGCCCAGTCTAGGCTTTGAACAGAGGTGACTCTACCGCTACCAAATTTGGCCTATAGAAACATCACACAGCCACACTCATTACTTTGCTCCTTCACCCATAGATAGTAGCAGTGCCGAGACTTCCTCCTGACTCAGCTCTTCTATGTTTGTCCCAAGGCAAGAAGAAAGTCCTTAGATCTGCTGGGGTGTGTGCAGGAAATCGTATGAGTTAGTATAAAGCTGCCCCTTTCTGTTGCCCAGAGCCCTGAGAGCAGTGGAAAGGACTTCGTTTTTTCTGTTCTTGGTAGCATGGGGTACATAATCTCTCCATCTTTCCTGTATACTCCCGGGCAGGAAAAGAGTGCACTTTCTAATCCCATAGGTATCATAAAATATCAGACAAATATTCTGGTTGGCAAGAATATTCTGGTTGGAAATAAAGGCATTTTTCCTTGCCTGGAAATGCTTCTCTAGACAATAGAACAAGTATTTGCTTGGCTACTACATTTTTGAAACTGTTTCCATTTAGCAGTTGAGTTCTTGTTTATTTGTGTATCATCCTCAAATTCAGCTTCTGACATTTTTAACATTCTGTTCATGGTGCTTTAGAATATGTGTGGTACAATCATTGCCTTGTATAATACTCTCTGGTCTTGTTTTCTATAAACCTCCATGTTATGCGAGTAACCGCCATGGGACTTAGGGGAACAACTAAGGGCCACTCTATTGATGTAACTCAGTGGTAACTTGAAGAAAAATTCAGATCATCAGAAAAGAAGTGTGGCTACAGAGGAGAGATCCAGTGAGATCTGGTGTATTAGTCGTGCCTTGGGAGCATGGCCCTGCCTGGCAATTTGGTCAGTGGGCACCTGAAAACCCAGATTACTTTCTTAATAAAATCCTGGAAACTTTCAACAACTGAAGTCACATTTACCAGCTGTGTGAATGCGAAACTGTGCCGTAAAATGTTCGTTTTGCAGAGGAAATCGTCCCTGATCCAATGTACAGGGATGTACACAAATGTATTTGCATGCCAGTTTGAAGCACATGAGTCTCCCAAGAATCTTGGAAAGCAACAAGTGAGTGGAAAAGTTGAGGGGAGGGTGATTGTTGGTAGAATTTGCTTATCCCATATCTCTCCTCCCCATTTTATCTCCTTCCATCATCCTTTGAGGAGATAGAGCTGTGTGGGGCTACTGATGATATCACGGTCGCAGTGGTCCTGCTGTTCCTGGATCTTTCCTTGACTGTTGCCAAACTGAGCAGGGCACAAGCTTGGTTTTTTGATTTTTTAAATCCTGTTTGGACAACTATATTTGGTTTACTCTCCTGCATACTTTTAATGCTGCGCTCCTTAGTGTATAGTGTTTTTAGGCAGCATTTCTGTATCATAAACCTTGAAACTGCGTCATTGTAATAGAATATAGAAAGTACTGGATATCAGAATAGTCCAATAACGTTGCTTAAATAGGCTTTGAAATGTTGCCTGTCCGCTGTGACCTCTCTGTCCCATTTTAGTATATTTCTAGACTGCCTTATGTTGAAAACTCTTCTGCCTGACTGCGATAATAAGAGAAAATACAGTGTGCCAGATATAACTTATACTCAGATCTTAACAATCTGACAGTAATATTAAGTCTTTGTGCAGACAAAATAAAAATCAACAGAGCCAATAAAAAATAAAAATAAAACTGCTACCACAGCAACGTAAACATTTTAAATTTGTCTGGCAGGGTAACCAGAAGATTTTGTTTCTCTGTTGTTTTTCTCTGATGCATTTCTCTCTGTCTGCAGTGATGTTGAACTCTTGCAAAGGGTCAACCGCTAAAATCTCCAGGTTTTTGTTATATGAGTGTGCATTAAAAACCAACTTTGTAAGGGTAATTTTGTAATGATAATTTCATTCTTACACCTGAATGAGTACAGAATTTCAAAACATGATTACCGTTTACCTGCAGGAAGGGAATAGCCATCAGAACTTCTCTTTCTTATTGGTTTTATAGTTGGAGATATTAAAAATTGATATAAAGGTTGGGGTGATATTGGGTTACCCTTTGAGTAGCATGTTGCTCCTGAATAATGATTGTGATGGACATATTGTATGTTCAGCATGCTTATGTTTTTGTGGTAGAATTAGTAGTTTAAACATGATCTGAAAATGTATAGTATTTGGCATAAGCAAGTCTTTCGATAACAATCTGGTATGTAACAAAGGACTCCCTCAGGATATTTCTGATGAAGTACTGGTGTTTATAAAACCATGTAAAAGAATTTTTGTTTATGAGTTCTCTTATAACTGCTTGTATTGAACCATCTCCTAATAAGAAAAATGTTTATGGCAAAAAAGATTAGATACTGAAGACTGCTATGTGTAGGATTTTATGAGCCTACCATAAAGTTGGAGATGTGAAAGAGCCCAGAGTGTTGTTCATCTTGATTAAATTCCAAGGTTTTGGGAAACTGCAGTCTTTTTGAGTTATCTTAGTTTTTAGTACTTTCTTTAAAAGTTGCTTCATATTCAGTTCAGAGGCTAGAACTATATATACCCGTATTTTCTGGCGTATAAGACGAATGGGCGTATAAGACGACCCCCAACTTTCCAGTTAAAATATAGAGTTTGGGATATACTTGCCATATAAGAAGACAACACCCGGCGTATAAGACGACCGCTGACTTTTGAGAAGATTTTCCTGGGTTAAAAAGTAGTCTTATACGCCAGAAAATACAGTACTTGATAAGCGTACAGCCAGTAATGTAGATCTCAGTCTAGCTACGGTTTTGTTTTATATCAGCAGGTCCTAACCTGTTCTTCACCATGGATCCTCTTTACATAACTTATGTTGCTGGGGTCCCCTTGCCCCCAGCCTTGTGCCCCTCCCAGCCCCACTGGCCTACTATGGACCCCCTGTGAGGTGTTTGAAAACCGCCAGGGGTCCTAGGACCCCAAGTTAAGAACTGCTGCTTTAGGTGATAATGAATTGGGAGGGATATCGCTTGAAGAAAATTTTCAACTTTTTGAGGGTTATGGTATATTATTAAAAGCAATGCCAAAGCCAAAATGCTTAATGATAACTTTAATGTACAGGGCATTTAACTTCTGTTTAATCTTCTTCTTTTCCCAGCCCAGTGTGTTCATTGTAAGCTACAAAGAATCACCAAAAGCAGCATTGCAGTTTGGGCTATATGACCAAGCAGAATGGCGGCCTGACAGCACAATGATAGCTGTTTCGGTGAGTTGGGGAAGCTGTTGGAGGAATTCTTATGATGCTAGATGAGGTGATTATTTTCCAAAGGAATCCAAAGTGGTATTAAAAAAAAAAATCATTTTAGTGTGAAGTGAGTTGTGGTTCATCTAGAAGTGATACTGTTACTGTATGTCACGTATACCCATGTTTCTTTCTCCATGTTTTAAATGGTCATGAAAAAAATAGGCTGATATAGACTAATTGAAAAAAGATTCAGTATAGGATCATTTGACCCTGCTTTTTGACAATATCACTTCCCATTGCTTCAATAGATTTGCAGCAATTCTTTTTAAAATTCCAGTGAGTTCTCGTGTACTGCTGTTCTATGTCTTTTTTGTTTTTATCAGGAAATAATACTGATAGTTAGTCTTTCTTCACTTGAGTAAATAACACCATGGCATCTTTAACTTGTGAAAAAACCTTTCTTTCTGAAACATCAGAAATACTGTTGAAGGATTATTACTAGAACTTGCCATTTACACGCGAGAGCTAATTAAAGAGAAACTGCAGAAAGGAAAGTGATTCATGTCCAAAGGATGGTAAGCAAACCTCCGTCTGCTTGCTGGGGAACCTGAAGCAGTCCTTGCAGCTGGGTAGTTCAGCTCAAGTGTTCCAACCAAGACCTGATTGGTATTGTGGGTTTCTTCGCTTATTAGGAGTGGCTTCTAGTCTGTAACCCTTAGAAGGGATTTCCGTATGTCCCTTATGGAGGAGGAATCAGCAACGTGGCTGTCCTTACCAGACCTCCATTGTGGCCTAATGTTCCATGGAGCTTCCATTTCTTGATTGTCTATAGTCTGACAGGTCAGTTTCGCAGTATGGTATGGGGCTCCCCTTCCCTCTCTGAATTTCAGTCTCGCTCCAAGACTGCCTCTCACTGTGTTCACTTCTTAAATGCTGCCCGATTGCAAAGACACATCTCCATCTGAGGTCTCTGTATCTCTTCTCTTGTTCTTTGGCCTCCTCATTTAGCATAACAGCAGAAGATTGCAGCCTCCTAAAGCAGCTGAAAATAACTGCAGCTGCCAGGAGAGGTAGCTTCCACCCTTGCTTTTTCTTATCTCCTCTACTAGGGCTTTAGTGGGATTTTTACCAGAAATTTTACTAGATTTAGAAGTACAAAAGTACGTCTGTCTCTGTGCATATGACTTCCGTATTCAGCACTCCAGGCTGTAGGTCAAATTGCATCCAACAACAGACTTGCCTTCTAACTTGAACCAAAGGTGGTGTGAACACAGTAACACAATCTCCTGGCCAGATTCATTTGTCCTCAGGGGAAATTGGTTCAAGAAAGCAAAGGCTTCTGGGAGATGATGGAAGCTACTTGATCACTGAGCTGATAAGAAGAAGTAGAAGAAGAAGAGTTGGCTTTTCTACCCCGCTTTTCTCACCCATTTAAGGGGACTCAAAGCGGCTGACAAAGCTTTTCTATTCTTCTCCCCGCAACAGGCACCCTATGAGGTAAATGGGGCTGTGAGAGCTCAGAAGAGAGCTGTGGCTAGCCCAAGGTCACCCAACTAGCTTCATGGGGGAGGGCGGAATCGAACCCGGTATTCCCAGATAAGAGTCCGGCTCCCTAACCAGAATGGAAGCAGAGAGACTGTTGGAATTCAGTAACCTGTTCTCACTAGAATTATCTCTCCCTTTGTAACCTCATTCTCCAGAAGTCCTCAGAATAGTATATTAAAAATATTGTGATTTACTTTATGTAAGACCCTTAGAATATCCTGTGCCAGCTGCTGTGGGCCGTTTGTGTTGGGTTCAGTCAGTGGCAGTTCTGAAGGATTTTGGGCATGGAGGCCTGCTTGACTGTGAGTTCCCACAGTGCTATGTTGAGCTGTGTCGGATAAGGAAGGAGGAGATAATTGGCCTCAGACGACTATAGCTCATTAGCTGGCCATTTAGGACGTTGTTATTGGAGAGAAAACAAGCAGTGTCTGATTAGGGTGTGCTAAAAGCCATTTTGAATGCTGTTTATTTTATACACTCTTTCACTGAGTGAGACGATTGCATTTATCTACTGTTCTAACCTGAATATTTCTAGGGTCACAAAACATCAGCCTTTCTGCACTTAAGTTAGATCTGGATTAAACAACAGTGTAGATTACTTCTAATTTTCTTTTGTCTTCATGCTGGTGCAGACTAGAGATGCTCTGTCCCCCTGGTGCACTGTGTCTGCACCAGATGGGCATAATCCAGATCAGGAGTCTCTTAATCTGGATTGCTAGAGCGCCTTATTAAACTGGATCGTGGAGGTGTGTGGAAAGTACATACCTCCTTGTTCCAGTTTAACAGGGGACTCATTATTGTAACACCAAAATATGTCCCCTGTGGGCTCTGAGAACAAGATCTTTCATTCATTTGGAGGCCCGTTCTGAACAGCCATCTGGAAGAGCCATCACAGTACACATGGCGCTGTTCCAGTCTCACGGCAGTCTGTGTTCCCTTAAGATGGATGGCTGGATCCAGATCGCTGGATTTAGATCTTTATCTCAGTGAAACTGTAAGATGCACCCTTCTCACCAGACGGCAGATATCCCAGTTTCTCTTCAAATCATATAAAAGAAAGCTGCTTAGGTATCGTATGAATATATATATACATCATATCATAACTGCAGCCTAAGATTGTGGCTGGTTTTTAAAAAAAATTTCTTCCTAGTGTTCAAATATGAAGTGGTTCTTGAAGCAAACTAGACCATGCTGGGCTTATATCATTCTTGTGTGTTTTTCCACTGTCACTAAAAGTACGCATTAAGTACCCATTAATGGGTACAAAATGGCATTTTTGTACCCATTAATGGGTACTTAATGGGTCCTTCTAGTGACAGTGGAAGAACACCCCTTGTGTTGAAGCAGTTGCGTTAATTGCCATTTAGCTTATAGGCCAGATTCAGAATTTTATGCTTGGCTTATAAGGTATTACATAACTTTGGACTAAGGTATCGGACAGATCAACTTTGCTGCTGTGTGCCTGTAAGATTACTTAGATAGGCCAGAGAACTCCTGCTACAGGTTTTTCAGGTTCATGATCATTGCTGTATAGTTACAGACCTTTTCTACAGTAACCCCTACCCTTTGAAATGCTCTTCCCTCTGATACCTGTGGGGCATCTACAATACAGCCTCTCACATGTCTGTTGAAGACTTTGTAAACTGCTTTAGAATCCTAAGATGGGAATAGATATAAAATATTTTAGATAAAATGCATCAGTAATGAACATATTTACAAGAGCCAGGCTCTGTAATACCTTCTAATAGCTAAATACTTCATTTTTGGTCATATTTTTTCACAGGCTGTCCTTATAGCAAATGAAACTGTTAAGGTGAAATCAAATATTCCTTGTTTGAGAAAAGAAAATAAGCTTCTGAAGGTGCAAATCACAAATCCAGATGTACTGCAAACACGAAGAGGCCAGAAAGCATGGCCTAAATCCAGAACTAATTAAATGTAGATTTCCTAAATATCCTTACGTTCTTAACGAAACCTTAAAACGTTGAGAATTGAAATAACAGTAACATACTGTGGAAAGACTGACTTCAAGGCTAGTATTTCCAAGACTTGAGACCCATTGAAATTAGGAACTTTGTACTTATGGATTACCTTGACATTTGATCATCCTTAGTAGAAGCACTAATATCCACAGGGCTATAAATCATAGCAATTCATGTGGACAGGACTTCGTGAAACCATTGTGAATTTTAACACTAAGACGACAAGTGGGGGCTGCAAATGTATGTCTGTCCATCCCTTCCCTGTGCACTGTTTTTTTTGGGTTTTATTTGAAATTCATGTGGTGCTAGCAAATCTTTCTTTGATCCATGCCCATCTACCAGGATGTAGAGAATTTAGAGGCTTAGCATTACTCCTTGCATAGTAAGTGGAACCAAACAGCAAAACGTCAGCTACCTGTTGCTGGTTCATCCTGTTTAAATGACACCGTGGACGGAAGGAGGCTTGTAATGCTATCACGCAGCATTGAGAATGGAATTCAAGAAGGGTTTTTGTATGGTAATGTGAGGATGATAGTTTTAATTAGAATTGTCTTACTCCTTTGCTGTTATAAGATAGTCTGTGGATGTAAATTATTCAGTGATGGCTAAACACTAGTGGTAGCAGGTAAAGAACAGACGGTGTTAATTTTCTTTTTATGTTCCATGGGAATTGAAAGTACATAAAATTTTATCCCAAAGAATAATGCAGTCTTTGTGTTTAAGCAAAAAATGTAAAATCTTTTTTTTTAACTTTTAAAACTGGAAATATAAATGTTGTTAAGCAGAACAGCTAGAGAAATAAGTGAACATGTGTGCATTCCTTCTTTTATCCCTGTTTGAAAAACAGGAAACCATGCCTGGAAAGAAATTGGAAACCTCTTCGTTTTCTCCTTAAATCATGCTGCTTTCAGAGGCGTCGTCACCAAGTAGTGAATGATTGGAATAGAAATGATAGTTAAGATGTGCTTTTTTACTTAATTAGATTCCCTAATGAACGAAACAAATATGCAAGATCTGAGAGCTATTTCTGGTACATAACGTGTTCTTCTCTATGAAAAATGTCATGGTATTGCTCTTTAAATATACTTGGCTTTCATCAACTCGAGTCCACAAATAAAGAACTATGAACCAAATGTATAGGCTGCGAAGTAGAAAGAGTTTATTCAGATATCTGCTGATGACTCAAATGTGCTCCTTCTTTTGCTCATAAACATCAGCTTTTTTTGTCCATAGGAGCCATGGGAAATAGATATCACATAGGACTGAAAAGATGAAATTTTCCTGCATGATTTTAATATCAGTTTGAAATTAATAAGAGAAACCATATGGGTAACCATGGTAAACTCAGAGGAAGACAACAGAGGAAGAAATCAGGCACTTGCTGTTATGATCTTTGAACAAGGCTTTTCGTCAGGAATTTGAACAAACCAGAATTAAACACTGCTTTTGGCTAAAACATCTGTGACTCATTTAAATAAATGTCCTGTAGGAAACTGATTGATGACCATGGCTTTGTGTCAGAGCGACTCCTTGGAAATACAGGTGTTTATAGATTTGATCCATAGCATTTGCCAGGAGAAAGTGTGGAAGGGGCATCCATGTCCATTGGGGGGGGGGGAGATGCTCATGGATGCTCATGGATGCATGCATGCAGCTTCCAGTGCTATGCACATTGCCTTTTGATTTTTAACTGACTCCTTAATGCTTGTGATAGCGCAAGAAATATGGGTGAGATTTCTTTTTGACTGCCTATTTAGCACACTGAAGTATTGGTTGTTGGATACTATCAAGTTGAATCCTGGCACTGGTTCACTACATGAAGCCTCTGTGGGCATCTCTGGGCTTTTGCTAATTTCCAAGGAGAGACTGGGGATCCAACTTGCAACTATTTTCTTTACAGACAGTTTGCTGTACTTCTGAGCTACGGTCACTTTGTACATTTAAATACAGATTCTCCCAAAACATTCCTTTGCCATTCTGGCTGTACGCGCATGTGCGTGTGTGTGAGAGAGAGAGAAAGAGAAAAAGGGAAAAGCAGCTTTTAATTAGTTCATTGTCCATGCTAAAACTATGTCTTTTTGTATCTTTCAGACTGCAAATGGATACATATTATTTTTTCATCTCTCATCGTCCAGAGACAAGTATGTTTATGAGCCAGTGTATCCCAAGTAAGTCTCTTTAAATACTTCCCTGTATTTCATAATGCAGTGCTGAGAAAAAGCTTCTGCTTTTTGCATTAAACCAGCGGTTCTCAACCTTCCTAATGCCGCGACCCCTTAATGGAGTTCCTCATGTTGTGGAGACCCCCAACCAGAGGGGCGGAGCAGCTGGGAGGTGGGAGGGAAGGGTGGTGGGAGACTCGTCGCGACCCCTCTGAAAGGGTAATTCGATCCCCAAAGGGGTCCCGACCCCCAGGTTGAGAACCAATGCCTTAAACAAAGTGTTAAGAACTTTATAAAGCAACTTGTTCATTGCTTAGTGTTATGTTAAGTGAAAGTTAATGTGGATTGCTGGTTTCTCACTTGACAGCATAATGTTATAGCAGCAATATACTTTGCCATAAAATATACTAATTGCCAAAACTGCAATAACATACACTGCCCTCCAAGAAAGAAAAAATATCAGGAAACTTCATAATACTGCTTTTAACTTCAACGAGTGGGAATGGATTGATAGCTTGCAGTGCTTGAAATCCTTTTTCCAGTTGCCTTTTTTCCATCTACAGTTGTGTTATTCTCTACTGCTTCTCTGCTTGAATTCTGACATGACAGCCATACTTTGGAGCATCTTTCTCATATATATTCATCAGGTGGCTTACTGTCTTTCAGACACATTATTTGGCCACGCTTTGCATTGTTTTTCACTTGTGTTGCATTTTATATAAAGTGTTGGGAGTTCTTGCGTTTCCCCTTGTCCTTTCTTTGTAATGGTTTGTGCTTGATGTTGTTACCATTTGTGTATTAGTTGGGAAAACAAAACAGAGCCACCCAGATGCCAACTTTTCTTCCAGACCTTCTGCAACATTACAGTGGTTAAGGAAGGAAACACAAACATATTGCCTATTTCTATATGAAATACTGCGTTTAAGCACCAGGAAACATTTCTTGCCTCTGCAAGGTGGCACTTCAGTACAGAATGTGCCTAAGCATATATTAAACTGTTTGTATAAGCTGTCTAGCCAAAATCAGATGTACTGTATTTTCTGGCATATAAGACTACTTTTTAACCCAGGAATATCTTCTCAAAAGTCGGGGGTCGTCTTATACGCCGGGTGTTGTCGTCTTATACGGTGAGTATATCCCAAACTCTATATTTTAACTGGAATGTTGGGGGTCGTCTTATACGCCCAGTCGTCTTATACGCCAGAAAATACGGTAGTTTTGTACTTCAGATACATCAGCAAGAACGCTCTCAGGTGCCTTCCTTCTCTTCCCTTCAACACTATGTGGCATAACTCTGCCTCTAGTCGAGTCCTTCCCATAAGAACCACCTCCTGCAAATGTTTATATTTAAGTGATCAGATCCCTCTCAATACTGTATTGTGACTGGACAGTATCCTTCCTTACAAATAGCCAAGCTATGAAGCTTGGATCTAAACCCGGTCTTCCATGAGCAAGGTACCTTTTTGGCCTCCAGTGTTCCCTTCCAGAGGATCCCTAGATTCTCCTTGGAGGTGTGACTGCAGGGGAGCCCCTGCAAAAAAATCCCCTTTGTGATCAGACCGTGGGAAGATCGAAGGACCGTAATCCAAGGCAAGTAATCCCAGGAGGTAGATGCAAAGCTACATGGAAGAGTGGCATCATCTTTCAGGTCTTGATGAGTTTTAGGACTCTCTTAAAAACTACTGAAAAAAAGAAAATTTAGATCATTTTTGCAAGTTTTACTTTGTGAGAGTTATTCACAAAGCATTTGTGCATCTAGGACACTCAGCTATGGCTGTGTCTGGTGCTGAAAGGAAACTGGTTCCTCCATTGTTGCATACAAATGGAATGATATTCTGTTGCTAGTAAAAGGAAATTTACAAAAAGCCAAATATAATGGTGGATATCGGAATTTTGTTTGAGCGTAGGGGAGGCCTTCAGACTTGTAGGATTTGCTCTCCTTAATTACTCTCAAGACTTCCCAAGGGATTATTCATTGTTCCTCTAACCATATAGTCCCCCTTCCACCTCAAGAGTGGATGTTGGAACATTGTCATTGTTGGCCACGCGCCCATGTTCGTTCAGGCGTGTGCAATAAACCCACAGCTTAGTCATCAACCTTAATTTAATTTAATATCTTTGGAAACAAATGCTAAACAAATGTACATGTGCCCTAAACTTTATTTGCAAAATATTCTGTCACCAGTTCCAGATGTATTAGATATCTTCATATTTTTTTTGTAAATTAAGAAACCTTGCTAAGCTCCTAAACTTTATTTGCAAAATATTATATCACCAGTTCCAGATATATTAGATACCTTCATATTTTTTTGTAAATTAAGAAACCTTGCTAAGCTTCATTATTGTAATGCTCTAAACCGTCTCCCTACAGAACATGACTACTTACAGTACGAGTGATAAATATTCACGTTTTGGGGTGCTGTGGGCCGTCATCTTTGCCATAAACTAAACTTAAGACTTCCACCTTGACCATTCTTCTCCCATGCCCGCGGCACTACCTCTCTGAAACACCTGTGAAGCGTGAAACACGGATAGCACTTGCCAGTGCGGCAGCACAGATGGAGCATTCTTTCCTGCTTCTGTCATTCAGCACATTCATAGTTGAAAGGTCAGAGCAATCGAGATGCATGCAGCATCCAGTTGCTTTGAATTTTTGTGAACACTTTGCATTTGCTACAATGACTGTTTTCCAGTTGTGCTGCCAGAATTACTGTTATCTGGTGCTGAATTTTGGCTCGGCTCCCTCCTTAAATAAATAGAGTAACCACAGTGATTGAGCTTAGCCTTTGAGGTTTTTGAAACACAATGTCATGTTTTAAGACATGATGGATGTTATATAGGAGAGCTGAATCTTTGAATTTGAGTCCACAGGGAAGAATTGAATGCTCTATATGAGAGTGCATTACGGGTTGAGTTGAGACAAGACAGTACTGCTTATATACTTTTTAGCTGTACTTCATTCACTACTGTAGCCCCCGGAAAAAAATATTTTGGTTTCCATGACCTTTGTCTACCTTTCCTAAGAGCTCCATTTCTCAAGCAAGGTGGCAATTACTGGGCACTAGAAAATGGATGGTAGATTAGAATTGTGCTTGGGATGGTGAGGGAGTGAAATATTTCTCTGGAGCAAAAAAAATAGGAAAATAATTTCCTGTAATTATACAATCATGTTTAGAACCCCAGAGTTGGTTGGTTGGTTGGTCGGTTGGTCGGTTGGCTAGTTGTTCGGTTGGTTGTTCAGTTGGTAGGTGGGTTGGTAGGTCTTGGTTGGTTGGTCTTGGTTGGTTGGCCTTGGTTGGTTGGTTGGTTTTGGTTGGTTGGTTTGGTTTTGGTTGGTTGGTTGGGTTATTTGGTTGGTTGGTTGGTTTTGGTTGGTTGGTTGGTTGGTTGGTTGGTTGGTTGGTTGGTTGGTTGGTTGGTTTTATAAAGTGCTGCCCTAATTACTGAATAATAAAATTTATTACTGTACAATAAAATTAGTTGCAGAAAAGTAAAAATACATATCAGTAACTATTTTTACTTCTATTTTTATTTTTGATTTTATAATTACTGATGTTTATTTTTATTTAATATACAGTAACGGTTTTTATTTCCATGTCTATTCTTTTAAATACAAGGATGACTACTGAGGTTTGAATGAGCAGATATGATTTTTGCCAGGCATCTAAATTAATACTTAGGGAGGTTGTTCCATAACGTGACATTACTATGAACACATTCCACAAAGATGTTTCATGTTTGTATCTTTTACAATGTGGATCTTTTGTTCCGTTATCAAAATAAAGTTCAGAGATAAGGAGCCAGAGTTTTACTGTCTTTATAAGGCTTGTATTTTCTAGTTGAGTACTGTAGTTCCAATGCAACATGGACAAGAAACGGTAGTGATTCTGTATTTGTGCAGCACTTTACTAGTGGATTATGTTGGTAATACCTCTTAACAGACACCTCAGCAGGCATATCTTCCTTTGAAGTGAGGTAGCAGAAAATTGTTATTGACAGTTTCTGTGCTTAGATCAGACAGACATTATAGCTTCCTCCACCACCACCCCATGTTTTTTTAGGGGGTCTCTTGTCAGAAAAACAGCATTCACGGTCATTATTATTGTGCAGACAAGGTGCTATAGTCGCTGCTGTTCTGATGTTTCTACGTCCATTATGTAGTTATTTGGCTTCATTGATGTAGTATGCTAGCTATCTATTGTGGTATGTTAGCACAGGAATGGCAAATCTGTGACATTCCAGTTCAATATTGATCTATGGCCATTGGTTGCATTGGATGAAGTTGGTAGGAAACATTGTGGTCTAATAGGGCTACTGGCTCTTAGCTCAGAGTTAATGTTTCCATTCAGTCATTATTTGCTTTTGCATGATTGGTTGCATGTGACTTCTCTTGCTTAATGCAGTCCTTGAAACTTTAATATAATTTCACTGCCAGGATACTGTTGACTTGCATTGGTAGATTCAGCTGCCGCTCTCTACTAGCATTGTTCACACTGCTAAACTGGTCTTACCTTTGCAGTGCTCTGGACCACAATTGATAGGTTGGGCCTCTATTCTTTGTTTTCCATAGGTGGCAGTTATCTGCATTACATGCTTTTGCATGTTTGGGAGCAAAGCCATTCCATAGAATGGATGACTGCATTTTTCTTTTTATTATGCTACTCTAGATTATGGGATTTATTTGTTAGTTGTTAGAAAATGATCCTTGTCTTGAAGAGTTGCTCCATTTATATTGATGCTTCCAAAGGCAGAGGTGTGTGTTTGGTTGTATAAGAATTATTTAGAGGACTCATACAGCAAAATTTTCTTCTTATACAATTATTTAATGACATATATATGTAATCTTTTACACTGGAAGGTAATTTCATGCAGGAATAAGCACACCCCTCAACAATTTAGCTCTCAGAATTTGAGAGGAATATCAAGGTGTTTTGATAAACGGGCAACTCCTAAAACTTGTTTTATGAATTGGAAAAAGTGAGAACTGGGCTAAACTATTTTTGTTTCTAACCCCCTTTTTCCGCGCACAGTCAAAGATCCGGATCTTCAAGATCCAGATCTTTGAGATGGCTGAAGACCCCTGGAGATCCGGATCTTGAAGATGGCTGAAGACGCCATTGTGGACACCTTTTTAAATCAGGTCCACAAGAAATCCAGATTTAAGGGCCTGAAGGACCCCTTAAATCCGAATTTCCCCTGCCCTTGTGGGGACAGAGTCTTGCAGATGGGATCTTCAGTGGGGTCCAGGTGAGTACAGGGCCTTCCCAATTGGTACCAATCAGGTACTAATTGGGTTCCTAATGGAATCTTAGAAGGCTTCTAAGTCCTAGTGGAAAAAGGCCCTCTATCTATGATTCCTGTCAGATAACCCCTAGAGGTGTTGATACAATGTAGTGTTCTAAGTTTTGTTTTGTTTTGTTTTTTAAGAGGAAGCCCTCACATGAAGGGAACACCGCACTATAAGGAAGAACAGTGTGCCCCATTATTAAACCTGGAGAAGAAGCAAGTGTTGGACTTGCAGGCATCTATAACCAGGTATTGTGAACCCTCATTTCTGTAGAGATTCCACCATCGCAAAGAAAACCCTGAGAAGATGTGTTTGTGTGATTATTTCTAGCATTTATGAAAAGTACTTGGTAAAAAAATAAATATTGTATTCTCAGATGACTTGCCAGCCCTTATCCCCTGCCATCAGCAATTGCTGCTGGTGAAAACCAGTGGGACTGGGTTAATTTGTCAGGTAGAATCATCTAGGAATACCACTTGGCCTGTCCTGATCTTATTCGGGCTGGCAGTGCTACTGAGAAACTTGTCTATTCAGTTATTTATTTGCACTTTTATCCCACCCTGTGCCAGAAGGTCACAGGATAGGTTACAACCATAGGAAACAAAATATAACATTGAATATGCTAAAAACAGTAACACTTCCTGAAATTGAGGAGGGGAAACGGTTTTCGCAGCCAAAGGGCAGAGTGAATAGATACCTCGTCACTAATCTCTTCAATTTAAAGTATTTAGTGAAAATGTCTGGTGCACCTTTGCTGGGGAGGCCATTCTATAGTCTGGAAGCTATGCCCTGGGAACCCTCTCTTTAACCACTGGTGGCAGTGGTGCCACCAAGAAGGCTTCCCTGCAGATCTTAAGGCATGGGCGGTCACTGTTGGAGAAAGTATTCCCGTAGATATTTGAAGCCCAAGCCATTAGGGAGTCTGGGTTAAAGTTAACGTCTTGAACTGGGTTTGGTAGCAAAGGGGCAGCCAGACATCTCTTTTAAGACCGGTATGATGCACGCCTGCCCAGCCTTTCTCGTCAGCAATCTACCCGCTGCATTCTGCACCAGCTGCAGCTTCCGTAGCATCTCCAAGGGCAGCCCCACAATGAGAACATTACAACAGTCCAGTCTGCAAATCTAATATTGAATTACTGTGGCCAGATCATCTCTGTTCAGGAGGAGCTATAGATGGTGAATCAGTAAAAGCTGGAGGTAGGCATTCTTGGTCACCACCTTCACCAAAGTTCCTTTGCTCGCAAAGTACCCTGCAAATTTGTCACAGCGGCTGTTACGTAGCTGCTGCTCATGCTTCCTCATCTTTCTCTTACAAGGCCGTTTATTGCTTAAAAGAGCTCTGCAAATGGCTGCTCAAGAAGTGACTCCTTTGCGCCACTGCAACAAGATAGGCATGGTAATGAGCTCTGATCTGTGTTTGGTCAGACTCCCAGTTGGACTTACATCGCCTGCAGTCTAGCCGTTGATTTTCCAGTTTCGTCACCTACAGATCCATGAAATGCCAGGCTGCTCAAGTACACCAAAGGCTCTTGGGAGCGATCATATTGATGGCCCTGCTCATCTCACAATTTCAGCCTCTGCGCCATCCATCCCAACTGGAAAATCCCCAGAGCGTTCAGGAATAACTGAGATTCCATATGTTTCTCAATTTGTTCTCCCACCCCCCAACCCAAGAGGGGGCTGCCTCTTTAGTTGTCCCCCTCCCTTTGGTAATGAACTTATTGGTGGGGGCCTGTTGATTCAGGCAGACCTTGTATTTAGCCCCAACAGCTGGAATTACTGGGCCAGTTGTTGGCCTGAAAAACCTGACTCCTTCAGCCAGCAGTCCTTCTGGTGCCAAGCTCTTGATGACAGATAGTATCTGTTTTTTGTTGAAAATGAGAGCATATTTGATATATTGGCATATGGGTTGAAGAAGTGGTCTTATATGGTTGTAAATTAACTTAGTTTCAGTATAAATTTTAAACTATACTTGAATAATATTTTTTAAAATGGAAATACTCAAGAACAATTTTTTATAAGATCTTTTTAATTGACCATATGTAGAATTTTCCTCATGGGAAGAGAAAGTGTATTTCCCATTTAATCAAAAGCCAGGGCAAAGGGGTGCGTCTTCTCTGTCTTCCTAAGCATATATAGTGAAGGTGTCTGATACACCTCAAGAGAGAGACTGTTCCATAACATAGGGGACATCACTGTGAAGGCCCTCTCCTGGGTGCCCACCCCTTTTACTACTGATGGTGGTGGTACAACCAGGAGGGCCTCCTCTCCAGATCTTATATGGAAGAAGGCGTCTCTTTAGATATTTGGGGCCCAAGTTATAGGGCCTTATAAGTTAAACACCTTGAATTGGGCTCAGTAATGAATCAGCAGCCAGTGCAATTATTTGAAGACTGGCGTGATGTGTTTCCAGCCAGCTGTTCTGGTCAGCAATCTAGCCACTGCGTTCTGCACCACCTGCACCTTCCAAACCATCTTCAAGGGCGGCCCCATGAAGAGCACATTACAATAGTCCAGTCTGGAGGTTACCAGAGCATGGATACATTAAGCTTCATAGCACCCAATGTGAACAAAATACTTTTATTTCTGAATTAGCCAGTGTGCACGATCTCTAATAATATCACAAATGAAATTCTTTGTTGGGGGACAAAAACCAGGTGTGCTAAATACCGCAAGAGTAGGGGAAGCCGTGGGAAACGTTTTTGAGGAGCATTTGTATGCATTGAGTAAACCGACCCATCTCCGTCACATTATGCATCTGGCTGGTGGTGTGTTTTTCTTGCAGTTTACAGTCCATGCTGGAAGATCTGCTCGTTGCAACTGCGGATGGTTTTATCCATCTTATTCACTGGGATGGTGTGACAAATGGAAGGAAAGCTATAAACCTCTGCACAGTGCCATTTTCTGTGGATCTACATTCTTCCAGAGGTATTTCTTACTACTCTGTTGGGCCTAAAAAGCTGTGGGAGCTATGTTGTAAAATAAAATCTTTCTTTCCATGTGAGTCCTTTAACACTTGTACTGTTCAATCATGTGCAAAGGAGTACAGTGGTACCTCGACATACAAGTGTTTTGAGATACAAGCCGCCGAGCGAGTGATATCTTGCTTTGAGATGAGAGCAAGATTTGAGATACGAGCATGTAAATACAGTACAGTACATAACAAAAACAACTGAGGTGGTGTTTTGGGAGCTGGAATGGATTAATGGGAAAATTGCTTTGAGATACGAGCGATTTGACATAAGAGCAAGGTTACGGAACGAATTAAACTCGTATGTCAAGGTACCACTGTATTAGTTATAGTCAGAATAAAAGGCTGTGGTGTGCCAGTGTCAGTTTTTAATACATGATCCTATTCAAACCTAGGTTCGTTCTTAGGATTTGAAGACGTACACATCAGGGAGATGGAATACTGTGTTACTCTCGATGGATTTGCAGTTGTCTTTAATGATGGGAGAGTTGGCTTTATTACACCAATGTCAAGTGGATTCACAGCTGAGGTATGCTCTTAGGTGACAGTACTTTACTAGTCGCGATGTTATATTTGCCAAACGGGAAATTAATGCCAACTTACTTACTTCATTATTGTTGTCGTAAATCAACCTTGCCTTGACGTCTTGAAACTTTGTTGGATCTGAGTGGCACCCAAGTTTTAATCTAGCTTCAGTTCATTTTCAGAATGAGAAAACACATCAGCAAAGTGACTCTTTGTTTTCTTTCCGCTTTATCTAACCCAGAAGTAGATATTCTGAGTTAAGGTAATGCTGAGAGAAAACAGCTTGTCACTTTGCTGATGTGTTCTCTCACCCTGGAAGCAGACTGAAGCTGGATTAAAACTTAGGTGTAAATGCTGCCAAAGTGTTTAATTTTGCTTTTTAGTGGGATCAGGAAATTTTTTATTTTACCAATCTTAAAAAAATTAATCCATGAGAACAAAAATAAAATGGTGGGATAGACTTTCTCTTCTTCTCCCTTTTACCTTATGGTAATAGAAAATGTTACTTTGAAGTAACTTGGATCTGCAGTTGACAGTTTTATGAAATCTGCCTGCTTTCTAATATTTTGTTCTGCTCTATTGGTCTAGTTTATATTTTCCTTTCTCACTGATGAATATTTTAGCTGCAGCTGTACATATTCTGCCTTTAAAATTTGCAGTCCAAGATTCCAGTCCGGACTGAAAATCTGCTGGACTAGAAGGAGAAGTTTGGGTGGCACAGATCTTGGGACTCTTTCGCTTGGCCGAGGTCCTAATAACAGTTTTTTCCCCCCTAAACGGCCTCTGGCAGGCTTTGCTGTTGGTAATACAGGGCATGGGTTTTCATTTTCGTTTTTCATTTCCATTTTATTTGTATACCGCCTTTCCAAAAGAAAATTTTTCAAAGGCGGTTTACAACAAACAAAAAATACACAATGCAAAATAATAATCAAAACATTATAATAAAAATGCATTATAAAAATTGCATATCATACAAAATATAGCAAAATAAGCCCCCCCCCCACATGCATGCTCATGTGCACACACACACACACACACGCATGTTCGTATTGCTCTCATAGTTTTCCTAGGCCTGGTTTTTAACTGAGGGCTGCTCACATTTTGCTGTCTGGAATGGCAGTGGGAAACCTATTTCTGTATTTCTGCCGAGAAAACTGCATAGAGAGGCTCCTGGTGGTGTCCGTGCAGACAACTAGAAGTCAAACAGGACCCAGTGGAACCCAACAATCTCTGTGGCATGTTTGCTCTGTGATGCTTTTGAGTGCTGGGTATGCTCTCCTCTTTAGAGTGTGCCTGGCCTCCAGCTGTAGCAGAGATACCTATTTGCATTGCATCATTTAGTATCAGCGGAATAATCTTAGTGGTATAAAACCTTTAGATAAACAGGCTCCTACGTTGCCTCTCCTTTTCCATCATCAGCTAGAATCCATAGTTAATAATAGTTTTCTAATATGTCTACACAGAGAAACTGGTAAATGGCTTTTAGGTAAGAGTTAAGGAATTTATTAAATGCTTTGAATTAGGCTTCCAGGTTTTAGTTCATTTGCAGAGCATTAACCGTAGATCCCCATTCTGGTATAATAATTAGCTTATTCACACGGGTAGAAGTGAAGTGAGATCACCATGGCGACTTGTGGTTTATGAAACCTGTGTATATCTTGGATTATAGAACTGAAATTTGATAGTGTGAATGTGGACTGAATAGGTTTCTTGGATGTCGTCTTCTGTAATGTGTTTTACAGCAGCTCCATGGTGTTTGGGCACAGGATGTTTTGGATGGAACATGTGTAGCCGTGAACAACAAATACAGGTTAATGGCATTTGGATGTGCAAAGTAAGTTGAATTCCACAACTTGGAATCTGAAGGAGGTACTGCAATATGTCTATATTTAAGCAAGGGTGGGTTTTTTTTGCACTTTGCAAAACGTACTCTGTAATTGATATTCCCCCAGCCAGCTCTCTCCTTTACTGTTTTTATTCTCTATGTTATGTAAACCACTTTGAGATTATATTTTAATGGGAAGCATTGTCTAATTATATTAAATACAAACAGACATAATATACATCATACACTTGAATTCACACCAGTCTTGAAAATCTGCACTGGTTGCTTGTTCACTCTTGAGTCTGTTTCAAGCCTTAAATGGTTTGGACTCCAAATATGGGGAGGAGCCATATGGACCTACGCAGTCATTAAAATCAGAAGAGGAAGCTCTCCTTGTAGTTCTACCATTGTCCAACGTGTGAGGGGTGATGGCATGTAAGAGGGCTTTTCCTATGATGGCCCACAGCTTTGGAATAGACTTCTGGTCAGTGTACACCAGGCACCAAAATTATATGGTTTTTGGTACCTAATTCAACATACTTCTTTACCCAGGCCTTTGATGCTTAGCTTTCTCTGAATGTAATCCTGGAGTTATAAGAACATAACATAAGATGAGCCCTGCAGGATCAGATCACAGCCCTTCTAGTCCAGCATCCTGTTCCATACAGTGGCCCACCAATTGCTCATGGACATCTCAAGCAGAAGCCAAGGAAATGGCCTTAGAGGCATCCTGCCTGTTCCCCAGCCTGGAAGATGTGCCTAGGCATCCATTCTAGCCCTCCATAAATGTATCTAACCCTTCCTTAAAGCCATCTAGGCTGGTTGCTGATACCACCTCTCCTGGCAGCAAATTCCATAGATTCTGGGTGAAGAAATACTTCCCCTTGTCTGATTTGACTCTCTTACCCATCAGCTTCGTAAAATGCTCCCTGGTTCTAGTGTTGTGTGATAGACAAAATAGTGTTATCTATCCACCTTTTCTATAACATGCATGATTTTATATGCTTCAGTCAGGTCCCCTCTTAAATGGCATCTTTCCAGGCTGAGTCTGATTTTGTAAGGAAAGTATTCCAGCCCCTTAATCATCCTGCTTGCCCTTTTCTGCACCTTTTCCAGTTCCACAGTATCCTTTTTGAGGTGTGGTGACCAGAATTACATGTGTGTGTTTTGTTCTGTTCTATCATTTTGTTGTTTTATTATATGTTGTGGCCAGCCCTGGGACCTTCTAGTGAAGGGCGGGAAATGTCAACTAAGTCTGTAAGGAGGGTTGCTTGTCTTTTTTGGGTCTGGGGCAATGTTTGGGGTTTGAAAAAAATGCTGTAGACATCATTCCTTCCATTTTTTTTGTCTTCCCTGGTAGGGAAAGTGGCTCAAAGGAAGCCCACAGAAACAAGAGTTTTCATATAACTACTTGCAATACGATTTTAGCTGGTTTTATTCTTTGTACACCCCTCCAAGATTGTTTTAATGGAAAGTGGCATATAAATATTTCAAATAAATTTAAAAAAATAATTAAATCAGTCAGTCAGTAAACAACCAATCTCTTTCTTAAATCCCTTCTCATAGAGAACAAATTAATAATAAACAAAAATCCCCACAGTCTTTAATCCAAAGATGTGCAGTTTGGAAAACAAGTAATTTTATGTTTGGAAGAATTTTGTTCAGAGTTTGTAATATTTGGAACATTCTAATTCAGAACTTTTCACATGTCCCTCATCATATGTGTGCTTAATTGTAGATTTGGAGTTTTCTAGAACTAACTTCCGAGTAATTTTATGAATTAATATTTATTTTAGTATGCTTTACTTGCTTCCGTATGCATAGAAAATGCAAATTTTTAAATGTTTAACTGTTTTCCAGTGGCTCCGTGCAAGTTTATACAGTAGATCATTCAACAGGCGCTATGCAGCTGTCTCATAAATTAGAGCTAACGCCCAAGCAATATCCGGGTAAGTCTGATCTTGATGTGGTTCTTTTCAGTATCCAAACTAATAATTTGGTATATTAATATAAGCCTGATCAGTATTCCAAAGGCTGCAGATAATGCTAAAATCTGCATAGGTACATGTTCTTTTATATGTGTCTGTGCACTAATTATGTACTGTAAATAGAACATTTGGTCTGGCCAATGTTGCTGACTACTTTTTCCAACTTTCTTTGTGACTAAATGCCTTTTCTTACCACAGTATTAAAGTGTAGTTCTAATTTTATAAAGATTTCTGTACCGCATAAAACGTAGAAAATACAAAAAACTTAAGAAAATAGCCTGAGATTCAGTGAGATCAGTGATTATCATGGCTGAGATTGTTGTTGACTTTTTTGGCATCTAAACTGTAACTGTGCAAAGACCTTAGGAAGGTTTTTTTCTCAAGTAGATGGGCAGTGGTATTCATACATGTCATCCCAAAGGGGCTGTCAGAATGACATGGGAAGTGTTGAAGGACATTCTCTGAAGGGCCTCAGAAACGTTGCCACTAATGGGTGGAATGGTGGCTCCCTTCGTTCACAAGGCTTCTTGTATACCAATGATAGGGATGCGTATATGGAACAGCCCTGTATAATGTGCTTTTATACTGTGTGGTTTTGCTTAGGCATAGGTAGAAAAACGTGCCTTGTTTTGCACAGTCCTGGACCTTACATTTACGATTTACTCTTTGCTTTTCCTTTTTTTTCTGTCCAAACAAACCACAGCAAATTGAAAGCTTCTTCCTACCCTGCATCCCTTTCTTCCCGAAAGCTAAAAATTCTTCATTTACCATCCCCAGCTGCTTTGTATCCAAACAGGCTGCAGCAGACCAAACGCTTCTTTTCATTTGCTCCTTCATCCTCTTCTGCCACGGCTTCCTGCCTTTCTGGTGGAAACAGAGATTTTTACCACATTCTTTCCTGGTGCAAGATCATTTGTTTCAAGGCGTCACCAATTTATTTCCTTGGACTTTTGAACGCGTCTTTCAAACTCTGAATATCTTGGCAATAGCCAAACACAAAAATTGTATGCAGGAAAAGTATCTTGACATTCTGATTATATGAGTTCTTTGCTATATTATCTGTTAACATAGGCACCTTGAATATAAGGTCTAGGCTCAAAAACTAAAAAGGATTTAAATTTCCCTGCGCGCAGTTATTGATGCAGGAAATTAATATGAAATTAATAAAAACTATGCAGGAACTCTTATTTCCAGAAATGTTCAACATGATCATTTCATTCCTTGCTTCTTTGTATGCAGCATAAATGCTGAAGAGTTTTATCTTTAATCAGAAAGAAGACATCCCAGGGAGTTCAGGAAGTTAGTTACCCAGAGACAAAACTGGTCTTTTTAGATGATATTGGAAATCTCATTCTGTTTTCTGTGTGAATGTGCTGAGCAAGGAGTAATTGCATAAATAAAAAGAGCTTTGGAGCAGCTATAAAATCCATCTTTACCCATGCTATTTCAAGAGTCGTTACTAACCTGAAAGGAATTGTGACAGAGAGCCAGAAAATTGAATGCCTTGTTATACTCCATGAAGGTGTTTTTTGCCATATTGTAAATTGCTTTTAAAAGCAAACCTTTTGTATATCCTCAGTTGGAAGCTGTGTGTGTTGTGTAACTTTTCAAGAAACTGCTTCAAAGGGCCCCCCAGGTGTGGCAAATTTTCCTTTTCATTCTGGCCTACATTCTTTGGATTTAAGTACTTGGCTTTCAAATACTGTTATACTAAAGTGGTATTAGTAGCTGCAAGTTCTTGAAATATAAAAATGAAATTTAATAGAATCAGGATCTTGGAACAGTAGTGTATTCACTATTTTCAGCATTTAAATGTAGCACTCAATCATTATTTGACACTAAAAATACAAAGATGTAGGCTATGAGCTTATGCCTTCATGAATGCTCAGACTTACAATGGCTCAGTAGAACTCATTTATTCTATCCTAGTTAATCATGGGTACATAACATAAGGGCAAAAGGCTCCCCTAGTCTGCCCACTGTTCCTATTACATTGAGGCAAAATAGGAACATGGAAAATACAGCGCTGTGAAAAAGCACTGATTTCTTCTATTTTGGCATACCTGTCACAGTTAATTGTGCAGATCTTCAGACAGAATTCAGTATGAGACAAAGACAACCCGAGTAAACAACTTTCAAATAATAATTTCATTCATTGAAGGGAAAAACATATCGAACATCTTTATCATTAATGTAAACCTTAATTACTCACTCGGCCCATGAACAACTTTTAATTAATAATTGGGTTTAATCAAACTAGACATACCAGGCTTGGTTACTGCCAGCCCTATTAAATCTGGTTATCAGTAGGACTTTTGGAGCACTGTGGAATATGCTAAAGGGCCTCAGCTGCTAAGAACTGGGCTGTGGTCTTGGCTTCCTTGCATTTCTGCTTATACCATCAGCTTCCCTTGGTTGCATCTTCACCCCTTTCCTCTCCTTGCATGTGTGGCTTCCTCCGTTGCCTTCACTGCCACTTTTCCTTTCTTCATCCAGTTGGGTATATCGTTCTTCAACAGGCCCGTCCTTTCCTGGCCTGCGAGACTTTCTGGTATGGACGTCTGTGGATCCTTGTAGTAGACAAAGTGCATGGACCTGTGCGTGTCCACGTCCTGGAAGGGCTCGATCATGTTTGGATCTCTCCAGGAAGTGGACACGCACGTGCCCACATACTTGGTCTTCTGGGGGTCTCGACTGTTGACTGTTCCAGATGTACTAATAGGTCTGGAAAGCAGGTGAAGAGCAAAAAGGGTGCCGGCAGTGGCCCAGCATGGGCTATGCAGAAAGGCTGGAAGGCCACGGATTCAATGAAAGAGGGCTGCAGATGTGCTTGGGACATAATCATAGAAGATCACATTTCGGAACAAAGAAATATGGGAGGCCGCCACTCACACAGCAGAAATGAGGGTCTCAAGGAATGCAATCAACATAGATGGGATTGAAGTGACAAAGTCTCCTTCAACCCCCCTCAGTTTGGTGTGCAGTTTGCGGGGGTCAGTTGGGTGCTGAACTCTGTTAACCCCTTCCAGTACATTATGCACTAGTTCTAAAAAGAATTGGTTTAGGAAATGCCTAATGTTAAATGTATAAATAACTACAAATGGCTGTGAATTTTAATGTGCTTATATTTAACCTTTTCATGTTTTCAATAGATGTTTGGAACAAAACGGGAGCTGTTAAACTCATCAGATGGTCTCCTGATAATTGTGTTGTTATGGTGACCTGGGAGTGCGGTGGCCTTTCCTTATGGAGTGTGTTTGGGGCTCAGCTTATTTGTACACTTGGAGGAGACTTTGCGTAAGTATCTTGTATGCAAGATTGTAATCTTTTTTTAAAAATTTGAAAAATAATTGGCATTTTTTTCAGCTTTTTACTTGGCAAGCATAGTTTTATAGGTTTTTTTTCTCTCTAGTTAGTTAGTTAGTTAGTTCGCTCACTCCAACATCATCATCATCATCATCATCATCATCATATTAAATACAAAAACAGTTTAAAAGACAGAGTCTGCAGTGGGGAAAGTGGTGGGAGCATTTAACCAAAGGCCTGGGTGAAGAGGTATGTCTTCACCGCCTTCTTGAACATAAACAGAGTAGGGGCCTGACGCACCTCCAGGGGGAGACCATTCCGCAGCCTGGGGGCCACTACCAAGAAGCCCTCTCCCGGGTGCCCACCGGCCTAGCTGCTGATGGCGGCGGGATAACCAGGAGGGCCTCCCCACCAGATCTTAAGACACGGGCAGGTCGATATGGGAGAAGGCGCTCCTTTAGATATCTCTAACAATGAGTTGAGCATGTGGGAGGTTCCTGTTCACAAAGCTTATAAGCTTGTAAGCTTTGTGACCTGGCCACACTTTCCTCACCCTTCCCAAGTGAGAGCTGTGCTTGCTGGGTGGAACACCTAGCAAACTGAGCCTGAAGAGGTAAGCAAGCTGAGGTAAGTGCTGACCTCTGCTGACCTCTACTTCCTGGAGCCCCCCCTTCATCATTTTTTATAGCCAAGAGAAGGCAGGCTGCATGGTATTCCATTGGGCCTCATGGATGATGTTGCAGGGAAGAGCATCTTGGGGGCCACTGCAACTTGGGGCCACAATACTTTTTTATATTTCCTAGGTGTTCCCCCCAGAGTATTGGCTCACATTTAAGGAGGTTCATAAGATATCATAACCTTGTGACCACAGACCTTGCATATATGTCTTTCATTAATTCTGTAGCGAGTGAGATTTGCACTACCAGGATTCCAGGAAGATGAAACTATGGCCAGTAAAACCACTCCTTTTCTTCCTTTTAATACATACATCATAAAAAGAAAGGATTTGGGGATAGAGGATGCATATATTTGGCATGTAGAAACATTTTAAGAAGATTAGGCAATACTTGTTTTCAAACTCTTGGTTTTGTGCTTTTGTTTTAGACATCGATCTGATGGTACCAAAAAGGATCCCTTAAAGATCAGTTCTATGGTAGGTGCTGTTGAGTGAGTGGCTGGTGCTCATGCACTTTCCCCCCTCTTTTTTTGTTCGATAGAGGCTTGCCCAAATTTTCACTATAAGGTGAATTTTTCAGAATTTGAAAAAATGGCCCATTTGGCCCTAACAAAAGGCAGGAATGCAGAGAGAAACTTGCTGAGGTTAGCAAATTGTGGACAGATATCTGTGCTTTACAGGGCAACTTTTCAGAACGTGAAAGTGGGAGGCACAATTGGTTATTGCCCCCTTAGTATTTTCTCCATCAGTTGTACTTTCACTTTCACCTTCACCCCCAAGCTCATATTTTAGCCTGCTACATCTCTTCTTGTCCTACCTGATTTTCATCTGATTCTTTGCCTCTCGTTAAAAATATGGATGAATGGAAGGAAGGACTTCCCCACCCTTTAGCTATAATTCCTGCTCCTTTCTCTTTGATCTCTCTTGCTCTTTTGGTCCTGCTCTTGGCTGATGGTGGGGCCTTTTTGTTGCCGCCATTTGCGACTGGGAAAGCCCTCCCCCCTTGAGAGGTGTTCAGCAGGGATGCCTCTCGGAGCGCCTGCTCAAATAATGAAACATTTCGGTCAGCCCCTATCTGCTTTGAAGGTTAGTATGCTCATAGCACCGAATTCCAGCAGTGTCAGAAGATGCTGGAAGATTTCGAAAGCGGCCATTACTTTTGCTGTGACAAGGAAGTGGGAGAATGGTCATAGTGTGCAACCAGGACCTCGGAGGAGGAAGAAAGCAACTCCCTGTAATCCTCAGATTCATACCGGCATGAAAACAGTCCTGTGACAGACGTAAAATACACTACAAAGTTATTTTTCTGCAGCTTTCTATACATTTCTGGTTTTATTTTTCAGAGCTGGGGGTCAGAAGGCTATCATTTGTGGGTAATTGATGCAAATAACTCCAGGAGTTCAATGGCAAAACTAGAATGCAAAAATGAAACCCAGCCGTCTGGCATTTTGCAGTTTCAATTCATCAAGAGCGCACTCACAGTTAACCCTTGCATAGTAAGTATATCTGAACACCTTCGTTTTCTGTAAGTTACATTCCCATAACTGAGTGGGCAATCCAAAAATGGCTGAGAAGGAGCTGGTTATTCACTTGAGAGTGGTTAGCTGGGTGAAAATCTTCATATAATCTTTCTCATGCAGGCTGGACCTACACTGGAATATAAATTAAAACTAATTGCCTCTACTTTTGGAAATAGCACGAAATGGGGAAATTTATTTGAAGGAATCGGCATCAGTTTCCTGGCTCTGCTTTGTTTACTGATGTTTCAGGTTGGACTTCCATGGGAGCATCCATCTCCTCCTGTGAAAGCAATCTCTATTCTCCATCCTAGAGGCATCAAGAGAGCATCAGTTGACCAACACCTTTTTCACTGATATTTAGAAAACATTCAGGGCTGCACCCCTTTCAACAATGAAAAATTAGAATTGTTTTTTTCTCGGGTTAATTGATTTGGGCTTGCGTGGGTTTAAGAACCAGTCATATCTAGGAGCTACTTAATAGTAATGCTTAAGAAATACTTAACTTCCCAGAAGAAAGTTTGATTGGAGAAAAAATCATCTAGACTCTTCTCATGCTAAAATAAGGGGGGTTTCTCAGTTTGTTTTTGGTGGCAAATGAAGAATCCATCTAGTATATGATATGCTCCATTTATGGTGAACCTTTCATCTTTAATGACCAAGGTGTCATGGGTGTTCAGATCCAACAGGGGAGGGTACTTTGTTGATCAGTTCTGTCCAGAAATAAAATTATGCAAACTCATTACCTCACAGAAGTCTTTAAAAAAAAGTAAGTGACATTTATGAAGTGGTGTTGTCTTCAGTAACACCTCCATTTTCCTCCATTTTCATTTCAACTTTATCAGATTTATTCACTTCTTGGGATTTAATAAATTACTGAAAAGCAAATAAGGGGGGAAATGATGGCGTTATAAAAAATTGCATATCATATAGGAACAAAAGGTATTCTCCTTCTTACAGAATGTTAGGGCGAGGGCTGTTCTCATGAAGCTAAATGTTGGAAAATTCATGACAAGTGAAGTCTTTTTCACAGAGGGGGCTTTAGTTGAGCCTTGAAATTCTCTGTCAAAAAGCATCACGATGGCCGTCAACTTAATGGCTAATAATGTTAATGGCTAATAATCATGATGGGCGTATACTGCCCTCAAGTGTTCAAGATATAGATGGAAGTAAAACCACTCCGTTCTGAGTCTTGTTTCTCGTTTATTCATAGAGCAACCAGGAGCAGGTTCTCCTTCAGGGAGAGGACCGTTTGTACTTGAACTGTGGTGATGCCGTTCAGTCTCAGAATCCTAGAAGTTCCTCAGCGCACTCTGAACATAAGGCCCTCAGAGAAAGAGGCCACTTTTCAGATGGGAACTTAGATTCTCAGGGTTTAAGCACTTTATTAGGGCACAGACATTGGCACGTTGTACAGGTAATGGCTTTTGCTTCTTTTCATTTCTTCTGTTTCATCTTTTATTATTTACATGCGTGTCATCTTATGGCTGCCTAAAGATCAGCTGACAGCTAATGAGTTTCTGAAAATGTATTGCGAGCTTCTTAGCTGTGTTGCAATCCAAGCCTGGATAAAAAATAGACCCTACGTGTAAGCATTGCTCAGAGACTGCATTATGTTTGTGTATTGCTTAAAATACGAATTATTTTTATCTATTAAGTCACAGATGCCACTGCTAACATGTTCAATCCCAAAGGCAGTGTGCCACAAGAGTTAAAAACTAGGCCAGTGATGGCCAACCTATGACATGCGTGTCACAGGTGACACGCCAAACCCTTTTGGGTGACACACATGGTCTACCTGGCACCTGAGTGTGTAGTGCTTGCTTGTTCTTGAAGTGTACGAAATACCAACTTTCAATTTTGTAAATGAAATTCAGCAACAAAAGTCACTAATGCAAAGAATTATTTGTTTTTGCTTTTAATAAAATACATATATCAAAAATATAACTTCTTTACTAGAGCTACAAATATCACAAAATTATGGATATTTCTAGCAGTGACACAGCACCCGAGTTAAGCGAGGTTTTCTTGCAAATTTTGATACACCGAGCTCAAAAGGTTCGCCATCACTGAACTAGGCCAAAGTCCAAATCACAAACCAATTTGGAGATTCATGTTTGGGACTCTCATTACAGAGTTATTTTTTAAACTCATCTGAGAATGGCTTCCGTTTCAGTTTGGAACATTATGTTTGGATAGAACCTACTAATGTGAAAGGACTCGACCCCTCATTTTCCTAGTGCGTGGGTATGGGAGCCACTTCAGATATGGATGTCTGGGCTAAGATGTCTTACCATGTCTTTATCATCGATATTAGTATATCAGAGTATGAGTAATGAAACTCTGGGCTAACTGAGAATTCAGACAGAATTGTGTAATATCTTGTGTAATGTTATTGGGGTAGGAAACTTCAGCTTTGATGACAATTTGTATTCAGGAATGAACAGTTACTATGGTGTCTCATACTTTTCCTTCATGAGAAAGTCTGTCTGTGATCCATGACACAGTAGCCCAGAAGTAGCATTTAACCATAGCTTAGCTTTACATTAAAACCATGAACTGGGATATGGTTCACAGTCTACTTCTTATCATGGCTTGTTTGAAAATAAGAACAATTTCCTAGTTTGTGCCTCAGAGGAAGGTCTAGTTAGCCGGAGGTTCCCAGCCTCTGGCATCACTTATGCCTGATTGTAGGTGCAAATATAAGACACACTCTTTTCAAAACTTGTTAGGAACAAGCCTAGGGCTTTACAAGGTGAAAAAGAGAAGCATTTGAATGTTCTTCTATTAATAGACCCTTGTTTTTGCTTTTAAGATTCACAGTACGTATTTAGAGATCAATTGGCCTATAAGGGTGAGTATTTTAAAGTCTTCCATGCTTTACAACTTGAAATTTTATCGATGTGATTTCTGTTAGATACCCTTAGAGAGTTGGGAGGGTAAACAGAGTGAGTGCTATTCTAAAATCCATACTTTTACAAATCCTGAAAAATGTGTATTTATGTTCTTTTCCCCACAAACAGTTTTCAGCAATTGATAAAATGGGGCAGAACGTGGCTGTAGTTGGCAAGTTTGGCTTTGCACATTACTCTTTGCTTTCCAAAAAATGGAAATTGTTTGGAAACATCACCCAGGTGAGTGTCCATTATGCAGTACTTTAAGGAAAGAAAGAATATGTTACTCTTTGACAGTTCACGTATGTTAAGTTATTCTCTTAATGTCCAAAAAGCTTTAGCTTTCAGTAGTTGCTAGGCTGTGTTATTGGGTAGTATTTTGTAAAGCTTTGAATAAAATCCTGATAGGCAGATGAAGCTGTACTTTTAAAGAAGAATAGAGATATCTAAAGCTGATGAGTGACCAAATATTCCATAAGAGATATTTTTGTCCATTTGGCTAAAGCATAAATTGGAGTGGTATGTACTAAATGGTGTGCATGAGGAAGAGAGGGGAAATCTTCCCTCTTCTCTTGCAATGCCTTTGTTCTTTAAGCCATTTCTGCCGCCTGGCTTTGATCCCAGAATTATGCTGATAGGGAGAAGACTGCATAGAAGCAGAAGGATACACTCAGGCGTGCTTAGCTCGCTATGTGCAAAATATTGCTTTGAATGCTCTGTAACACCATTCTTACCTGCAAGCCACAGCTACTCTCAAGCACTTCCCTTAGCTCTCTTTGCTCTTGGCTATCCCTCCTCAACTGCCAGGTCTCCTTTGGGTCTCACTATGGTCATGAAAATTGCTCAGCTATTCTGCATTCATAACAGAGACGTAGGCTCTTTAGAACAGCCCGTCCTCAAGGGCATAATCAGGCTGATTAAACCACAATGTTGGTTTATTAAAGATGAAAGGAAAACCCCACAAAGTGTCTTTTAGTTATAAGATTACGAAGTGTGGGAATTAACCTCAAAGGAGAGCAACCTAAATTGCAGGAGAAGCAGCTGATGGATCAAACAGGGATTCGGCTTAACCACAGTACTAAAAGTAAGCAAGGGAGGGATTTTTCTTGACGAGGAGAAAGTCTGGACTTCAGTGCCAGCAGATGAATGTTGCCACCAATTGGAGCTCAGCTGTCAGACGCAAGTGAATTATGGTTGTTGATGCTTAGAAAGTAGGGATTGAGAAGAAGCAACAGACAGAGAGAATAGGGTTGAACATACCACGTCTCCACTGTCTTTGCATGTCAGGATTAGGTTACGAAAGTCACCAATTGTGACACCTCTGCAGCATGTATGGACAAATCTAGCAGGAAAGCTTTACAATCAGCAGAGGGTGTTCCCATTGCCAGGATCCCACTCAGTTAGTAGCCATCCTATGCTCTTGGACCGTTCATTTGATCTTAAACTCTCTAGCCCGTGTGATTTCACCGGAGTTTACTACCCAGTGAAATCCAAGAAGCATTTGTCTTTTTCAGTTATAATTGTTTTTGTTCATTAATTTCCTCTGGAGCTATGTTTTTAATCTATAGACCACATAGAATCTATGAAATCTGCAGTATGCAAGTTTAATAAGTATTAATGAACAGATGGGCAGGGTGGTAACATAATTTCACTACCGGGCCCAATTCAAGGTGTTAACTCTGATTTATAAGGCCCTAATGACTTGGGCCCAAAATATCTAAAAGAGCGCCTTCGCCCATCCCGACCTGCCCATACCTTAAGATCCAGCGATGAGGCCCTCCTGGTTGTCCCGCCATCTTCCGTAGTAAGGTTGGTGGACACCTGAGAAAGAGTTTTTTCGGCGGTGGCCCCGAGACTGTGGAATGGCCTCCCCCTCAAGGTGTGCCATGCCCCTTCCTTGTATTTATTTAGGAGGGCTGTAAAGACTTACCTCTTTGCCTTGGCCTTTGGCTGAGGTTCTATTCTCCCTCCTCAGTTATAATGACATCACTATTAATGCTCGAGGGAGTGCCCAGTTTCAAATTTGTTGAATTTTTAAGCTGTTTTTAAACGTGCATCTTGTTTTAATCTGTATCTGTTTTAATTTGTATTCTGTTTTAATTTGTTTTAATCTGTTGTTACCCGCCCAGAGACCTTCGGGTATGGGGCGGGATAGAAATGTAAATAAAAAAATAAATAAATGTGTTGCTCTTATTCTTTTTCTTCTAAAGTATTAAGTGCTGTTAGTTTGAGATGTGATCAATATAGCTATAATGTAGACATTCTTTGACCTTTTCTGCATGGGACATTATCTTGTGTTAGGAAGAGGTCCACCCTTCCACATGCTAGAGGGGGCCCCTGCCCCCCCCCCTTAGCAGCTTCCTCTGCACAGGATGGAAAGTCTTGTTCTACTGGTAGACCTTGATGATGATGCCAACTGGTGTGCTACACACCCTGGTTTGGAATAGTGGGCCCACAACCCCCTGTTCCAGTACAGGGGGGGGAGGCTCAGCTGGAGGGGCAATCAGGGAGCAGTGCCAAAATCAGGCCCTGGGGAACTCCAAAGGCCAGGAAATTTTGTTCCTGACCTTTGAAGATCCCAGCACTGACTCTGAAGCTGGCCCAGCATTTGGAGCCAGCAGCCAGGTCTGGGGCAGGCGGGGGGGGGGGGGGGGCTGTTCCAGTGTGGATAGTTCTGTTCTACATCCTGATTTTGTGAACTGCACTATTAAGGATTTTTTTCTAATCATTAAAGTAATCATCTTTAATTATTTATATTTAAAAATTCATGTAAAGAGTTCCAGTTCCAGTTCTTAACTAGTAGTGCATTGTTGAATTGGTCTGCAAGTTTATTCAGTGTTTGTGAATCGACTCTTGGTGTGAATATTCACTCTTTATAAAGATCCTTTTGTTTATTTTGTGTATGTATAATCTTATTTTAATCTTGGTGCAATCCAAGTCCTACTCAAAACAATATAGTGCAATAAAGCTCCACCCCCTCCCATGGAACATATTGGAGCTAACAAGATCATCACCATCAAAAAGATTCTTAGTTCTTGCTCTTTTTTTTTTCCAGGAACAGAATATGACCGTGACCGGGGGCCTGGCCTGGTGGAATGATTTCATTGTTATTGCGTGTTATAACTTAAGTGACCGCCAGGAAGAGGTAAGGCATGGGTCACGCAGTCCTTGTGCTCCATGAGTAATACCACTATTAAACTGAGGAATGGGATTCAAGCAGCAGTTCCTTAGCTTGGGTCTTTCTTAACAAATTAATTAGAAATTTCTGAATTGTCCTTCGAAAGTTTTACCCTTTGTCCTTGCCTCCCATGTCCCTTTTTTCTTGAGCGCTTACTAAGTCACTTATGGCCAAATTTCTGCATATTCTTTTGAATAGAGGCACATGCTTGTCATAAGCTGAATTGTAAGGTAACAAACCAGTAAGTATGGATCCCGAAGGACAAAATGGAGCCTCTAGTTGGCCTTTTTGGAGGGGGTTGACCCATACATCTTTTCAGTCCACCGTTTACTGCCTTGGGGGGAAAAGCAATCAAGGGAGTGAGGCCAGTGGCATGTCCTCAAAACAATCTCCATTCTACCCACAGGCCCCCCGATGCATCGGAATAGAGAATGCCTTTCTTAGTTACGGAGGGAGGGGGCGAGGTTCACTGACAGTTTTCCAGAACTTCAGATGAAGAGCACTGATGTAAAACAGCCCCTGTAGGGTTGAAGAAGGGCTTATGAAGGATGCATTTAACTGAAAGTGTTAGTTCTAGAAATGAGCAGGGTTTCTGGGATGGATAATCCAACATGCAGCAGGCGAGACCTTTGCTGCTTACCAAAAGAGCATCAGCGGTGGGCCACTTAGTGAAGGTTTGAACTGTGGTCTGTAATATTCCGGTGGTGAAATTTACTCTTGCTTCTGTCCTTTCAGCTGAGGGTATATTTACGAACAGCCAATCTGGACAACTCCTTTGCCCATATCACCAAAGTGCAGGCAGAAACATTATTACTCAGTGTCTTCCGGGACATTGTGATTTTATTTAGAGCGGACTGTTCTATTTGCCTTTATAGTATTAAAAGAAAATCTGATGGGTGAGTATAGAACGATTCATTTTATGACTAGCTTTTTTTCTTTCTCACTTTGTGGTTTGTGCCTCTAGCTTAGTAAGTGAGAAGTGAAGGAAAAACAAAATAACAGAATACCTTTTCTGCCGTACCTCAAAAACGAGCAGTTTATAAAACATTTAGATGCCACTGTAACATTGACAAAAGAAAAGAATGTTTTTATGTCGCTGTCATCATGTCCCTTTATTTAAAACACTGAAGGCTCTTCACATCCCAAGTTCAACTTGGCCTTACGCTGGCAAATCATCTGAAGTGCAAGTTTGCCTGACTGGGCTTGGTTACTTTCTATCAAGTGCAAAAGGTGGTTTGAGGTCAAGGAGTTTAGGTGACCTCTGTACATGCCTGGGGCTCCCTTTGTCTTCCCTTTATCTTCACAAGTCCTACACCCTAGTAAGAAAAATGGTAAAAATGAATACAGAATGGGAGGAATTAGGCTGAGTAGTAGCACAACTGAAAAGGATCTGGGTATATTGGTTGATCACAGGATGAGCATGAGTCAGCAGTGTGATGCAGCTGCAAAAAAGGCAAACACCATCCTAGGACGCATCAAGAGGAGTAAAGAGTCCAGATCACGAGAAGTAATTATTCTTCTTTACTCTACCTTGGTCGGATCTCATGCAGAGTCCTGTGTCCAGTTCTAGGCACCCCAATTTAAAAAAGACATTGACAAACTAGAGCAGGTCCAAAGGAGGGCCACCAAAATGGTTAGTGGTCTGGAAAGCATGTCCTATGAGGAAAGGTTGAAGGATCTACGAATGTTTAGCCTTCAGAAGAGAAGACTTAGAGGAGACATGATCACAGTCTTTAAGTATCTGCGGTGTGCACTGATGCATTTGAAGGCAAAGGGAGCCCCAGAGGTTTAGGGAAGCGCCCTGTGCTCCTTGACTTCTAACCTTTCACCTTTGATTTTTCCTTTGCTCTGCTGTCGATGAACATTTTAGAAACCATTTAAATGGGGGGAAATTATTTACGTTTAATCAAAGGAATTCTAGATGACGTGGAGATTAAACAATTGTTAAAAGTTGTGCCCATTGTTAACGGACTGTTCTACCACTCTTGTCTGTCTTTTTCAGTCCTAACCCTACCACAAGTGTTCAGGTCCTACAGGAGGTGTCAATGTCACGTTATATTCCTCATCCGTTCCTTGTGGTATCTGTTACTTTGACGTCCGTGAGGACAGATACTGGTATCAGCTTGAAGATGCCGCAGCAGGTTTGTACAGACCCGTTATTTTCAGACTGTAGAAAACTGATCGTTCAGAATACAAGTCAAACTACTCAGATGATCAGAATTGACTTTGAGGGATCTGACTTCTGGTTTGATTTGTTTGTCACCAAAGATGCATATCTTTTGTGACTGAGTCGGGTGAAGGTGGTTCTGAGCTGAGTTTGAGGCTTCATCTCGGTCATGTACTATTCATGGAAGTATAATGATAGTATTGCCCAGGAATCTCTTTACTTAGCATAGGCTAATGTGCTAGTTGTAACTCTCCTTAGAGGACATCTAATTCATTCTTGTGTTCATGAGTTACTAGTCACTTGTATCTTTGAAACATACAAAACCACAACAAGGCCCTCTTTCTTTTTCTTTGTTAAACTGTTATCTGCTCCCTTTTCCCTTATTTCTTTTTATAGATTTTACTGTAACTTGTAACACAACTTAAATTTCTGTCTTTTAAAAAAAGAATCTGGCTTTGTGTTCTTCTGTTTTGTGACATGAAGAGATCTTCCTGAATCCTTTCTTCCGGAACAGGAGAAACTCTCACACACCTGCCCTTAAGCCCATTTGACTCATAGGCCAAGGGACGACCATCACCACAAGAATAAGGGCGGAGAATGAGTGGAGATCTTTTACTTCCTTGCTCCTCTATTTGTGGAGTTTCAGGTTCTGAGCGGCACAGCAATCCTGGAACCTACCAGAATGGGTTAGGAAAGGGCAAATTGTTCTTCCTGGTACACCACCTATGAACCCTTCACTTTGGTTAGGGAGCTGAACTCTTATCTGGGGATACCGGGTTTGGATTCAGCCCTCCTCTGTGAAGCCAGCTGAATGACCTTGGGCTAGTCACAGCTCTTGTCTGAGCTCTCACAGCCTCCCCTACCTCACAGGGTGTCTGTTGTGGAGAGAAGAACAGAAGGTTTGTCAGATGCTTTGAGTCGCCTTAAATGAATGAGAAAAGCAGGGTAGAAAAGCCAACTCCTCTTCTTCTCCTTCTCCTTTACTTGCTCTGTCTCCGTTGTTTCTACAGGTAGTAGTGGCTACCAGCAGCAGTTATTGCTTGGCAGGGCTGTGGAGGCAGAAGGGAGTTTCTGCAGAGGCCGAAACGCAGAATTTCCTGAAAGCGAAATTTCCAGCCTCCCCAAACCCACTAACCGGTCACCGTTGGGCTTACAACTGCACTGTAAATTTAATCTTTCTCTGTTCCGTGTTAGTTTGAATTAATGAGTCTTGCTGGACACCATTTGTCTTTGGGAAAACAGGACTTTCTTAGAAGATTGTTTATCTAATAAGATTCAACAAAACTGCGCTGGAAGTTTAGATTGCAGATTAAACTTCACTAAGGTTTAAGATGAGGCACAAGCAACCTTCATTCCTACTAGCTGTCAGGAAGTGCAACTGTGAACTGAAGTCACATCCAGAGGGCCTTTCCGCACTTGCCACAAACTTTTGCAGAGATCAGCGTGAACAGGCTCAGGAATAGGCAGGTTGCTTCTCCCCAGCCAGCCAAAATCATGCCAGTTATTTGTATTAACTTCAGCGTAAGCCCAGTTGGTTGCACAGAGCTAAAAATGCTAACGCGTCTTTCTTTCTCTTTAAGGCCTGTGAAGCAGAAAGCATTATGTTAAACTTAGCCGGACAGTTGATTATGGTTCAAAGGGATCGATCTGGCCCACAGATTCAAGAAAAGGAAAGCGGTTCCAGCCAAAGGAAACTTGTGAGTTAACGTTTGTATCTGTCACACCTTTTTGAAACAGAACAAAGAATGTGCAGTAGTGGTGTACAGGAATATCTTGCGCTTAAAATACGGGATTAAATCGGGATGCGTATGGGATAATACAGGATGCACATGGATTTTTATGGAATGCACACAGATACATATAACAGATACGAATGTTGTCAACATTTGTATCTTTAAATACGAATCTAGCATTCGAATGTACAGATTTGAATGCTACGGATTTGAAGCAGATTTTATGACATTCGAATCTTAAATATCCGAATCGAATTGGATTTTTTGACATTCAAATCTGCTGGGATTCGAATGTCAGAAATACATTCGTCCGCATCCTTAGCGTGCAATGTGGATGAGAAAGTAACTGTATCATCCACACACTGTATCTGTTCTTAACTTGTAAATCTATTTTCCGTGGCTGTTTTGGGACAAATTATTTAAAACTACACTTAAAGTTGTGTTTCTGCAGGAAAAGAATAAGATTATCTTGCAACGCGGAACTGTATTGTAGCTTGATTTTTGTAAAAGTTATGTCAGAAAAATATTTAAAAGACAAATTTGACAACAAGAACAGGCCTGGAAGAATGCAGTGCGTTGAATGATCTCACCCTGGTTGTATTCACCAAGTGGGAGAGAGATAGTGGCAGAAGCATTGCCCCTGGGTGGCGTCTACAGAGCTTTAAAAACTTGTATGAAAATGGAAGAAAAAAGCGTCCTTTCATGACTTCTTGTTTTGTTTTTTAGCTGCCTTTCTGTGCCCCCGTTGTCCTTGCCCAGTCTGTTGAAAATGTTTGGACTACATGCCGTTCTAACAAACATAAACGACACTTGTTGGAGGCTTTGTGGCTGAGTTGCGGTGGATCAGGTATGAAAGTCTGGCTTCCTTTGTTCCCCAGGGACCACCGCAAACCGCATTCCTTTCTCTCGCGACGGATCATGCTGCCTTTCCACATTAACATATACCCCTTGGCTGTGTTGTTTGAAGATGCCTTGGTTCTTGGTGCTGTGAACGACACTGTGCTCTACGACTGTTTGTATGCTCACAGCAGCGCCGTAGAACACCTGGAGCTTCTCTTCCCTTTCTGTATTGTTGAGAGAACGTCTCAGATCTACCTCCATCACATTTTACGCCAGCTCTTGGTGAGGAACCTGGGTGAACAAGCCTTACTGTTGGCGCACTCCTGTGCCACTTTACCATATTTTCCTCATGTGCTAGAACTGATGCTTCATGAAGTGCTGGAAGAAGAAGCTACCTCACGGGATCCCATCCCTGACCCTCTGCTTCCCACCGTGGCTAAATTCATTACAGAGTTCCCCCTCTTCCTACAGACAGTTGTTCATTGTGCTAGGAAGACAGAATATGCCTTGTGGAATTATCTCTTTGCTGCTGTTGGGAATCCAAAAGACTTGTTTGAAGAGTGCTTGATGGCCCAGGACTTAGACACAGCTGCCTCTTATCTTATCATCCTTCAGGTAATTCTTTTCAGTCAGTTCTGTTTGAGTGGAAAGTTTCACTATGCAAAAGAGAATAATCAGCAAGGTAGTTAGTAGCACTTGGAGATGAACAGGAGAAGGGTTGGTGGCATGAGCTTTCGTAGACACGTCTACTTCTTCAGAGGCTAGGGGGCCCAATGGGCACGTCTGATTCTTCACACGCTAGGGGGCCCAATGGGCACGTCTGATTCTTCACACGCTAGGGGGCCCAATGGGCACGTCTGATTCTTCACACGCTAGGGGGCCCAATGGGCACGTCTGATTCTTCACATGCTAGGGGGCCCAATGGGCACGTCTACTTCTTCAGAGGCTAGGGGACTCAATGGGCACGTCTACTTCTTCACATGCTAGGGGGCCCAATGGGCACGTCTGATTCTTCACATGCTAGGGGGCCCAATGGGCACGTCTGATTCTTCACATGCTAGGGGGCCCAATGGGCACGTCTACTTCTTCAGAGGCTAGGGGACTCAATGGGCACGTCTACTTCTTCACATGCTAGGGGGCCCAATGGGCACGTCTGATTCTTCACACGCTAGGGGGCCCAATGGGCACGTCTGATTCTTCACACGCTAGGGGGCCCAATGGGCACGTCTGATTCTTCACACGCTAGGGGGCCCAATGGGCACGTCTGATTCTTCACACGCTAGGGGGCCCAATGGGCACGTCTGATTCTTCACATGCTAGGGGGCCCAATGGGCACGTCTACTTCTTCAGAGGCTAGGGGACTCAATGGGCACGTCTACTTCTTCACATGCTAGGGGGCCCAATGGGCACGTCTGATTCTTCACATGCTAGGGGGCCCAATGGGCACGTCTGATTCTTCACATGCTAGGGGGCCCAATGGGCACGTCTACTTCTTCAGAGGCTAGGGGACTCAATGGGCACGTCTACTTCTTCACATGCTAGGGGGCCCAATGGGCACGTCTGATTCTTCACACGCTAGGGGGCCCAATGGGCACGTCTGATTCTTCACACGCTAGGGGGCCCAATGGGCACGTCTGATTCTTCACACGCTAGGGGGCCCAATGGGCACGTCTGATTCTTCACACGCTAGGGGGCCCAATGGGCACGTCTGATTCTTCACACGCTAGGGGGCCCAATGGGCACGTCTGATTCTTCACACGCTAGGGGGCCCAATGGGCACGTCTGATTCTTCACACGCTAGGGGGCCCAATGGGCACGTCTGATTCTTCACACGCTAGGGGGCCCAATGGGCACGTCTGATTCTTCACACGCTAGGGGGCCCAATGGGCACGTCTGATTCTTCACATGCTAGGGGGCCCAATGGGCACGTCTACTTCTTCAGAGGCTAGGGGACTCAATGGGCACGTCTACTTCTTCACATGCTAGGGAGCCCTAGCTTCTGAAGAAGTAGACATGACTACAAAAGCTCATGCCACCAACCCTCCAAGTGCTACTAATTACCTTGCTGGACTTTTTGAATTAGGCTAACACAGCTATTTCTCTGATATTGACTGCCATCAAAAGAGAATAGTGATTTTCCCTTATTAGCTAAAAAGTATTGAGTTTTCCCACATATAAGGGGGAGGCATCTCAGCAGCGGTGGACATCATTTAACTGACTTAGTCTGACAATCACCATCCATACAGTCTATGTCTTCACATAATTTCACTAGTGGTGTTTGAGAATCTGACTGCCACTCTCAATGGAAGCCACATCTGAAAGCAGGCCCAAATGTCTTACGTCCTTTCCCCGCCCCTGAAGTGAAGGCAGTTCGGAATGCACTTTGATTTGCGAAGGGTCTCTTACCCTTCAACACTGTAGGAAGAAAAGTTATATGCTTGGCCTAGTGGTTAGGGAGCTGGACTCTTATCTGGGAATACCAGCTTCAATTCTGCCTTCCCCCATGAAGCCAGCTGGGTGACCTTGGGCTAGTCACAGCTCTCTTCTGAGCTCTCACAGCCCCACCTAGCTCCCTTGGTGTTCTGTTGTGGGGAGAAGAACAGAAGCTCTGTCAGCTGCTTTGAGTCCCTTAAATGGGTGAGAAAAGCCAGCTGTTCTTCATATCAGGTCATTGAACTCCTATTTCAGCATTCTTTGTATTGCTTTTAGAACATGGAAGTCCCAGCAGTTAGTAGGCAGCATGCAACATTGTTATTCAACACTGCTCTGGAGCAAGGAAAGTGGGATCTCTGTCGAGATATGATCAGATTTTTGAAAGCCATTGGTTCTGGTGAATCGGAGACGCCTCCTCCTACACCAACTACTCAGGTAAGTAGAGATGATGTACTTTGGGGTATTATGGGGTAATGATTAAACTGACTTCATCTAGAGTTCACTGCGAATGGGCATCCCTCGTGTGATGCTGTTGAGTTCTGCCTGTTCTGTCTTCAGTAGGATGAGAAAAGTCATTTGTGATTGTCAGTCAGCAATGTCAACGTCATAGCAGTTTTCTAACCGGTTGTTGCTTTCTTGCCTGTAGGAACCTAGTTCAACTGGTGGTTTTGAGTTCTTCAGACATCGCAGCATTAGTTTGTCCCAGTCTGGAGATGGTCTTCCAGCTGGCAAGTTCTTGCAAAAAACTTTGAGTATGCCCTCTGGTCCCTCTGGCAAAAGGTAGGTTGATTAACGGGGGCAGCGATATGTAGGGTTTTCTCGATGCAGCCGCCTCATTGTATCACCTTATTGCATTTACATCACTGTTGCCATATTTAAGTACAAAAGTGGAACACTGGCAAAATACAGGAGGAAGAGTAACCTCTAATTTGGTTCTGGCCACATGTTGTCATTTTCTCTTCCTAGGTGGAGTAAGGATAGTGACTGTGCTGAAAACATGTACATTGATATGATGCTCTGGCGACACGCCCGGCGTCTTTTAGAAGAAGTGAGGCTTAAAGATCTCGGTTGCTTTGCTGCCCAGCTGGGATTTGAGCTGATAGGCTGGTTGTGTAAGGAGCGCACGAGGGCCGCCCGCGTAGAGGATTTTGTAACAGCCTTGAAAAAACTGCACAGCGATTTTCTCTGGCCGTTTCCAATTATCCCCGTTTGCTCCATAAACTCACCGCTCAAGAATGGAAAGTACAGGACAGGTATTGTATCTCTTTAAGTTCCAAGGAAGTAAAAGCCGTTTTAGGATTCATAAGAGATATAGAAAGAACAGGAATGCCTGTGCCTCAACTTGAGAGGGTGAAATGATGCCAAAATAACATTTTCAAATTCAATGATCCTAAATGAGTTGAGCACGAAATGTTTCTAGACCTTCACATGCTTATTCCTGTGCTTTTGTTTCCAGTGATAGGTGAGCAGCTATTAAAATCGCAGTCTGCTGATAGCTTTTTGAACATGGAAATGGACACTGGCATCCCAAGGGCGCCAAGAAGTCACAGCTGGCTTGGCACCATAAATTCCTCCCAAAAAGAAACGGATGCAGCATCATCCCACGGACCCCACATGCAAGAAGCGGTTCTCTCTCCTCTGTTGAATAAAGGTCTGTGTCTGCCGTGGGGACTTGGCATTCTCTGAGAAAAATTACACTTGAACATCTTAAGGATCAGAGCAGCAAAGGACCTCTTTAGGTGGCCACTAAATGTGAAGCCTAGCAGAGATAATAATTTATCGGCTTGTTTTTTCCTATAATGTAAAAATTAGGAGAATTGTGGGTAGGGCTTCTTGTCCTCCAACCATATTCTTCAGTCTTTATATATGTGTTTCTTATGCATATCGTTTGTCCATCTGCTTGACCTCAAGTGCGCAAGATGAAACATAAGCTTTTGAATACATTTTTAAAAACTAGATCTCTGACTGAAATTAGTCTGAATTTCTGCAAAACCAAGGATGTAAAGTACAGATTATTTTAAAAATCCAGTTCTGCGTGTGATCATTGTGTTAACATCTTTGATAATAATTTTAAAAATCCTCATCTTTTGTGCCGGTCCACTTGTTTTTGCGCCTGTAATTCAAGTTGGCTAAAGTTCCAGGGGTGTGCCCAGACAAGGGCAACTAATGGACCTTCCAAATTTCGTTAGACTGTGTGTCGTTTGACCAAGCCGAATGGGCCATCACGGTGCCTGTTCTGACGTTCATAGAGGCCGTAGCTGTCACCCTACCTGAACTGGTCTCGCACTCAAAACGAGCACACTAACTAGCGCTCGCTTTATAAGCAACATATTACAAGGGAACGGGAATCATCCTGAGCGGGCCTTTAAGGAGATTCCTGTCGTTGCTAAGCTCCATACTGTGTTGCGACGCTGATCTTGAAGTTCTTTGACTGAATTTCCGGTAGTTTCCTGCTTTTACCTCACTTCTGGTCGTGTGGAAATGTTTTGGCAGGTGATGAGTGCAGCATTGGGTCAGCCACAGACTTGACTGAAACTAGCTCTGTGGTCGATGGCGACTGGACGATGGTGGATGAAAACTTCTCAACGCTGAGTTTGACGCAGTCGGAGCTGGAGCACATTTCCCTGGAGCTGGCGAGTAAAGGGCCGCACAAATCGCAAGTTCAGCTGCGGTGAGTCAGCCGGAAGCTTTTAATGGGACGGAAGTCGTGTGGCAGTCGCAGAGGCTTCATTTTATTAAAAAATACATTTTGTTTTCTGTAGGTATTTGCTTCATATTTTTATGGAAGCGGGATGTTTCGATTGGTGCGTTATTATAGGTCTTATTCTCCGAGAATCTTCAATTATCAACCAAGTTTTTGGTCTCATTCAGTCTTCGGAGGCTGATGCAGAGATGTTGCAGAATATTAAAAAGGGCCTGCAGGCAATAGATCGATGGGCTTCTACCGATTGGTAAGTTTTGTGAGCCTCATTCTGCACACCCTCTGCTAACTAACTTTGTATACAGTGCACACCTGAGTATATTTTTAGGCAAAATCGGTGGTATGGTGTTTTGATGGAGGTGTTTCCAAGGGTCATGGCATGAAGGGAAGTGTAGAGTCCATTGGAAAACAAAGGGAAAACACTGTTCAAGGAGTTTCCACCTGTTAGAAATACGACATGCAAATTTGGCTGTTGCATAGATCAGACTCTGAACATTAATGACTAGAAAGAAGTTGGCATCCAAATTACTGTTAAAATAATTAATTAAAAACTCGCTTTTTCCCTTACTTTTGACGCTCTTTAGCCTTGGTTATAAGCCATTTTTGACGGTGATCAAACCACAGCTGCAGAAACTGAGTGAGACAACCGAGGAGCCGGCGCAACCGGAAGCCTTTCAGCCTGTGAACCTGTCCAGGGTGGCAGAACAAGTTAATCCCCGGACAGAAGAAAACCGAAGCTCCGCCTGCCACAGCACCAGCCCTCAAAGCGACCCCAGCGGTAGTGGCGGCAGCCCACCCGGGCACGCCGAAGAGATGACTGGGCTGGAAGAAGAGGAGGAGCTGCTTCAGGAAGGAAGTTACGACTGTGCCGTGTCCTAACTCAGCAGCCGGACTCTCACCAGACGTCCACAAGAGCAGAGCTCCGTAATAATAGTATTTATAATTATTGCTTTTGGAAGCAAGTCATCGAAGCCTTCAGCAACACTTAAAGCGCTTTTTATTTTGATATTAAAAAACACATGCTGACTAAAACGCCTTCTTAGCCCCATGAACGCTTTGTAGTAAGGAGTCTTGGTTTTCTTCATTCCCGGAAGTAAGAATGTCATAGATTAACACTTGTTCACCAAGACAACGTTCTTTGGAAAGCTGATGTTTCCCCCCCTCCGTTTGTTTTTCAAAGACTTCCCTTCCTCTTACCTTGTAGGTACTTTATCATGCAGAAGACACAAGATCATTGCTGAGTTCCTCTCTTGGGATGCAAGAGCTATGTAACCAAATCTTGGACAAAAATTGGATATTAAATTAATTTCTTTGGAAAATGAGGCAGGACTTAAGAATCTGTGTTTTAATTTTCAGTTTGTCAGATTTTTAAAGTTTGGGATTTTTTTTTAAAAAAAAAAGACGATCAATCTAATCAGAATGAACATTTTGAATATTTTGCTTAGTTTGATTGCCTAGAGAAAATGATGGTTTGATCTGAGCTTAGCTCTGGTGGTTGTACAGATTATGCCGTTTGATATTACTGGACTCAGCCTTTTGTATGAAAGAACTGTAAATACCCTGTATGTTTTGTGAATAGGCTTGTATATTCCCAAGGGTCCTGTTTGTGCTTTCGGTGCTTGTACCGCGTCCTCTTCCATGGTGAACCTTGAGCTTCAGACAGACCAGGAAGCAAAGTTGCATTTCCGGCATGGTGCAAGAGACGTTCATCAACTCTTCACGAGAGTGTTATCGGTTGCTACAGGCTTCATTTTGGTTTTAGCCTATTGAAGTGTATTCTAAACGTATTTTAAACAAATTCATTATTTATTTCACTTGTAAATTTCTTTTCTTGAGACTAGCTTTTATGTAAATAGAACCACCTTAGCTCTTTCTGCTGTAGCCGCTGTGTAAGGACAATGTATAGTGTATATACTTAAACTCTACCACCTTGCAAATATTTTATAATACATATACTTGTATCTAATGACATATTTGTATTTAAACTTTCATACAAGAATATTATGAAAAGCTGGTCACAGCGAAATCTCATGGTTGTTTTGAGGTACTTAATTTTTCTACCTGTTCTCTCCACTGTGTGTAATAATAAATACCTGTTAACAGTATTAAAACTTAGACATTGGGGAAAAAATACAATACTTTTACTTTTTATACAGGAAACTAACATTTATTTTTATAATCTGGGTATAATGACATGGACCAAGCCATTAATTATAAAGAGAGATGAGGATCACTCACTACCGTTAGTTATTTTGTTCAATTCTGAATTGGCAATGTTTTGAATATTCAAAAGATGCAATATGTGTATTAAACAAAACAAAACTGCTTATAACTTTGAATATTTTTCCAGAAGACAACGGTCTGTTGTCTTTTAATGGGTAAATGTAACTAGACAAATTATCTTGCTGTTACTTAACTCTTACCAGTGGTGAGACCTTTAGAACTGGTACATATGCAATAATTTTTAAATAAAATGACAAAAGGGTGGAAAAGATGTAGCACTCCATGCTCCTTTTTAGTTCAGCACACTGTTTGCAAAATTCATGGCACGAGTATCCATTTTCTGCAGGTAGACCTGTTAAAATATTCTATTGTGCTCAGTATGTTAATTTTATTAAAGAAAAAACACTCCTCTACTAAGAAGTATATTGTTGCACCTTGTTCCTGCGTCTGTGCAGCAAGTTCTGTATGTGGATGTGTGTACGTTGTACAATTGCATTTACACAATTTGTATCCATCTTGCTACACTTTCTGCTACTTATAACTCGGGATTAGCCAGTCCTCCTTGGAACGCTAGATGTTAAGCAGAGCTGTTTTATTCCCGCTTCAGAAATATGTTGCTACCTGTGAAGGCGAGTATTTTGGAAGCTACTATTTCACCATTTTCTCTTCGTTAAATATCACGGAACACCCATCCACACCCAGAACAACTGTTGCCCTACTCTTAACTCGCATATTATACGTGATCTAATCTTTTCTGGCTTCTGCTATGTTCAAGGATGTCTTACTCCACAACTTCACAGTCCCAATTTGGGATTCCTTACATTCAGAGCAAGCCTGATGCTACAGGCCAAAGGAAGACTGGATGAAATTTTATACCACAAGAAACTGAAGCAGGTAGGTATTCAATAAATTTGGATAATTCCTGCAGTCTTTGGCGGGAGAGTCATTAAAACGAGGGTGGGCTTTGAAAGTGCAAGGGGAAACAACATGTCCACTACGATCTGATGAGGCAGGAAACCGCCTCCCTTGGGTATGCTTAGATAATGCCCTCTAGCCAAAGCAGGAGGCATCAAGGTCATCCATAACACCAGGCAGGTCTACCAGCAATTCTCTGTAGGTTGTGTGTGCCCAACAGTACTGTCCCTGGCAAACCTGGGGCCTTTTTGCACTTGGCCCTGTTGTTTGCTGCAACTGTCCTCTCAGATGGAGCGTCTGCACTGGGCCATTTCCACACACTTAACATGTGCTGTCGCGACCACAGGCGAGCCCATCCGCACCTCCGTTCGGCCACCTGCTGCCAGTAGCAGGAGGCACTATGGCAGCACCTGGACCACATGTCTGTGCTTCAGCTAAGAGGGATTGCGTGTACTAGCCTTCCCTAGTGTGAATGCTTGCTACTCGCATGGAGAAGGTCGACCTTTGCCATCCACAGGCAGACAGCAAACTGCAAATTTCCCCGTCAGGAAGAGGATTCCAGAGATCAGTTCTGTCCACTGTGCGAGCCTGGTGAATTATCAGAAGCCACAGCGACCTTGAAATGATGCTTTGCCCACAGTATATCTGTTTGTTTCTGTTGCATATTTAAGAACAACCTGTAGACCTTTTTGGAGATAGCAAAATCCTGTTGCCACCTATATCTAGAATTGCCCATAGAACCAACTAATGACTGCATATCTTGGTAGAAAATAAGCCAGGGACGAAGGGCCCGTTTGCTTCACGCACTAGAACAGTATAATAATGCCATTCAAAAGAGGCACAAATCAGGTGTAGAGGGAGCCATCTGCATTTCAGTTTCTGGTGCAGTCCCAGACTGAACTACCAGCACTTGAAGTGTGGATGGCCCATCCCGGGCAGGCTGGGTTGCCATGGCAATGGAACATTTGGATGTTGAGTGCACAACTGTGGTAGGAGTGAGCCAGTTTGGTCTAGTGGTTAAGGAGCCAGACGCCTATCTGGGAATACTGGGTTTGATTCCGCCCTACTCTGAAGCCAGCTGGGTGACCTTAGGGCAGTCACAGCTCTCTTCTGAGCCTCTCATAGCCCCACCTACCTCCCAGTGTGTTCTGTTGTAAGGAGAACAGAAAGCTGTGTCAGCTGCTTTGAGTCCCCTTCTTCTGGTGTGTGGATGGACCTCCCCAGGAGTGGCTGGAATTGTTTCTGCAAGGTATGAATGAAGAGGCCCAAGTATTTGCCAAAGGTAAAGGTGGGCCAGTTCTGGTAATGGGCCTTGTAGAAGCTATTGTTACGTATGTCCCATATGGAAGAGTCTACCTCCTTTTTAAAGCCATCCATACTAGTAGTTGAGCTCTTCTGATAATAAACCCCATAGACCAATGACCCTGGGTCTGAAAAAATACTTCCCTTTCTTGACCATAATTTGTGCCCCGTGGTTCTAGTGTTGCAGGCACCACTGTGAACTGCACCCTGGCCGTTGGCCCAGGAGATGGCCTGCTGCAGCCAGGCTGAGATGATGAGGGGTCCCCCCTGGCTGAACACAAGCAAAGTTCCTCTGGTTTTCAGGAGTTCCTAGGGAGGGAGTGGGAAAGTGATATTTTGCCTGCACTTGTCCAGATATTTTGCTGATGCTGGGTCCATTTGCACTTACCTGTCTGGGACACCTCCACATACAAGAGGTCTTTTCGCACTCCAGCTGAACAACTGTAGTGCAGCAAGGCTAGGACACGTGGGGACGGATTCCCATTAGCACCTAGGCAGGTAAGGGATGCGTTCCAACATGTCCCTTACCTGCCTAGGCGCAAATGGGGCACCTGTCCCCAAGTGCCCTAGCCTGAAAAGGCCGACACGTAGGCTGGGGTCCCCGCCCTCTGCTGCTGCCATTAGGTCATGGTTGGCCCAGTGGCAGCCCCTGGGTGGGTAGGTGTGCCTGGGGGGTCCCTGCAAGCGGGCTATCCTGATCTTGCTCCTCCCCCACAAGGGGCTGTTGGCCAGAGGGCCTGATTTCATTATCTACACCCAGAACGCAATTAGGCTCCCCTGGGGCGGTTCCGTACAGAACTCCCTGTGCCAGGGCTGGCCTAATTGCGTTCTGAGGCCCTGCCTAGGGCGAATAGGCCTCAGGTCTTCTGTTCCAAAGTGCGCTGGAAGTTACCGGACATATCCAAGAGTCAACCAGCAGTAGAGCAGTTATCACTACTGTACGAGTGTCCTAACTGTGACACGCTAAGTGCCTGTTTGCACCACTTCTGGCCACAGCGTGGAGAGGGGCAGAGTGGCGCTCCGTGCACGTGTTGCAGAGTCTGGGTGACAGAGGCAGACGCAAAGGTGTGTTCAAACAGTGATGATCCACTCAGCAGTCCAAATGTCAGAGGCGGAGGGGCTGTATTCTTTGCGCAACACCCACACACAGTGTTGTGACATTCCAATAATGCGCAGACTCCAACGACAGCAGGCTGCAGGTGGACTTCCAGTGGGCGGCCTCCCGCAGTAGTAGAGTTGGCTTTGTTCCATTTGCACGGTACGACATCTGCACACTTCCAGAACAATTCTGTGGGTCTATGTGCGGATGGATGCAACTTCTCTTATTCTTTGCTAGCCTTGGAACAGTTCTAATAGAAAGGTAAACACAAAAATGCCCTCCGATCTGCGGTGGCAGAACTGCAGTTTGAGGACGGCTTAGAAAAATGGTGTTGGCTATGCATGCCATCTTCAATTCTATCTATATTTCTTTAGGTTGCCTTGGAGCAGTTTGCTTAGAGAAGATCCGATATTAAATCCGCATCGAATTAAACAAACAGACCAGAAGGTAAAATCAGTTCATAAAATCATTTTATTGTCCATGTTTCTCTTTTAAACATAACACTCCATTCTAGTTTTTGTTTCTTTGTTTGGCCTTGTTTGTGTGTTTTTTAAACCACGGTCTTGTTTCCAGACAAAACATGAATAACTAGCACGACCGATTCTGTTTAATAAACCAAGCAGCAGCCAATGGTTCACAAACGAAGCGTCGTCCTCCAAATGAATAATTCTCATACCCACAAGGATGCCAACAAGCGAGGACTTGTTTCTCCGGCACGTCAGGTTTTCTACCGAGCCTGGGCAGATTCTGAGGTACGAGAGAAAATCCACTCATCTGCTCTTCATGAAAACTCAAGCTACCTATGAAGTTAGAGGGTCAAAACCAAAGTCTTTGCAATGCATAACCCAGGATTCCGGTCCTTGTGCTCTTTCTCATTCAAGGCTTTTAAAGCTCCATACTGCAGCTTTCCAGTGCATTGTTAAAACAAAGGAAGACGTGACAAATGCCAGCAATATATGTATTTTTAAAGGCAGGAGTTCACAAAAAGGCATCCCATTTTTGGCCTGCTGTTTCATAAAAGAGGCACCTGAGTTACGTGAAGTTACAAAACAAAATAATTATTTGCTCCGATATTCCTGCCATGCTTTGAGACGCGCATTTTTCATCGCTTCATATACACACCTATGCAGCAACTGTTTTAGTTTAGAGGCACAATGTAAATTAGTTTGGGGAAGGCCATATAGGCCTTTGCTGGAGAACACAAGAGGATGTGCTAAGACTTTAAAAACGTATCGCAGAGGCTAAGACGCAAACGCCTACCAAACTATTGGGATATATGCATAGCGCATTTCCGCAGTGATTATTAAAACTAAGGGTAAGTATAGGTTCCACAGGGCAAAGATCATGCACGCCTTTGAACCAGGTAATATTTGGTTAGCTGTGCTTTGGGTCCCATATTCAAAGTAATGCCGCAGTTTGAGGCCAGCTGTCACATAATGCAAAAAGCCCGATGCCACTAGAGCAGCTGTGCACATTCATGCACCTGGAATGCACAGGAAATAAAATCTGCAGATTGCAATTACAGGAAAACGTTTCAATGTTAAAGCTTGAGCCACCGTCCAGTTGCACAAACTGGTTGGCCCATTTGCCGAGTGGTTTGTGAATTCCTCTCCCGATGCGCCCCAGCCCTGCCCCCTTCTTCTCATGGCACCCATCACTTTTGTGGACCACCCCCATCGCCTCTCCTGGAATGTGCCCTGCTATCCCCCGCTGATGAAAAGAGAGTGGGCCAGCCTGTGTGGTGTCTTCAAGGACTCCCCTTGGGCCTTGTGGGGTTGGGGGGGGGGGAAGACCACAAGCTGACCTTCCTGCACTAAGCAGATGCATGCACGTTCGTACACGATGCCTCCTAAGAGGACTTGTGGTCCTCTACACTCCAGAAGGTCTACTGGCAGGGCTAGACAGTGACAGGGGAGCCTGGGCCGGGGAAGTAGGTAGGAGCCCGCCTACACAATGGGATTGTGGGACAGGATCAAAGGGGGGGTGGTGGCCGGAAGCAACTGGTGGGGGGTGGGGCAGGGCACGGGAGAGAGGGGAAATGATATGGGGACAAATTAAACTGAGAAACCATCAAATTCCAGTGGTTCTGTTTGCTTTCAGACCAAACCCAGGCATTTAGTGAGATTTGGTAAGACAATGACACCCACACACCCACACACCAGTTGATACAAGCCCAAATTTGTACTGAGCCAACTTGGCAAATCCCTAACTCCCACAGTTAAGCTTCCAACAGCTGACGGAGCATCTCTCGCCCGCTGATGTTAAGGATAGTTCTTGTTTTCCTGCCTGCAACTACAAACTAGAACACAAAGGCAACACAGCGCAAGCAACAACATTACAAGGTACAAGGGACAGAGAGATCAGACAACGTTGGCACTGAACTCTGCATTCAGCCTGCTTGTGAATTATAATGATAATTACGGAGTGTTTTTCAAGACGTTAAGCCTGAAAATCCTTGCCGTGGAAACTCGCATGAAGAAAAGGCCAAAAGAGTAAACGACTTAGGCCGAAAACCTTAGCTGGACAGTAAAAGGAGACAGGCTGAATTAGTAGGAATTTAAGATAAAATACTGCTCTATTTACTTAATAGTACTGAAGAAAAAATTATTTCTGAGCAAATTTGAACAGGATTGGGACACATAAGCAGCTTCTTTCCGGCCTGCAAGCGAGATCAAGCGAAGGGTTTCAACTGTGCCGCCCTGGATCTCAGGGAGCTAAAGAGGGATAAGCTTATAACCTGCCATTAACAGAGAGTCTTTCCACACCTCGTGAAAAGGTGAAGACGGAGGGAACTACTCTACATTGCAGAGCCGTGTCTTAACCAGACGCAGCTCCACGCACACAGGGGTCCCTCCATGTGTGTAGATGGATGTCTATCCTACCCGCCTCCCCCCATAGCTGTTTGCGTTTCTTCCCATCAGAGGTTAGGGGAGGGAGAGCGCAGACACGGTTAGCGCCATGTTGCCCCGTCACTGTGGCAACTGTGCCACACAGGCACACGCCATTACTGCCCCTCCACGATCGCCACTGGAATGGGCGATTTGCCCCAGCTGTTAGGGACAGATCCAGTGTCCCAAAGCGCAGCTGCTATATCCGTCCCCTATCTTCACCTACCCGGGAAGTGAAAGGGTGCCTCCAGACAGGAGCAAAATCTTCACAACTGCTCTTGCTCTGTCGTCCACGTGACTGGCTGCGCGACCCTCAATCTGCACTTCCCCTCACCACGGGACGAGGGAAAGCGGCTGCTTTAAGCTGCCTGGACACACCCTAATTTTCTCTCCACATCCTATGACCGTGGGCAGCTCCTCTTTATGGCGAATACAAGAACTTCACTGGGACTTTTTTCAAGGGCCGCTTCATACCCTTTGGTAACAGTCAGCCTGCCTAACCCTGCGATACCCAAAGAGCGCTTAAAGTCACATATTCCTACCCTCCTTGAACATACCAGCTCAGCATCTCAAGGGAAGGGCTGGGAGAACCACCATTCAGAGCAATTTCATTATTCTGACTGAGCATTTCTTCAGAAGATCCAAGAACTACTTGAATCCAAAGTTCGTCGGGATTTTTTTCCAAAGGAAACTAGCTGTAGGACTTTGGCTTTACATGACCAGTGGAAGAGAAGCCCACCTGGGACGCTCCTCCAATGCACCGGTCCTTATGTCAGACTGGACCGCCCTTGTGAACGCAGCCTCAGAAAGGAGCTCGACGGCTCAATTTGGTCTCTTCTGAAGTCTCTCGCGTGGGCTCTGAGATCCTTCTCACCCTCTGTGCAAATGTGCAGCAGGCCTCCATGCAAGACATGGCTGGAGAGCTGCTTCTCACGGCTGAACAGAATGGGTTTTGGAGGGGGGCTGAAGTCCCCCCACGTCCCCTGGAGCCCCTTTGGCACGGGGATGCTGTGGAGACAGGCATGCTCCAATGCCTCTCCAAGGTGTCCTGAATTCTGTATAGAGACAAGGCCTCAGGAACTAGATATTCATACTAATTCTGAAGTTGGTTTGGATACATTTAGATTTCCAGTGAGTTCTTAATAATCTCAAGTTTACCGTAATTAATAACTCAAAGGAAAGGAACTAAAAATATTTTTAAGTAGTTCAGGGAACTGGCAACGACAAATACAATAAAGCCATAACACATACATATATGCATTTAGAAGGCCAGAGTGGTCATAGTATATAAAACAGCACTGTCTATCAGATATGCACGTTATTTTCATCTAATTCATAGCTTACCTATCATCTAATCTCACAAAGTGCCAACAAAGTGGATTTCAAGCAACTTCCAGTCAAGCTCCATGGCACAACATTATGCAAGCCCTCAAGATGGACCATGAGGTCTCAGAACACAGTAATTAAAAACACCTCAAAGGTGGCTAAGAAATGGTTCAGATGGGCTAGTGTCACACACAAGCGTGCCAGGTGTTCTCATCCCACCTCTAATGCACATTAAAAACCAGAAAAAAATACTTCCAAAGCACATCAGAGGTAGGCTGGAGATGGAATGAGGCCACCAGCGCCCCGTGCAACCACCTCCAAAGTGTCCTTTAGCAGAGTGGGGATGCAGCCTACAACGAGCAAAGACAAAGCAGCAGTCCAAACGGGTGAATAATCAAGGTCTTTGGCATTATAATTTAAATAATCTTGAGAACAGATTTATTCTAAACAGGCAGCTTCAGAACCATGGTCTTCATCCAGGAGCCCTTATCTTCTACGCAGTTCAGTCTTAACGTCTCTTGGCCAAACCTTACTGTGGTTTATTAGGACACATCAAATTAAAATGTTACAGGAGAAGAGAACTCCTGAGGAATATTCTACATTGTGCTTGGAATTCCTGCACAAAGGCCTTTTTATTGCAAAACGGATGCTTAGCTACTTCCCACAAGGCGTTTCAGTGAACTGGCCTTCAAGTCGGGGAAACGGGATATTTTTGCATATGCCACGGAGGTTTGTCTTTCCTCCAAGGAACCAAATAAGTAGCTTCATCTTTTTATATATTTAAGCTGCCACAGAAATATAACTGCGGATGTTAAAAAATCAGTTTTCTTTAGCAATTGTACTTTTCCAAATCGCCCAAATGAATGTTGCATTCAGCAGTGTAGGGATAAGAGTTAATCTTGTGTTTCTCCCGGGTTAAAAGAGAAACTGATCGTAGGTTGAGACCCAACCTGAAGGGAACGTCCAGTTTGGGAATCTTTCCATTAAGGCGTGCAATTGGGGTGACCTCTGGTCCTCCCCCACAAAATAGTGGGTTGCTATAGACAGTGTGATCATCCCTTTGGAGGACTCCTCTGGGGCCTGAAAAATAGACAAGAGAAGGATCATGTATTATCTCCACGCCCTAAAAAGACTGGAATATCATGTCGATAAAAAGACTGTACTGGTATTTTGATTTTAAAAGGTTGCAATAATATCTCGATAAAAAGGCAATAATATTTCAACAACTGCAATTGTGTTTCAGACTCAATAATTGTTACACAAAGCCCTGCGTGCCAAATTAAAGATTTAAAGCTGACTGGAAACATTTCATGCATTCAGAATGAAACTGTATCATGCAATACAATGGGATACAGCGACGTGCTGTTATCTACAGAGCTTGCGGCTGAAGTTTGGAACTCAGAGGGGGCCTCCAGACAGGATTAAACCTTCCTATCCTATCGTAAGGGGCTGGAACACCTTCCTTACGAAGTCACACTGCACTGTGTAGGCCTCTTCAGCCTTGAAAGACAGTGTTTAACGGAATCTACCTGAAGTACAGGTGTGCCCCCATATCCACAGGGAATATGTTCCAGCTCCTACTGTGGATAACCAAAAACGGCAGATAATACAGCCGCCCGCCCGCCTGCCAGCCCCAGTGGGAAAGAGGGAAAAGCAGCCAGGAAAAGCTGCTCACCTCAGGACTGTGGGGAAAGCAGCCACTCACTGTAGGGCCTGCTGCTGGAGGGAGGCAGGCAGGCAGGCACTGCAAGCCCAGCGCTGCTTTGCCTGGGACAGGCACGGGCACTCACCAGTGGACCGGGCAGCTTCAGGGCAGCCGGCCTTGTGGTTGACCACAGTTAAGTGGATCCGCAGATACAGGGGTACGCTTATATATAAAGCGGAGGGTCATCGGTCTATGGAATTTGCTGCCAAAAGAGGTGGCGACAGCAACCAGACTAGACAGCGTTAAGAAAGGATTAGACAAATTCATGGCGGACAGGTTGCTTAGGTGCTGCCTCCAGGCCAGAGAGACAGGTAGGCAGGCCATGAGGGACATCTGTAGGGATTCAAGAGCACTGTCTCCTGCTTCAGTGCCCGTAAGCCGTTGGGCCACTGTGTGAGACTGGATGCTGGACTAGATGGGCCGTGGCCTGATCCAGGAGGACTCCTCGTGCGTTCTTACGTTCTTAACTTCGCACGGGAGACATCGGAAAATTTCTACCGATTTAAAGGAAATAAAAACTAGCCAAAATACAGTCACTTTTACTAGCAGTGTAATTCAAGCTTTTAATGGCAGCCCACGCAAGAAGGACCCACTTTAGAACCGACTCAGGACACCCATTTTCTGGTTTAAGGGCAATTCCACACTGGCCAGTTTACCGGACCAGCAAGCCCACGAGCAGACTCCCTTCGGCATAGTAGTGCACACATTTGAAGCAAAAGCTTGTAATTCATCAAGTAGAGGGTGGAAATGGCATATCCAGCATGGCCCTGTGTTTTCATCAAAATAATTGACAAAAGCAATAATTGTGACAATATAGCTTCACCTTCAACTCCATCCAGAAGCGCCAAGGTAAGGCCTGGAGCCCATGGGAATAATATACAAAGTAATCTCCATTTATGGTGTTGACAACAGGAGTGCCATCTCCAAGGGACCACCTGGATAAGTCTGCCCCTTGATGCGGTCGGAGATAGAGTGACATATGACTAGGACCTGAAAATCAAACAGACGTGAGTGCAGAAGAAAAGAAGGAAGTGTTTCTAGCAATTTCTTTTTTTCACGGAAAGAACCTTTTAAATATCCCTTTGGTTTGCTATAAGAACATCCTATAAGGAGCTGCGCAGGGTAAGAGCAAAGGCCAAGCCAGTTCTTGTTCTAACTTGCTACTGAAAGCAACCAGATGCTCAAGGGAAGCCCATGAACAAGAAATGAGGGCAGCAGGAGTGTTCCCCACCATGTTTATCCTGTCCTAAGAAGACCCTGTTGGCTGTTTCAGAAAATAAGAATTCTCTAGAATGGGCCTTTCCTGCACTTACCTCTAGGGTAAGGTCTTTTCTGCACATTCAGATGTCTTACTCCAATAAAATTTCCCAGCCCTTGGAGCTGAAGCAGGCCCACTTCTAAAGGGTCCCCCCATAGTATAACAGGCCACAGGGCCAGGACAACCGCACACCTCTATAGCCCAATATACTGGCACTGGGCCAGCTGTAGACCTCTTCAAAGAGGTCTACAACCAATACTGGGCTAAAGCATCATTTCTGGTGCCCCAGCCTGATCCACACTTGGTCCAATGTGGATGAGGTGTGATTGGAAAGGTGGGCTTGGCTTATCCCCATATTTTGGAATAGGTTATGAATTAACAAGCAGTAGAGAAAGGGCCTAACGTAAGTCCAGCTGGATCAGGCCAATAGTCTTCTTGGCATTGCACTGGGACCTTCACGCTTAAAATGTGTAATAGGCTTTAACTTTGTTTTTATGTTTTTCACATTGCTCTGATCTGCCCTTGGACCATAGGGCACAGGACAAGGTCTAAATGCAAATGAACAAGCAAAGAAGCTGCTTTGACAGCTTAGAAACAAATATAAATCCACAGAGGGCTGCCTGCTGGTTCCCTGATGTGCAGATGAGAAAGGAGACTGAACTGAATGGGCATTCGTCTTGCTTTTGCTGTTTCTTTCAGCCACGAGGAAAGTAGCAGGCATTGCAAGGAAGACTTTGCAGGAGGCAAAACATTTATTGTACCAGAAGTTTTCAAGGCAACATAGTCTGAGAGACACCTGGCTATACAGGCATAACAACAAGATTTCCATCCCCAGCGCCTGGCAATGTGAACAAGGTCCTTCTGAATTTGTGCAATGCATATCACTGTTCAATATCAACATCACAGGCCGTCCAACTGAAAAGTCACAAATAACCATGGCAAAGGGAGCTTACCTGACACCTCAAAGGTTAATTTCAGCGTACCCCTGGTCATTTTTTCTCTAGAGAGAAGCTGAAAATGAACAGGTTCCTCCGGAACAGCTTCAGGTGCAGGAAGATACCAATTCTTCCTAAAAGAAAAGCCTTGTGTTTTTAAAGATTTAAGAGACTCTTCTAAATTGTATTTTAGAAAGTATCTTTAACTGCAAAATCCAACTAAAAGACACCGGACACACAACTGGCCATATTACAGTCTGAAAGAACAGATTAGAAAACTACAGCTACAGTCTTAATGCGAGCTACATGCATAAAAAAGAAGTCTTACAGATTTTAGTTTTCTTAATGAATGTACTGCAAATGAAACAAAAACAAATATACCTGTAAAACCAGGTAGGTTGGACTAGAAACAAATCAAACTAAAACCAAGGTCAGTTATCTGTTAATTAAGTTTTCATTAAGAAATCGCTGATGAACAATATTTAACAATGAAACTGCTAATAAACCCAAAGCTCTTGAATGTGGGACGTCTCTGAGAGTCCAAACTGAAAATGCAGAGGAAATCTGATGGTGCAATCCTGTAAACCTTCCCTGCTTGCAGAGGAGGCGCTAGGCATGTTCCATTGCGCACAAGACAGGAAGTGTGACACTAGAGGCCGGTTCACAATTGGCCTCTTAGTAGACACTGGAGTCGCTTCTGGTAAGGAGCATCTGAACTTGCATGAGGTTTTTCAACCCAGATGCTCCTGCCTCAGCAGTCCCCAGCATCTACTAGCGGTGACACTCCATGCACGCACAATCACATTTGGGGTCAACTGAGGTGCCAGTCACTTCTCTGGCTGGGAAAGGCAGGGATCAGGGTACGTGTGCTGACTGTGCATGCATGGAGCATCACCACTGCTGTGGCAATAGCACACGCACAGTCGTGCCAGTCTCCGCAAAGAAGATGGCAGTGCCCGGACATGCACTGCCATCACCCATACACACACCTGGAGCCAGGTACGTTTCTGGGCATGTGGACCTTTGTTTGGCCTGTGCTAGCATTTCTCAAGTGTCAAGACTAGTACGTGCGAGAGCAGTGGTTCTCAACCTGTGGGTCGTGACCCCTTTGGGGGTCGAACTACCCTTTCAGAGGGGTCGTGACGAGTCTTCTGTCACCCCTCCCTCCCCCCTCCCAGCTGCTCCGCCCCTGTGGTTGGGGGTCTCCACAAGATGAGGAACCGCATTAATACACAAATAAAATGCGATGCCTTGGCACCACCAAGGAGGATTCTCCTAAAGATATACCATGAGATAAAAGTTTGTAACCTTTAAATCTTTTTGTCTCACTTCCACCACCAAATATTTCTGATTTGGATAGTAGTACAGTTGAGGAATAAGGCAGTCAGACTCAGTCCACTGATGTAACTTTTTAAACAGAACCAAATAAAGTTTACTATACATAAACAAGTTCCTGTGATTTCTTTCTCTGGCTTTGAGGCTCAGTTTATTAGACAAACTACTGTTTATGTTTAATGCTACAAAGTTTTTATTCTGTTTGCTTTGAACCATAAACTTTTATTACTTGTTGCCACTACAGATTATCTAGAGTTTTTATTCAGTCAACTTAAGCAGACTTGTCCATCGCTAGATTCCTCAACTCTCTCGCAGTGGCAGCTTCACTGTCAGGTACCTATTCTCTCAATTTATTCCCTCTCTGTCAAAAACGGAAGCCTGAGAAACAGAGCTAAGATGTCAAACCTTCAAAGGATTTCATGACATGATACGCTGGAGATGTCTGTATGACTAAAATAAAAAAATGGAGGGGAGAGGAGATGTGATGGTTTTCTTGAATCCGAATAGCTTACATTCTCCTGCGCCGTGGGCATTAGAGGTGGTGAAAACATGCCTCAAGAAGTTCAAAATGGCTGACGCTGAGGAACTGAGAAAGAAATAGGGGCATTTCCCTTCATTCTCAACTGGGACCTTATCTCAGATGGAAGCTCACCTGGCTTGCTTTCAGGGGCCACGATGAGGCCTGCCTGCCGAACCTGTTTCAGATCTCCCCACAAAGCCCAACGCAGTCACCAAGAAATGCTGCCACAAGGTCCTTCCCTACCCAAGGCCTTGTCCAGGACTGTCCTAGGCAGAGGTGGGGCAGTAGGGGATCATCCCATCTTGGATGCCAGGGGTCCTAGTGGGTGCCCTGGCCTTCTCCACTTCTCCCAAAACACTAACTAATATAGACTGCAAAGCAGAGAGCGAGAGCTTGATCGGCACTTCATTTTATAAGATGCACTGGGAGGCGTTTTTAGGTTTAGGACTCTTTCCACACGGCCCAATATCCCTGAGCCCAAAGGAGCCAGGAGCCTAGAGTGGATTAATGCAGGCTTGACCCCCGCCCCCATGCCAGCATGCTTCATCCACTGTGGTATCTTATCCTAGTCCCATAATGGACTATGCGGAAAGTACAGTCCTGTACTCCAGAATACAGCCGGGGGGGGGGGGGGCGCTTTTGGGTATCAGAACCCTGCCAAAAAGGGCTCAGACAGAAACAACAAAGGCTGGGAAATTCCATTCCCAACCTTTAAAGGTGGATGCCAGGACTGGGTCCTAACAGGTCATCAAAAATGCAGAGGGTCCCTGACTCACACTAGAGCTTGCCGGGCCCATCGTGGGGCCAGACTCCCTGGCACAGGGCAGCACACTTCGGGACAGTCCACACCACACAGAAACGGTCCAGATATGGCATGCAAATGGAAAGAGTAAAATAAATAAACCACAGCGAAGTGCTTAGGTTTGGGAAAGGAAACCAATCCGACGGCTATACAGCAAAAGCAAGTAAAAATTCCATCCTATCACATTCTGTAAGCCTCTAAAATATGATGCCACTTACAGGCTAGTTTTAAGGCTTGAAAGAATTTTTGCTGGGAGTTTCTGCTCGTTTGCTTTTCAACTTTAGTGATGGATATTTACAGCCAAGGCTTAAACCAGTTAATGTATAAGCGGATTTTTTTAAAAAAATCTTCTTAGTAACTTGACAGCCTTCAGTCATTGCTACAGAAGCTGATGCTACACACCTGAATAAATAGTCCACAGGAACGATCCAAGGAAAGCCGCAAAGCGGTGAGTGTTCTTCGCATTTTGTTTGAATGGAATCGTTGACTTCAGGAACATGAGCAGTGATGTGAGACATTCCACTATAGTCAAGCCCATTAATCCATATTCCGGAATCACTTTTTTCCAAGTGTCCATCAAGGTCATGAAACCTTCTGCTCAAATGCTGAAAAAAGTAATCCACCCACCCACACCTAAAGTTATTTGCACGATCAGAAATAAGGAGCCGTCAACTCTGCAGACAAGCCAAATGAGCAAAAGAACTTGGTCAAGAAATCAGGCCCAACAAGTAGATACCACGCTATACCACCCTCGTTTACCTTGTTCACCTCCTCCCACTTCAGCTAAAACAGTATCCAGCAAATGTTCAAAACTGTACGGATAGAGACACGTGGGATACGAAGCCTGAAAAATCAGGAATTCATAGCTTGACTTGCTCCAAAATACCACCCAGAGCAAATCAGACGCTACAAGAAAGGGCAAACGCAAGCTACCCTAGTCAGCAGCAACATAGCGTACATGACTGCAGGTTCCGAGAGGAAGGATTTAGATTTGTTAGGGAACATTTTGGGATAAGACAAGCCTGTACAAAAGGGACAGGTTAAACTTGAAAGAAGATGGAACCAGACTTCTGGCATTTACTGTGTTTTCTGGTGTATAAGACTACTTTTTAACCCAGGAAAATCTTCTCAAAAGTCGGGGGTCGTCTTATACGCTGGGTGTCGTCTCCTTATATGGCGAGTATATCCCAAACTCTATATTTTAACTGGAAAGTTGGGGGTCGTCTTATACACCCAGTCGTCTTATACGCCAGAAAATACGGTAATATTTTAAAAGTTGCAGAGGGACATTTAAGCTGACCCTTGGAGGAAAACAGACAGGAGCTGGGCAGCCTCGGATTCAGGGAAGCCGACACGTGAGTGATGAGGGTTTGAACCATGTATGTAGTACTGAGTTGAGTGGGAAACTGGTCAATACTATTATGGGTCAGCCTAAGAATTTGTACAGTCTTACAGGCCTGAGCGTGTACTAGAGGAGTGCACACAAACGTATAACTGGAGGGGGGTTGGGATGACGCACATAGTACGGACCTAGTCTGTAATATTCACACCAAAGTATCTAAGTGGGAGTTTAAGAATTCACATGGCATTACAGGACTGAATTTGCACCATGGGAGCAGGAATGCTTAGTGATGGGTTATAAAATTATCGGCGTAAATGACACCTAGTGGACTGATGAAAACCAATGGAATACGATGACCTCAGGTTACAAACTGTACGGGAATGGCTGGAAAGGGAAGCCTGGAGATGGTGACAAAATGATACAGAAGCATTCTGGGTAAGAATACCAGGCCAGAGAGCCAGTCTAATATTAGGGATAGGCTATCATCCTCCTAACCAAACTCCCAAAGGAGACTGACATTTGGAAAACAAGGTCGAGGAGGCAGCCCAAAAGGGAAGGGTAGTTGAAGAAAGCATTAGACAAATTCACGGCTACTAGAATATATGCCTAGGTGCCATCTCCAGGTTGGAGAGACAGGCAGGATACGTCTAAAGCCAAGAGCAGCTAAGGGTTTCGGGAACACCCAGAAGCAACTGGTGCGTCACTGTGCCAGACAGGACGCTGGACTAGATGGGCTGCGGCCCGATCCAGCAGGGCTCCTCTTGTATTCCTATGTTACTGCTTTTTCTTTAAAAACTTCCAATCCCTTTTGGCTCCCAAAATATGCTTCTTATTAAGTATACAGATTTAATACAAGGCAACAGTAGTGTATTCCTTGTTTTATTCCTGTAGTGATGTGGTACAATTATTCGGGGTATTGTAGGCAGTCTAGCCCTCTCAAAAACTACCATAAATTTCCTTGGTTCCTCTTACTAATACAGCCAGCATAAGTGAAACCAGACAGTGGGGGGAAAAGGTACTAAAAATTAGGGTTTTTTCTTCTGCTTTGTCATACGAATGCAGGACAATTATAAAATATGAAAATGGTGGTCAGAGATGGGTTGTGGCAATGAAAATGTTAACTGTGTACTTCAAAACTAAAACAATGCATCTAGTCATCTAGAAGCAGAGGCTTAAGAAGCCCCAGAACTTAAACTTACACAGTAATCAGGTAATCAAAATGAAGGTAGCTTCTTCCCAGACACTTGGAGGAGACGTCGTGATTGCTCCTTATTTCCAGTGTCATTTTCAGCAGCAAGTATGGTGCCCCTGCTGAGGGCAGAAAACTGGGGCCTCTGAAAATGGCACCTTCACTGGCAACTGCACATGGTAACAGGGCAATGCATTCTCTGTGAAGTGCCTAAATGGATACAGGAGATGCATTACGAGGTGCTTTTCCTGGTAGGTGCAGATGAAGCCGGAGTTTAGTGGAAATATGACTATGATTTAAGGATCCCAAAAATAAAACAACTGGACTTCAGCTACACCACCATCCTTCTGGTATCAGTAATAGAAGACCAAAAACAGTTTTAAAACTGCATAAGGTTCACACAAACCAGCCTCTGCGGTATCCCAAATGATCCTTACCTGAAGAAAGACTCGCTGAGGCCTTGGGTTTGTTAAATCTGAACTATAAGGGAAGAAGACTCCACCGCAGACAAGAGTGAAAGTGATGGCAAAAGTTATTGTTAAGATTGCTAATGTCATTTTTGTGCTTCTGATAAGATAGATGAACTTCAGCTAAAGAACAGAAAACAAAAACAACAAAGATGAAATGGGACATGGCTTAAAGCACATCTATATAAGTAGTCCAATGAGAACATCATTTTGAATTTCAGATTTATTTACCAATAAATCCCGTTATACCTCTGTGGCTTCCATATGATGTAAGGTGTAATACTGTCAAGAATGTGAACGTGGCATTGTTCCCGTCATCTCCATATTTCCCTGGTCCACAGAACACTTAAGATCACCATGCTATGAGGCTTCTTAAGACCTCCATTGACAGGAGACAGGTGCAAGATCAGCAGCCAAAGAGCCAACATCAGAATACCCTCAAAAAGCATTTGCTGGGTGAGCACCCTTGCCACTTGCAAACAATTCTTTATCAGGATGCTGTGTAACTGGATTCTATCATAAGGTTCACATGTAACCCAAGGGGCACCATGGTGATCAATATCAGAGAAAGAGCCATGTTTGTCTAATTTGAAAAGTCCAGCAAGGTAGTTAGTAGTAGCACTTGGAGACTAACAGGAGAAGAGTTGGTGGCATGAGGGTCCCCTAGCATCTGAAGAAGCAGGTGTGCCAGTTAGGCCCCCTAGCATCTGAAGAAGTAGACGTGCCCATTGGGCCCTTGGCATCTGAGGAAGTAGACATTGGGCCCCCTAGCATCTGAAGTAGACGTGCCCATTGGGCCCCCTAGCACCTGAAGAAGCAGATGTGTGTACGAAAGCTCATGCCACCAACCCTTTTCTTGTTAGTCTCCAAGTGCTACTAACTACCTTCCAGGAGGCACCTAAACCACTTGGAACAAGGACAGACAGAAGGAAACCAGGATCCACTTTCAGACCCCTTATTCTCATTAGCAAGAATTTCTGTCTCTTATTTGACAGCTGCACTTTAAGTTTCCCCCCCTTTTGTCTTAATGCTTCACTTTCTTTGTGAATTTTTAAAGAAGTTTTGTAAACCAACAAGCTTAGCTGTCTAAATTAAGACTATCCTAACAAAAACACTTAAGAGGGAAAGAGAAAACAAAAACTGATTTGTATATGAAATGTCTGAACTTCAGTTTGGCACAGGAAATAAATTCCTGGGCTAATCATGTGTCTAGAAATATCCTGTTACTCAATGTTATCGGCACATTCGTTTCTTCAGCAAGTATCATGCGCAAGCAAATGACAGAAGTTTGAAATGGAAGCAAGCCCAACATTTCTGAATGACTGTTGAACCCAGTGTTCTAAAATCCTGACCTGGAATGTAAAGCACCGCAGAACGGATTATAAGACCCTGCACTTGTCACAGAACTTATTTTTTTCCTGGATCTCTGACACAGAATTTTGCTGCCATCTTAGTTCAGCTAACTGTACCCAGTTCTTTTGTCTACCCAACAAAGGCTCATAAAAGTGGGAAACCGGCTATTTCTCTCTGTCTCTTCATTTGGGTTGCCTAAAAGATAAAATTCAGTTTCACTTCAGACTCTGACGTCGCATCTTTCATTAAGTTTAGTTACACCAGTGAAGCCTTTGCTACAGTTAACATCAATCATAGGCAGAATTTTGTTTATTTTCTTTAAAATAGTCTAAGTAAATGCAACTGCATCTGCTAAGCCTACAGTTCAAATGTTATTAAGGCTGTTATCCTATGCATGCTTACTTGGAGTAAGCGGCACTTAAAATAACTGGACTTACTTCAGAGCACACATGAGTAGGATTGCATCATAAATCAACAACATGTGCAGAATATAAAGCTATAAAGCACACTTACAAAGTAGGAAGACAGAAGTCCGGTTACTACAACAATAAAAGCTGCCACTACCAAGTCAGGTGGAACTTCTGAACCGCTGCGTCCCAAGATGGGAATTAACATTTCAAATATAACCCAGTTGAGATAAATTAAATAGAGGTATGGAATAAACATCCCCAGAAGGTAAACTGTAATAAATTTCACCATGGCACCTGTAACACAGTCAGAAAGAAGAGTTAAGGCACAATAGGAAAATGGCAAACCTGTAACTGGTTCCCTTCTTCACACAGCACCCTTGCCAGTGTAAATTCATTTCTTCACTGTTCCTGGCACATACCAGTGGGGCATCAAGCCAAAAATTAAGAACTATTTTTCCTTCCATATCCTCCACCAACAGGAAACAATAGGGCTTTATTTATTTTTTTACCACTACATACTTTGTTACCACAGGTGAAAAACTGGAAGCTGCTAGCATGCAGAAAAACAAGACAGGCAGGACAGGGCAGGGTATCTCTGCCTTGGAGGCGCAATGCCTCCTTTTGGGGGCTGTAAATCCTGAAGAATTACAAAGTTCTAAAGTAACATGATACCTCTACGTACTACATGTTCTGCTCTGGAAGAGACTTGAGAATCTGGGACAGCATCCTTAACCACAAAACTATCTGCTGCTTTTTATTTAACATTTTCAACTTCAATGTTGCCCTTTCAAGGTTGGGCCATTCCTATACAAGTACAAAAACCAGTTATAATATTTACAAACTAGCACAGATAAAAGTCAGAACCTGTGTCAATGTTATTTCTGAGTTGTCACAAAAGTTGTCTAAACAAAAGGAGGAAACCAGAATTGCTAAAGGCCAATTTAAAAATGTAAGCATGAAAATCTGGAAGCCAGCAACTGCACCAAAGAAGGTCCATCAGCAGGACCGCTCTGATAACTGTCCTTTCTTCAAGCGCAATGGAATTATGCCTACTCTTAATTAAGCACATTAATCTTACAAAAATAAAGCTGAACATTCTGAAAATACACTTGGATTACTAATCCAAGCATAAGTTGGCCATAACAACTGCGAGTTTAGGGATGGACACAAATATTCGAAAATTCAAATATTTGATTCAAATCCAACAAATGCCAACGTTCGAACTCGAATTGGATTTTCAAAAATCCAAATTTGCACATTGAAACTCGAACAGAGATTTTAGAAAATCCAATAAAGGTTTTTGAATAATTTGAACGTGTAGATTCATACCTGTCGTATGCAAATCTCCGCAAAAATTATACGTTTCTTGCGCTTAAAATACAGGATTAAAACGGGACACATACAGATTTTTACAGAATGCACACAGATACGTATAATAGATACGAATGTTGTCGACGTTCGTATCTTTAAATACGAATCTAACATTCGAACTAACGCATTCGAATGTTGAGTCAGATTTCATGGCGTTTGGACCTTAAATATCTGAATCGAATCAGATTTTTTGACATTCAAATCTACCCTACGCGAGTCTTGCAAACTGTTCTGTGAAGGATGGCCTGTCATTCCAGCGTTCTTACACAACAAGCAGAGACCTGCTAAGAGCCGTCTCTGTAAGGAAATGTCCACAAAATTCAGGATACCATCAATAGCAAGATCAACAGCCTGGATGGCTTTAAGAAAGGATTAGACAAATTCACGGACAAAAAGTGTACCTAGTGTGTGGCTACCAGAATAGATGTCTAAGTCCTGCCTCCAGATTGTAGAGACAAGCAGGATGACGCCAAAGGCCATTTGCAGGGAGTCAAGGTTTTGCCTTTGTCTTCTGCTTGAGAATACCCATGGGCAACTGGTGGGTCACCGTGTGAGACAAGATGCTGGACTAGATAGGCTGCGGCCTGACCCAGCAAGGCTCCGCTTGTGTTCTTAAGATCCTGCAAATGTAGCAGTAACTCACAGATGGATATGCCTCTGTAGGATGTAGCATAATCATCAACCCCTTCCAGTGAACTCCATCAGCTGGCACATTTAACACGGCACTCTTGACACTCTCCAGACTGCCATTTCCCAGGTGCCCGGAGGACTGGGCAGAAAGACACCATCGCCCAATTCAGCTCCAGAGTTTTCCAGGACTGTGAAAAGGCAACCTACGGGCAACTGAGACTGCTCCCAAAAACACACCCAGAATTACTGCGAAGAACCAAAAATGTTGTGGGGCTTCCTTCTGCGTTTCCAGTTCACAGCATCAATTTCAGGCAAAGTTTGGGTCGCTTCATGCAGCACTTGGCTTAGGTGGCATTCCCAGCACCCATTCTGCACCCATGCCCCTGGGGTATGGCACATGGACGCACTCTGTGCGATGCTTTATATGATCCTGCTGTTTCCAGACGCTTTGAGAAAAAGGAAAATCCAATTCCTTGACCAAACATCACCTTCTACTTATGGCTAACAGGGCCGCTAAAAGGATAAGTATCATACCTTTCTCCGTCAACTCTTTATAAGTCATTACTTTTGTCAGAAGAGGGAATACTACCCATAGTGCACAGATGAAGGCTGAAGAGACTCCTAAGTAAGTCAGTAATGCCAGTGAAAAAGTCCATAACGCTACAGGAACATCAAAGAAGACTTCTGCAAGGAACGGTGCATCTGTATTCTGAAAAACATTGAAAAAGTGGGAAGTCACGTCCTATTCCCTTTTAGTGGCCAGTATTCCAAGCATCTGTAAAGTAGGACAATACCACCCCCTTATTTACATCGAAACACAGGAAGGTTTCACTATGTAAGGGAACATAGCAGTAGAGTCCAAGCCATTTCTTGAGCTCTTTGTATCTTGTTACAAATGTACCCTGTAGGAGCTTGATGCTGTAGGCCCCCTGCCAGCTGAATGTTGAAGGACCAAAGTCCTGATGGCAAGTCTGCTGAGAGCACCTCAGGACGGAGAGGCATTTGAGGGCTCACATGCTGGAAGTAAAGGCCTAGCTGTTAGCCTCTGGACTGCTTCAAGAGCAGCAAATCAGGCTTTGAAATGATGCAACGGTAAGGATTTCTGGGGGGCCACACTTTGAACACCTCTACTTTAAGGTAACAGTCTTCTGACAACTGCTCGCCAAGAACCAACAGTGGCACTTACTGCAACTGGTATCATTATTACTGTGCTGACCCCATCCTGCTTCAAAACAGTTTGGTACTAAATGAGCTCTGTAAAATGAAATAGCAAGAAGGCTGTGGACAGCCAAATTCAGGCGGCGCTTCTGGAGGTTGCCCAACCTGGCTCAGGTGCCAAACTGGCACACCTTGTATCAGCAATCCCCATCTAGCACCAGCAAGAAATGCTGGCTAAGTTTGAAGTCTTCTCTATACTGCCTTTCCACAATTTGGCTTAGCCCCAAGCCCTGCTAAATCTGTCCCGTTCAACATGGAGCCAGCTCTCATATGCACCCTAGATAAAAGCAGTGGGCAGTCAATAAAATATAGCTATCAATTTTGGGGGAAGAACTATCATTCTTCAGCACCTGCAGTTAAAAGATGCAAATAAAAGGTAAGAAGAAGCACCTCTGTTTGACACCTTACAGAGCAGCTTCTACTCTAGGCTGGAAGAATAAACATTCTAGCTGAACATAAGGTAACCTCAATATCTAAACTCAAAGCCATTTCTGCACTTACCTTGACGTGGACCATTCCACCTGGTCCTTTCCTACTGAAGTGGTCCACCAGTTGGACGGATCCCCATGTTCCAGAACAATGACACCTGCATTTGGACAATGGTTTTGGGACAGCTGCTATGCTGGCTCCAATGTTCACACCAGCTTCAGAGCCAACCTCTGACATTTCTAATGGCCAGGACTGAATGTTCCTGGCCTTGTAGGCTCTGGGATACCCATTTTAGTGGCACTTTGCTGATTCACTGAAATGGGTCCCCCATTAACACGCCTGCATCATCTAGTTTACATGATGCTAGACCAGTTTCTGGCAGGTCTACCAGTTTCCTGGACTATGTGACCATTCTGGGCTGCCAATCTGACCCATACTCCACCCAATGTGGACAGAGCATTTTAGTAGGGAACAAGGCTTCTCTAAGTCCAAACCAGTGTGCGGAAGAAAGAGGCCCTAATGAAGACTACAGGGAGCACTGTACTAGATCACCAGTGGGTGTGGGAAAACCCCAAAATATTGTCAACCATGTCAAAATTCTTTCACTTCTGTCGTTTTAATCAGGCCTCATTCTGTTCTAGCTTGTATGTTCATGATTACATAAGAGAAACCACACAAGTAACTATTTTATAACACATAATAGCCCAGACTTACTTTATAATAGAACTTCTTCACCAATGTGTGCAGAAGAATTAGTTTAGCCACAGCTGCAGTTCCATAAAGAAAAACTGAGACATAAAAGTGGCTGTACCATGAAAGAGAGCGCCCAATGAGAGAAACAAACATGGCGACCATAAGGGTGCCAAGCAAGCTGGCAAACCAGCTAAGGATTGTGAAACCACAGGCAACGGCGAGTTCCTTCATATAACTACCTGTGGAAAGAGAAGGAAAAATACATAAAGCCCAGATTAACACATTTCTTCCACCAAACTCTGTGCGGAACTAGAAAACCAAACTAGCAACAGGAAATGCCACCCCCTCAAACACTATTTTGGGTATTATTTGCTGATAGTACATTTCTGTGAAAGACTGAATCAAATGGGCATATTTTGCTTATATTGGTCAAACATACCAGATATCTGTTGCTATAATATATTGGCCCTTTTTGCATTTAGGCCTTATTCTGGATTATATTCTGGAATACGAATATGTCATCTGCATGCTGGTGCAGACTATAGCAGGCCCCAGGCAAGACCTGCCATAGTCCGCACCAGCACGTGAATAGCAGGTACTTGTTCTGGGATATGAAATGAAATAAGGCCCAGTGTAGAAAAGGCAAATGTCTCTACAGCATGAGCAGGTTGCGGCCCTAACTGAGACAACCATGTTGCTGCTTTCTGTGGCACTAATAAATTACCCAATACTGCCGTTCTCCAGATACTCCACCAGACACAGCAGACAGAGCTTTGCTGTTGCAGAAACTAGCATTCAGTCTGTACCAGACAGAGGCAGCCTTCCTTTGAAAGTACAGACAGGCTAGTGCCATTATACTGAGCTCTGTGCCTGAGGAGGTAAGATGTCTCCAGGAATGTTTCCATACAAATTCAACGAGCATGAAGCACTGGACGGCATCTTCACTAGAAGGCAGATTTGTCCACTACTGGCCATGAAAGCAGAATGGGTGTCCTTGGAGTAGTCACTGCTTCTCAGCCTAGCCCACCTCACAAAAAAACTGTGAGGATAAAATGAAGGAAGGGATCATGTTACGCACCCTGAGGTCTTTAGAAGAAACTTGTCATATAAATGCCTTAAATAAGTAAATAGTCTACTTTCATTGTCATGAATGCACAAGGCCCAGAAAATATATGGCTAAGTGATCATCATAGGCGTTACTATGCACCTTAAAATTCTGAAAGCAACCTCTGCAGACCAAGACCTGGGCAACCTGATAAGTCTCTCTGCACCACTGTTGGTAAAGGAGCTATTTCGATCAACCTGCAAAAGCCACTCTAAGTCCTCAGTACTGCATCACTTCAAAGCCCAAGGTAACCTCTAATGACCTTACATGTGGATCTTTGAGTAACCGTCTATAAAGGCCGAGTGTGTCCAGCCCAGTGGCCAGTGGTGGGAATTAGGCCAGATCCAACATTGTACAACAAAGATGCATGATTACATGTGCTGGACTTACTACAACATTAATACCGTAAGTAATCATGAAGCAAAGAACAAAATATACTTTTGACAAGTCAGATCTTGGGCTAGTGTTTTGTGTAATATTAGGCGTGGACACACTGTCAGGTTAATTTGCCTGACAAGCTGTGGGAAGTATAAGACAAAATGTAATTTGCCTGGACATGAAAGAAGCTCACTATAATTAAGTAATTATACTTACACCTCCTCTTCTAGGAAACGTACCTCTTCTTCTAGGGTGTAAAGATTTTCTTCCTAGATAAAACATGGCAAGCACCACAATGATATAGTTCATAATGACACCAATTCGAGCAGGGTAGGCCAAAACAAACAGACCAAAGACATCAAAGAAAACTATGTTTCCATGTCGATATTCATGGGATCTGGCCAGCGTCTCAGATTCTGCTAAATATTTTAGCACACCTAAAATATTGTCTCCTGTGAAAAAAGATAAACACCTATTTACATTTTGTATTTCCACGTAATACAAAATAAATTACAGAAAACAAAAGTGTATAGGGAGAATAATTCTCTATCTCTAAATGAAACTCAGTGACTTGATTGATAAAGGAAGTCAAGATACAACCAGTCAAAATTTCAAATGAAACTTCCCCAAAGATCAGGACAAATACCCAATCCTTTAATAATTAAATGTGTTTAAACCCAGCCCTTATGGTGAAAGATAGAAGAGAGTCTTCTTTCAAGAAAATGAGTTCAGGATGCATCTAAGACAGAACCAGATCATTTTATTTTACAGCAGAGTTTGGATTTTCTTTTCACAATTTTGCCTTCTGCAGAATGTTTGGCATTTGAAAAAAAAAGGCCTGCAGTTTTGGGTTACTTTAAGAATGAACAAGGAAAGTAAGTATTTTAGGCTACAAAACCAAGAAGAAACTACAAATACCAACCTGCCCTCTGGATAGAATCCGTCAGAATTCGGTCAGCTGTGTCATACTTTGTATGATAGATGTAACCATTTTCAATAAAAGCTAGGTCGATTCCTATTAAAATAATTTTAATTACATCAAAATGATTACTGTAAATATTCGCGTTACTAAGCAAACTAAATAATTTTAATAAAAAACAATAAATTAACTTGCGTGTTTGGAAATATCTGAATGTGATCAGTTATTCTCAGCTTCAAGAACTGTTCCTCCTCACCATTCCCTCTCTAGCACTTCTCTTTTACTTCTGTGCATTGGATCAGTTTGGGGATCCTGACGTCCCTCAAGTCAGAAATCCCATTAGCTAGAGTGAGCACGTGCTCATGGAAGCTCCATGGTCCATGGACTGGTCCATGAAGCAAAGAACAAAATATGGTCCACTGACTTTGTCTTAAGTCCACTCAGCCCACCTTCCTTTGGTCCAAACTATTCAGATCAATAAGAGATTTGCTATCATTGTGTAGAATTCAAGCAAAGCCCATAAACTGGCACATGGTGGGCGAAGCGTTTCCATTTGTATCCACTTATGTTGGCTAACCTTGCTGTTATAGCTTGTTCAGGAAAATGTTGGCTTAATGACAGTTCACAAAGCCAAAATAATAGGACTGTTTTATGTACAATATTCTAAAAATATTTTAATGTATTTACTTAAGTTTCCCCTCCTTCTAATAGAGGACATCATTCATTCATTCATTCATTCATTCATATACCATCCTTCACTGAGGTCACAATCAGTTTAAACAGAACCATAAAATATATAAAAAAATAAAAATAGTAAGAACAGATAGAAAATGAAGCATCTGTATTTACTCAAGAACTTTAGAACTTTAAGTAAACAATGAGCGTAAATCTACTTGAGTTTATTTTAAAAATGAGCATTTTTGCATTTTATTTCTTCATGAGACAAGACCCTTAAGGACGACATTTGTACCCACGAGCACCAGCAAAATCCAGATTTAAGGCCCTTAAATCTGGGTCCCTCAACACACACACTACGTAGGGCCACACGCCCTTCACAGCGGTCTATGAAACTGAGCACAAGTTTTGTAGCGGCTACGTAGGAAGCTACAAAGCCGTGTCTCTCGGCCATACCCATTGTAACTGGAAGTGACCCATGACTGACAGCCACATGGGCCAATTGCACCACACCACTGGCAGACCTTCCTGCTCAGTGTAATTGGAGCCTCAGGATGGGCGCCATGGTATTCGCAGAGCAGCTCTCATTAGCACCCACTGCAACTGGGTGCTGGACAGCTAGTGTGGACGCATGGGGTCCTCGCCAAGATGCAGATCTTCAAGGACCAGATTCAACGAGGGCCAGATATCAAAGATCCGAATCTTCTAAATCCGGATTAACAGAGGTAAGTGCAAAAACAGTCAAGATCAGTAGGAAGGGATCAAAAATTAAGATGTAGGCTGAGATTTACAAAGACATCTGAACCAAGTTGAAGGTTCAACAATCAGAACAGTATATTGCTTCATCAAGTGGCAATGGGCAACCAAGGGTCTTCCAGCACCCTCTCAATTCAGGTAACATTTCTATGCTTAAGCACCATCCCAGATATCTCCCCAATATATTCTAAATTATCTAATAAATATGTCCGAGTATTGAAAAAATCCATAATTCTTTTTAAGGGTTAATCATAAAGGTGTGCAAGCCAACTCAAAACAGCGTACAGTTATACAAACTTCTTTGAAGGCACTTGCCCTCTGACTACTGGGGCCCACGTGGGGAAAAAAAATTAGTTCACTATATTTAAATAAAATTTTCACTTCTATATATTTATGGATTGCAGAATTATGCTCGCAACAGTCCTGTCAAGGATGTGAGTGAAAGCAGAGCCCAGAGAAATTCTGGGAACGGCTTTGATGGATTAGGATTGTGTTTTCCTATTTCTTATAGTAAGTGTCAGCCGCTACATGGGAGACAGAAATGTTATTTGCAACTTGCCACAATACCCGGCGGTCCAGTCAGTGCCTGCCCTCCTAAGAGTAGCTGGGCCCCTTTTGGATGCTGGGTTCGTGCAACGGCCGGGTGAGTACTACAGTTTACGGACAAAACACTGGTAGCAAGCGTTTTAAACAGTAAACTAAAACAGGTTTATTATTACACACAAGCAATACTAGAAAGGAATATAAGGTTCAGGTATTTGTCAGTTTAAGTCTACAAGTCTCACAATGTTACAAGCTTCCCAGCCTATCAGCTTCCCTTTCCCAAAGGAAAATAGTTCACCTGTTAAAAGGTCAAACCTCTCCACGTTCCTCCCCCCTAACTAGCTCTGCCTCAGCCCAATCCTAGCCAGTGTGCTAGAACGTAGCTCTGGATGATCACAAGGCCCAGTCTGTCCTTGCTTGTCCGACCACCCAGTCTTGGTCAGTTGCTTGCGAAGTCTCCCTCACAGCCACAACCCTCCACGATTGTCTCCTTCAGAAATCGCCCAGACAAAAGACGCAGTCTCCTGCTTCCACTGCTATTTAACCTTTTTCCCCCGGGGCCCTGATTGGCTGAAAAGCTCTATCTCCTGAAGGAAACTCCTGAGGGAAACTCCTAAGGGAAACTCCTCCTCAAGCTCCCAGATCCCGGACAGCTTTTCCCTCCAAATCACACCTGTAGCCAATCATTGCACCCGGACCTGAACAGGATTTCCCACCCTTTTCTGCAGCCTCTAGCCAGGGCTTGCCAAGAGGCTTGCAAACACAGTTTGCTAGGGCTTTGCATGGGCAGCAAGCCATGCATCCTGCAAAGAGGCTTGCAAGGGGCAAAAATAGTACTGCCCATTGCAGCCTGACCCCTGAAACCGTCACAACCACATTTATTTATTTATTTTTACCAACAGGCAAAAGAGATTGCTAAAGAGGTGCATAATGTAATTTGAAGAAATACAATATGAAAAGCAGAGATGAAAGGCCTTTGTCACACACAGGAAAATGTGTTCATGACCTTTACTAATCAAAAGTTCTAACTGTAATGCAGGCTTGGTACTTAATGTCCAGCCCACATAGTATGTTTTATAATTATATACTTAGGGTGTGTTCAGACACACAGTTGGGGAAGCCCTGGGGTGAATCTGAGTCCCAAGGGACTCACATAAAATATAAAAATACGCTTTCCCTTGCGCCAAAGTCTTCCCCCCCCATTTCACAGAAACAATTCCCCACTTTTGAGGCATCCTGCAGTTTGGGGTGGAGGGGTGAGCAGCCATGGAGGCTCTTCTAACCAATATGGAGGTTCATAACTTGGAAATGTCTGGGAAATGGGCCACTAGCAGCCAGTGGGAGTCGAACATGGCAGGCAATGAAGAGTAAGAAGAAGCAAAGTAGGAGGCTTTTAGATAGTTTAAAAACTGTGTGACACTGACATTTTTCCTGCACCCACAGATGGGGTGATCTTCTGTAACTAGGCACCCTCCCCCAAAAATCCTGTGTGATCATACCCTTAATGCTGGACTTGGACAACATATATTTTCTGTGACCTGCACAATAAAAAATTGTTCCTCCATTAACATGCAGTAAAAACAATCAGCTGGATCGTTCGTATCCATGTCTGCCTCTTTCCCTCTCATGAATGTTTTAGGCTGGAAAAGGTGGATTAGAGAGAGAATGGGAAGCCAAGGGTCGCACGCTAGTTCAAATGTAGTTCTTCAGGACCGGGGGCTAAACTCTTCTGAGTTAAAACAGGAGTCCAAACAAGAAACTTTTCTAAGCTCCGCATACTACTTTCAACTTACAATTCACTATCGTAACTTACAGAACTGCGAAATAATAAGTGTGAAATGTATTTTTCCGTTCCCCCTTATAGTTTGTTTTATGGCATGCTTTTGTGCTAAATTGGCTGTTTAATATTTCATGTAAACCACTTTAAGGGATGCAGAATGAGAAATATTAAGAATGAATGAATGATCTAAAAAAAGAAATATCTGGAACTTCTTCTATGCCGTACAGGATATTCAAACATCCGCTTTAAAGCTCAGTATTAAAAGTCTTAGTTTTCATGCCTAGATATTTCTATGCAGAATAAGCTTTCTCTCACTTTTTCTTTATTTCCTTTTCCACCCAAGTCCAAGTAACAATTCAATAAAACAGTTCAACAGCATACCTGGAATATTGCCAAAATCCCTGTAGATACGGAAATCCGTTTCAGCAGGAATAATACCGCTTTGAAACACTTCCTGTGCAACAATACAGCCAAAAGGGTGTTTTGCAGCAGAGATATAGGCTTGTACCAACCAGGGGTTCTCAGGTCCTGCAATAATTAGAAAACAATCAAAAGATGAGAAAGCATTCTAATTCAAAATGCGTGTCTATGTGTTTAATTTGCGGCTTTCCCAAACTTGATCCTATCTTAAGGAAGTTCATGCAAATAAGGTTTCCCATCCCTAATATATAATAATGTAGCCCTAATATACCCCATTGTTTAATGGCTTCAAAAAAAAAAAAGCCCCCCCCCCCAAAAAAGCGATGGACCAAAAATCAAACAATAAGCACATCACACAGCTCCCAAACTGTCAATAACTTTAAATGACAGCTAACCAACACTTAGGGAAAGAAAACATTGACTCCTTAACAAAACTACACAACAAAGAGCCAGCTGAAGAGCAGCCAAGGACTACAAATACTACCTGTTGGCCAATCATCTGCAAAGAACATGGGGCAGGATGCTATGCAGGCCACAAGCAACTACAAGTGACCCTAGATGAGTAGCAAAGCATCTGCAAATTGAAAACACAAGACGAAGACGCCAATGCACTCTCTGGGATGCCCAACCTCCTGAAGAAAATGCCAGCCACTCCTGAGTATGAAAAACACAATTTGGAGTGCTCCAGCAGAGGACCACTTTAAAGTGGCCTTTAATTCCCAGGGTGGGTTCTGTTCCAGTGGCAGGAGCGAGCAGGCCACACTCTAGAGCAGCGGATCTCAACCTGTGGGTCGCGACCCCTCTGGGGGCTGGACTACCCTTTCAAGAGGGGTCGCGACAAGTCTCCCGCCTTCCCGCCCCATCCTCATCCAAGCTGCCCTGCCCCGTGGCTGGGGGTCTCTACAACATGAGGAACCGCATCAAGGGGTCACGGCATTAGGAGGGTTGAGAACCGCTGCTCTAAAGCTTAGTGGAAGAAGAGCATCCAATCAGTCCCTTGAGCTGGACTTTAAGTAAGCTACGCAACATCTCACTGCAGTAGTAGTAAGATCTGCAATGCAAGAAGTTTTGTTCTGAAAAATTCCCTCCTTTTAGCTTGTTACTACAGGAAAGCACATAATCTATTTGTATCCCTCTTTATAAATACACTACAATTTAATATGACTGCATTAAATGAACAGACACATACGCACACACTAATTCTAACAATACAAAACAATTCAACAACAGAATAAGATAGAACAAAGTCCGTTTTGAAACTAGAACATTATTTCTCTTACTTTTTTAGCATTCGGTTTATTGTAGTTTGGAGGGTCAAACAATAACAAGCCCAAAATAGCCGGAAGGCTCAGTCATCCTCCCCTTTTAGCAAGAACAGAGGAAACGGGAACATGTAGGACCTTCATTAAGAAGAACATTAGTATCGGCTCAGGTCAGGAGAACAGTTGCTCCTCAGATAATATCCTAAGATAACTACTGCATAACACTAAGGTCTCTGTATCCACAGGGGAAAGGTTCTAAGGACTACCGTGGCTACAGGAAACCAGATATTATGAACACTGGGAAATCCTGTGGGATTTCCCATGATTCCCTGGGAAATCTTATGAGATTTTCCGAGATTTACAACGGGGGCAGCTACCAATCAGGGACAGGAAAGCTGATCCAGTCAACTGTGGATGGATGGGTGGATCTATGGTTGCCAGATCAGCCAGACAGGGGAACAGGCCTACATTGCACATTTCCAGCCACCTGATTGTCACAGAAAATAAGTGAACAAAATACATGCAGCAAATAATACAAAGAGATCAGAAACGTTTGTTGGCAGCAGCTGCTGGGATATGCGCAATTCTATCTTGCCCGTAATAATCCTTTCTTGGAACAATCCACAGAAACCAGTACAACAGGTTCTCACAAAGCTAGTCTCTCTTCTTCTTCTTCCGAAAGTTCTAGTGCAAACAGAGAAACAACTCCACCAAAGCCACTGACAACCACAGAGCCTCCGCCATTCCCATTAAGTGCTCTGTGTTATGCAAAGGCTGCTCCCTGCCGCCAGTTTGACAGGCCAGCTCTGTACACTACCCTGCCGCAAAAGTGTCACAGTGGCACCCACGGCAGCACTGCGCTTACAAAGGAGGCACAGCAAGGGAGCAATCTCATGCAGACACTGCATCCTCTCTGCACATTCAAAACGCCATTAAGAGGCCATGAGGATCCTGCCATATTCATGGAAACCTGCACACAGTCAAAGCTTTTCTTTCATCTTTTGCTGAACTACCTGCCTAGCTCCACAAAAACAGAATTCTCATGCACCTTTATGTCCTCAATTCTTAAAAATGTCAATTCCAATTCTTGCAAAGCAGCTAAGACCAAGAACATCCTCAATATTAACAGACAAACCTTGGGTCTATTTGCACTACAGCCCGTAGTGCACGATTAGAGAACTTCTGGGGAAGAGCATCCGCACCTTGGGGAGACTGTTACAGTTTCCAGGCACCCCCTGCCCTCCTGGAAGTTCCCTAACCATGCACTTGGTGTGCTCCACACTTTAACTAACCTTACCCAGGGACTTACCGGCGCATCCAGCAGAGAACATCCACACCTTTTCCAGCGCTCCCCCGTCTTCTGAGGTGCCACCGAAGCATTATGGCACCTCAGACAACCACTGATGCAACTGTACTTGCGCAGGGCATAAGCATCATCATAGCAATGGTACTGATGCACAGGCAGTCGCGGAGGGCACCACAAACAAAACGGCAGCACCTTGAAGCGGACCGGCCCCAGGATCCGTCCCAGAGATGAGTGACCAATCTCTACTGATTACACTCCTTTCCCATCCAGCAGATGGGAAGGGAAGTGCAAAATCACCCCTTCTTTCCTCTTCCCCTACCTGTCCTACTGAGTACCTAAAAGGTAGCCAGTCATGCAAGGAACACTTTCGCCAATGATAACCACTGAAAGACATTATATGCCAAACTCTGAACTTAATACGTGAATACGGTTAGTGTCTCATCTCGACCAGAGTAAATGGCTGGGTTGCAGACATTCATTTGGCTCTGCTCTGTTCCCATTTCAAACAGTAACTTCACCATGCAAGCCAATGTACGGCTGGCTTTTAATTGAATGACTCTCAAACATCAGGGGCTGCTTGTTTGAAATTTAATACCATCGCCTTCAGACTCATGTCAGTGGGATGAAAACTCTGTATAATCTGACATTCCCAGCCTACAGTTCTTACTAGTCTTGCGCTGAACTCAATTTGGTATTCGTGAAACCATGTTAAAGGCGGGGGGGGGGGGAGACTTTTAGGAGTCTTACCTCTCAAATCCACCCTCTTACAGCAATGACGAAAAGGTGAAGGATCGAATCAAAACAGAGAATATACTTGCTCTTCCCAACATCCTCTCTGCTGCAACTTCCTTGTTCCCAGCTGGCCACGCAGCTGAGAGCAGGTACGAGGGAGCCCCGGCCCCCCACCTGCTCCCACCTGTATGGCCCCAGATCATGCCAGAGTTATGCCAAACCTCTCTGGTCCTTTCCAAAAAACCCTGCAAGGGAAAGTTTATGTAACCACCTGTCAACCTCCACTGAATGGCACCTAACAACAGTCATTATCATTTTTAGTTCTACAGGGTCTGTTTCATTTTTGCCAGTAAGATAAGATCGTATACTAAGCAACTTATAAAATAATTTACATGTCATATCAGAGTTCAAAATCTGTTTATGTGTTGCTTTATTAATGTGCAGGTGTCTTTGCTTCCAGGGAAATCATTCTGGAGAGAGAAGAAAGGTGCTAAGCAGCTTACCTGTTTGAAATACAAGCTCCTTCCCTCCTACTCCAGCAGCCTCCAGGTTAATAAATGCTCTAACTGATTTAGCCCAAGGGTGCTGTGTAATGAAGCCATGACTAGCCTTGACGAGAAGCAAAAATAACAGACGTCAAACAGAAAAATATATCTGACTTTCTTGACACAGAAAAATAATTTTGGTTCTGATCAAACATTAGCAGGGTGGACCTGCAGGCACAGTAAGAAGCTTATCTGAGAACACAGGAGTTAAATTTAAAAGATTCAGGAAAGTGAATCAATAAACCAAGCAGAACTATACACGGTAGGAAGCTGACTTTTCAGGTTTTTCACCTTCTTAGCAACCGCTGAATTCTGGCCTAGATGCCATGGTACTAGGCCAGGTAATGTGGTGAAGCATCCCGTACATAGCTTCTTCTTCCCAATATGACAGGATGATTTCTAGCTTAGGTCTCTTTCTTCTTGAGGTGTCGGGCCTGCAACCAATGCTAGATTATGGTTTAGTGCTAGGTGACTCTGGCTACTTCCCCATGAACCATTAATGATAACTTTGGCCACCTGGGGTTAGGACAGAAGGACATCCCCAAACCAAGGGTGGCCATGTCCTCTCCCAAACTCCAAAAGAGCAGGAAAAACAACTCTTCCAGCACCCTTTTTGGCAGAGTTGATTTTGGGCCAATTGTGTCACTGGATGCAACTCAACAGGCAACATTCTGGTCAAAGGCAAGATCTGCAGGGGTCAGGAGTGACAGTGCCTTTCCCCTATGAATTAACGGAGTGCTGTGTTTGTAGCACTCCTCTTAAAGTGGTGAGATGCTATCTGGATACTGCCCCGCCAGTCACAATTAAAACCAAGAATTCCCTGACTGTGATGATGAAGGCTGTGAGCAGCCCTCTCACCTGTCAAGATCAAAGCCAGTAAGTTGTTGGCTGTAATCTTGATACCAAGGCAGGACTGATTCCAAAGACCAACTGTAATCATGATGCTGTGGGGCAAGGGTGGGGGCGTGCGTGGGGGGGGGAAGCAGGCACCTCCCCAATGTCACAATCAGCTAAGATCATGACACCAATGGGGAGGCAGCCTCCTTCCTTTGGTGTCACAACCACAGCTGAACTTAACAGGAAGAGGTGTCAAACACAGGAAATGGCTCCACGGACCACTTCTTGCATTCAGTGGAGGACAGGACGGCCATAAAGACTCCCTGGGTGGTGACAGCATGGCTGCAGCGCCAATCAAGAACTCTGAGAGTTCTTTTTCCCACCAAGAATGTGGTGTAGGGGTGTGCACAAACGTATTTTTTGCATTCAAATCTAAGTCGAATCGAATATTCAAAAACTGATTCGAATTTCAAAAATCCAGATTTTCGAAAATCCGATTCAGCTCCAGATATACAAATGTTGACAATATTTGTATCTGATATACAAGTTTGCGCAAAATTCCTCCGAATGCATAAATTCGGATTTTTGAAAGTCCGGTTCGAATTCAAATGTCGACATTTGACGGCTCTGAATCGGATTTTTGAATTTTCGAATATCCGTGCAGCATCCCTGAGCACTAAGTGAACCATAAGGGAACACAGTTAAATGGACTCTGCCCCATTATGGCATATCCACAGCACTATAAAGACCCCACATGACCAGCGCTGGAGATCCATGTATATGGCTAGAGTTCTTCCTTTCTCTGGCTTGAATTCCAGGCAAGTTTTTGGGCTGCTACGGTCAGTGTTCTAACCATAAACTGCCTCCTGCAACCCTGGAGGCTCACTTAGGAAACACGAAGGTTAGCTATCCCCTGTTGACTGCATCATGGCTGATGCCCATGTGCCACTTGCTATAGAAGCAGCCTTCACTTCAATGGACCTATGCAAAGTACAGTACTAGCATCATGAGTTCTATCATTTTTATCCTTCCTTCTTCTGAAAACAGAATTTCCTCTTTCTCTTTTAAATAATCTTAATTTATGGGTGCTCAACTGCAGCCTCTAGATATCCCTAAAATAGAAGCCCCCAAAAGCTGACACGGAATGATGGGAGCTGTCGAACAAGAGCCCCTGGAAGACCGCAGCTGAGCATCCTTGGTTCAGAGATACACATAAATCAGGTTCATTTCTGTACTTGCCTTAAGTACCCTGGGTCAGAATGGGACACCCATATCAGGGACGTGTAACTTTTCCCACAATGGAACAAGATGCCACTAGAGCATAATAGCATCATTTTGGACACCTCATCCCATCGCTCAGGGCTGGTGCCCTAGCTCCAAAGATCAGGAACTTTCATTCCCAGCCTTTGGAATTTCTGGGAGGACACTATTCAATGGCACTTCCTGGAGTTCCGCTTAAGGTCCACTAGTAGAATGGGACAGGGTGCCATTTTGGGTGCCCCATCCCACTCTATGCTTTGTCCTATGCAGATGGAGAGTCCTGCTGGGGCTGCACTATCTTGTGATGGCATGCATCAGCCTTCCTGGACCACACCAGGGTAAGTATGGAAAAGACCCAGGAGCACTGTTAGGACACTGAATGATTATGAAGTGTAACAGATGGTACAAACGTTAAGCGAAAGAGTCATATTAACTCCTTTCTGCCATGTAGGACAGGGAAAATATGAAACTGAAACTTAACTTGGGCTCACAGTAGCACAGGGATTTTGTCATCAATGAAGAGAAAACTCAAAGTAAAGTTAATAGGAAAATTTCAGCAATAACAAACGGAGAGAAAAATTGGAACTGAAGAGCTCAAGTGCTGGCTTTTTGCTGTTCCCTGTTCCCTCCCACACCATTTTCCTTTTGTTTCTTGTCTCTTTAGATTGTAAGCCTGAGGGCAGGGGCCTGTCTAAGATTAATATAATACTGTAACCCGCCCTGAGACCTTCGGGTATAGGGCGGGATAGAAATACAAATAAATAAATAAAATCTTTCCCACAATTCATGAATATGCAAAGCCTTTGCTCTGTCTTTTGCTTTAGGGATACTTTTTTTCCCCTTGCCGTATTTATTGATCCTTCCAAAGTTCACACCAGCCTAAGGATTAAACTAAACATTACACTGCGTGTTTGCTCTAGTGCCATGGAGGGTGTTGTGCTCCAATAAGTCTTTCTCTGTGCATATAATCCACATGGGGGTACATTTCAGTTTCAGAAGCCCCCAGGAGACAAATGATTAAATCTCCTTGGTTTTCAGAAGAGAAAGGTTTTGGCTGCTTTGGTGGACACCAGTTCTTGAAGGTGGCCAGGAAGAACATTGTTGAGTCCTTCACCACCACTCACCATCATGGTGATTATCATCTTTCATGGAATCCACTCCACAAAAAGGTAGCACTGGGGAAAGTATGTGCTGATTAAAAGCATTTTTTTTTAACCCTCAAGCAGTAGAAAAGTCTTCAAGAGCAGTTTCCACTAAAAGATAATAACTGAGATAGTCCCTGCCTTCAGTTTTACATCCGTCAGGTCCCTTATGTGTTTAGATATAGATATGAAGCTACCAGGAGATATTTTGGAATATACCAGCAATATGCAGGGGACTTTAAATGTCCATCTGAATCTGCAGCACTTCATCTAAAGCAGAATAATGATGAAAGGAGAGAAGACTGATACTATCATCAGTCTTCCTGAACCTTGAGATCTGAAAGGGCTCTGCACCAGTCCCATCATTAGCTTACAATACATTTGTTCTCCTGGCAGTTTGAAGCAAACAATTAGTAAACCGTATGTTAAGGTGAACCAACCATGGGCCTTTCTGCACTTAGCTGATTAGACCGCCATGAACTAAGGCTGGTAAACTTCTGGTAAAGGTGGGCCATTTGGACTTATCACGAGGAAAGCTTCCCTAAAACGTCCATTAGTGGCCAGAAGTGTGAATGGTCCTCCTGTTTACCAGCCCATGACACTGCGTCTGAAGCTGGAAGTTCAGACGCAATTGGCCGTTCTATTGAAGAGGGGTGTGTTCAAGCAGAGGGACGTATGGCGGCCAATCACACCAGTGCCCTTGATCAAACACACAGCGCCCACTACTTGGCTGCTGATCAAACGCCCCTCTCACGACTCAGTGACCGAACCCCACTCCCGGGGATCAGTGGTCTGGTCACGCCAGAGGTCAGCAATCGATTGTGGCTGCCAGCGCTAATCTGCCTGCACGAATGCCGCCTCCCCTGCCCGCCAACTGCAGGGAACCGGAAAAAGAGCAAATGGTTGTGCCGCTGGACACCTCAGGTAAGCTTTTGGTCAACGTTGGTAAAAATAATTAGTGAACTTCTGGGAAAGCATGGCCCACTTGGAAGCTGCAACAGCCTACTAAGAAGTCTTCAAGCAGAGACTGGACAGCCATCTGTCTGAGATGGTTTAGGAGATCCTGCCTTGAGCAGGGGGTTGGACTCGATGACCCAGGAGGTCCCCTCCAACTCTACCATTCTATGATTCTATGATTCAGATGCTCTTCACAAGAAGTTCACTCATTGTTGACTACCAGCATAAGCGCAAAGGGAAATAAAGACATAGAAACTGGAACAGAAACTGGAAATTCCAAACAACTTGCACAACAGGCCCTAGGGAATTACCATCCTAATATAAAATGCCCTAATTCCCCCCCCCTCCTTACCTGCAGAATACTTTCTTCTGCTCCATTAAAGAGGAATATAATTGCATGCTTCAAGGGTTCTGGTGACTTTGAAAGAGTCTGTAATATTTCAAGCATCACGGCACAACTGACAGCATCATCACTGGCACCTAAAAAATGAAAAATGCTTAGCGCAATCAACTATTTGGCTTTCAAAAACCATCCTCTTTAAAAACACAACCACATTCTAAGAGTTTTATTTAAGTCCTCTATTTAAGTAGGAGAAATCCCTCACCAGGACAACATAGAACTTTCCTCCATCCCAGGCGTACGGTCAGTTCCAGAGCTGCTTTTAATTTAAAAACTGAATTTGGGTGTCAGAACATCCCCAACAGGCTATTTTGCCTGCTAGCAGCTATTTACTGCAGCGTTATCTATAGGTCTTGGTGGCACCTGTGCACACGATGCCATGAGAGTTGTGTGGGGGAGAGACACTGCAGCATCTGCCATGCAGAGACATGCCCCACAGTGATCGCTGCACAATCAGTTGCAGAATTTCTGAGCTGTTCTTAAGCTCTGTGTGGGCTGGGACAGGAATGCTGCTATGGCCACATAAAACATCAAAGTGAAAAAAACAGTATTTGCTCCTGCTATTTAGTAGGTATGAGTATGGTAGCAGCACAGAGCGCACACTTAGCCAAAATAAACCCTGGATGCAGGCTGATCTCAGCCCCTTTTGGCATTGGGTCTTATCCTGGATTATATCTCAGAATAGGGATCTGCTATCAACCTGCCAAAGTGCAAAGAGACTAAAACAATGGCTGCACAGATATCTGGCAGATGTAGTGTTTACTGAATATCTGCTGCTCAGCTCTTAAGAGTCATCTGAGCCTGTCTGCCTTCCCGAATGCCACACTGAAACCATACAAATAACTTACATCATAATTAGAAACCAATTATATTGCTGCACAATTGCCATTAGTTTATTTTGGGATAGCAACACAAGACCAGGTATAGTATTTCAGATGCCAGAGAGCAGAGTCACTAAAAAAATTCTCAAAATATACAGCAATCAGTGGTTAGATGTACCGTTTAAAAACAACAGCACATACAATATTCTACGAAGAACTGTTGTGACTCTTGATAACCTATAATAACCGTAGTCCTGTAATGGTGTCAGAAAAACCGCACATTTAAGGAACAACAAGGACATAGGCCTATGATATCAATGAATTTTACAATTGCAGTAACAATTTATCTCCAAGGATAACTGTTCTCACCCTTCAGGTGGAAGAGCAACTTTAAAAAAAGTCTTTGTGGTTGTGTATTAAGAGGTAGTAGTTTCTCCCTAAAGAGGCCGAATGCTGGCAGCACCCAGCCTGCTGCCCTCAGGTGTGAAACTAACAGCTGGAAGGGGGGTGTCACTAAATGCAGGGAATAACTCCAGGACTTGAGGATGCAGTGGGCTGCCCAGGAGACATCAGAAGACGCCACCCAGGGGGCACCACTGCTGCTTTGCCATTCAAATGTGATAATGAGCACTTAAGGTGCATAATAGCGTACCTTGATGCTGGCACGCTAAGGGCGTCAAGAGGCTACAGGGACCCCTGTGCTCATCCAGCACATTCAATGTGTCACAGGGGTCCCGGTAGCCTCTTGACGCCCTTAAGGTGCCAGCAGAACGATTCTGAAAGGCTGACGTTAACTCAGACGTTCATCAACCAGACCCTCTGCAATTTGGGTGGACAAACATTCACCTACATTTGCACTAGCAAACTGATTCTGAAAGGCTGCACACCAAAACTGTTTTCATTACATCCAACCCCTTAAAAGAACTCCTTATCGTCTTTACTACTTTTATAATGGCGTCTATACAGTTTGTGTCCTAGCTTCCCTCCCTGACGGTCAAGAATCCAGTCCTAAAATCAATTAAAAAAACAAAAAAAAGAATCCAGTCCTAAGGTAAGGAAGCCTAAGGTAAGGAAGGAGTAGAACTGGCCGGTGTAAACCTTTATCCTAACTGTGCTCTAGCAGGCTGGAATGGGGTTCTACCAAAAAGAAATTCCTCTAGCATACTTTACACTGTTTCTCCAGGAGGAAACAATGGAGCTTTATTTTTTATCACCATCTATTTTGCTGGCAGAGAGCAGACAAAAGAGACAGTGATTTTTTATTTTTTTAAAAAGTATGCCACAGAACTGCTTAGGGTGTTCCAACACCAGAAGAAGAAGTCCCAGCATTCATTTCAGGCTCTAACCACGAACCTTCTCCCTCAATTTCCGTCCAAGGCAACTGTTCCACCACCAGGTTGCAGGAGGAAGAATAGCCTTCTACATCTACAAGGCCTCTCCGTCTGCTCTGTCACTAAGTTCTCCTCTTTCCTCCCAGACTCATTCTCCTCATCACTGTTTGGATTGTAAACCTGAGGACAACGCTCTGAGAATGTTCTGGCTTATGGACAGCATATACATAAACTCAACAGATAAAAACTCTTCCTCCCAATACTAGTAATTTAAGGTTGCACCTTTAGATATTTACATAGAATAAACACTTCTAAGCTTCCTAAGCATTCAGCCCTAACACTGGGGTGGGTGTAAACCTATTTCCATGTGTTCCTTGTGTAGTTGGCACGATCCAGGAAAAGGATCAGATTCTGGGCCTAAGAGATTGGTTTTTTTCCTGGTTTAGACCAAAAGCATGACATGAAACAGGCAATATATTACTGAGATTCAACATATAAAACTTTTATTCTTGCAGTCAAGCTAGAAAGCTCAAAGAAAAACACAGTACAACAATTTTGCGCTCAGAAACGCTGCTAAAAGAATTTATTTCATTAGTATTAGCTTTGATCACCACGAACACTTTGTGTGAGATCCAATGTTGTAATCAGATCTCTGTTTGTGCCATTCCCACTGGGGAGAAAACAGAGAGAAGATAGAGGGAAAAGAAGAAGTGAAACCCAATTGCATGAGCAAGTTCTGTTGCCAAGACTACAACCGTGAACATGATACAACAAGAAATTTAGAAAAACTAAAAAATAACAAGTTTGACTGAACTGTTTATACCAGTTTAGTTAATTGCATTAGGGAAGAATTTTTGCCAGTCGTCCTAAAATTAATAGTTATTCTATACCAACTAGCAGGAATTCTTCATTAATGCAACTGCCTGAACGGGCTTAAACAGTACAGCTAAAATTGCAATTTTGCAATTTAACAAGCCCAAGAGACGCTAAGATTATGGGCTTTGCTTGGAGTCATTTTCTAAACCAAGCACAGATCCCCTCTCGTGCTCCAAATTCTTATCCATTTTACAAACATTTCCGATTTACCTACCCAGGGTATTTGGTACGGAATCAAAGTGACAGTTGGACAGCACTGAATGTTCAGCTCCGGTTCTGGGTTCCAGCTTTACTGCAACATTAGTAATATTGTCGTAATAACTAGTGAACCCTCCAAGAAAGTCAATACTGAAAGTGCCCGTCGGCCTCTGTATATCTAAAGAGATTCTGTGGACGTGACTGCTCTCCGTTTCAATAGCTTTTACTTGTTCCAAGAGGTAGTTGACCGTAAATATTTCATTTTCTGGACTTCCAACAGTTCTGACACCTATAGCAGTAATGTTCTCTAGAAATACCCTGAGGAAGACAAGAAAAAGGAATTACAAGCACATCTTAACACACAGATAACATGCCGTTTTTAAAGCTTCTCCAAATAAATTCTGCTCACATTCTTTAAACTATTAGGGCCACAAGTCAAAAGCTGAGCTTAGCACTCCATTGAATATCAGATGCAAGAAAGATGCTACTAGCAAGCCATTCGTGGAGCAGATTTATTTGTTTGTTTGTCTGTTTGTTTACATTCATAGTGACTGGGTGGGGTGGGGGGAGAATATAACCACCTCAGCCAAAGGCCAGAGCAAAGAGGTGTGTCTTTACTGCCCTCCTAAATATATATAAGGATGGGGCATGACGCACCTCAAGGGTGGCTGCCATTGCAAGTCCAAACCTCACCAGCGAATGATCCGTCCATTACAACGGGTTGACAGTCAACCCTCCTATCAACGGGTACTCACCAGTCCACTCTGAGGCAAAAACCAAATCAAGGGTGTGGCCTGCTATATGAGTTGGGTCAGATACAAATTGAAACAGCCCCATGGTTGTCATGGAGGACATGAAGATCTGAGCTGCTCCACTGAGTGTAGTCTCGGCGTGGAAGCTAAAATCCCCCAACACCATTGTGGCAGAGGCTTCCAACTTCACTTCTGAGACCAGCTCAGCCAGCTCAGATAGGGAGGATGCCAGGAAGTGGGGTGAACGGTACACCAGCAGCATCCCTATCCTGTCTCTCTGGCTCAACAACAAAAACAGGCTCTCAACCTCCGTTACAGTGCAAACTGGCCGTCTGGTGAGGGAGATGGAAATCTGATGGACTACAGTGACACCCCCTCTCCTCCTCCCTGGTCTAGGACAGTGCTGCACTGAGTATCCTGGAGGACACAGCTGGGTGAGGCAAGGCCCACCCAGCTCATCCATCCAGGTCCGTTATACAAGCCAGATCAAGCCTCTTCCAGAATCAAGTCATGTATGACAAATGTTTTATTCTGGGCTGATCTGGCATTCAAGAGCAACACGGTCAGAGCAGAAGGCTGATTAGCACGACACCCCAAACACTGCCAGTTGGGAGGCAGAACAGAGGGGGTAATAGCTTCTAGGTATCTAATACCCCTTCTCCTAACCTGTGTCTTCTGCCTCCCAGCACCGTATCTCCCCCTGCCCATTACCTTTGCGATACTTGCCCCCTGTTCCAATTCTCCCCCTCTTGCCCGGCCTTGGCACATGGCCCCTCCCACAGAACTCACCTAAGTACACACACACACACACCAACATACACCCACACTGTGGTTCCTCCTACAGAGACTCACCCAGATGCACACACCTATACACACACCAGCACAGACACCCATACTAGCACACCCAATGCACACCAACACACTCACACAAAGCAGTACACACACATATACACAACGAAGCGAAAACAAAAAATCCCGAGATTTGCCCCTTCTGACTAGGCTTATGGCTCGCAGAGACTGTCAATGGAGAGAGGCAGATTGGTGCAGACCTCTTCTTGTTCAGGAATGCAGGAGTAAGTCAACAAGAAGACCAGAGGCATTTCCGCACTGAATCGCGTTCGAAACGGAACGCGTTCAGGCGGAAAGCTTAAGCCAGCTTCGGGCGCTTTCCCCGTTCACACACAGACGCGCCAGAACGCGTGTAAACGCGTTCCGGAGCGTCTGGGTGCGAATGCTCAAAGCGCCCGAAGCTGGCTTAGCCGGCAAACGCCGGCAAGGGGCGCGATGACAGCCGCGGAGGCAGATCGACAATCAGCTGTTTGACAAACAGCTGATTGTCAAAGCCGCGCGGCGTCGGAGGCGCGCCGGCAGCCGTTCGGGAGACAGAAGAAGCGCGAACGCTTCTTCTCCCGAACGGCTGCGGGCGGCTCGTCCGCGTTGGAACGCGTGTAGAGCACTTCGAAGTGCTCTACATTTCGAACGCGGAAAAGACAGCTGCGGACACGTCGGAATGCAAGCCGCGCGCGGCCAATGCGGATGACGTGTCCTCAGCTGTCTTTTCCGCGTTCCGTTCAGCCCCGTGCGAAAACGTCTCATGATGGAATAAGCCTTTCTCCCTCTGCGTTTTTAAGCTAGCAGGGCGAGGCAGGCAGGTGCAGCTCCATAGGAAGGCAAAGACGGATTGTCCTGATATTCCAAAGAAAGTAGAATTCCTTAAAAGAATATGGTAATTTTCACATTGATTGCAGGTACAGTACTTTAAAATAATGCCTCTACAGGTCATTTCCAGAGATTCTGTAGTTATCTCCCTTCATGTAATACGATTACAAGGAGTTAGTCTCTCACTTTTTTAAAAATTATGCTCAAGAGTGTATACATGAGGTTACCGTACTTACCCCCCCATAACCCATTTTAAGAAGTACCCAAGGCCACCCAGCCAGTTTGATCATGAGCTTATCTTCACAGCCCTGGTCTCAGTGTCTGAGCAGGGCTCCCTGTAGATCTCTCCCAGCTTTGGGCAATCTCAGAAAGAGGTCTGATAGCTCCACTGCTGTCCTCAAACCAACAGCTCTGAGGTCTCCTTGGCTATGTTTGAAGGCCTCCTTATTTTCCACGTGCAAGGACAGAACGCCCACCTGAAAACATGCCCTGTCTCCCCATGGCAAGGGCTGGGATGAGGCTACATTCAGATGTTATTTACTTATTCCGCTGTACTTGGATATTCTGAAATATACATGCTTTACTCCGGAATATCTAAATGTAGCCGAATAAGTATTTTTGCATACCGAACTGTATCTTCTTTGAAGGACAACTGCACTTCCTCCACCGGTCCTCCTACCCCAGTGATGGCGAACCTTTTGAGCTCGGTGTGTCAAAATTCGCAAGAAAACCTGGCTTAACTCAGGTGCTGTCTCACATCTAGAATTATCCATAATTTTGTGATATTTGTAGCTCTAGTAAAAAAGTTATATTTTTGATATATGTATTTTATTAAAAGCAAAAACAAATAATTCTTTACATTAGTGACTTTTGTTGCTGAATTCCGTTTGCCAAATCTTCAACTGAAAGTTGGTATTTCGTACACTTCAAGAACAAGCAGGCACTATATGCCCAGGTGCCAGGGTGACCAGACACCTGTGATACGCGTGTCATAGGTTGGCCATCACTGTCCTACCCCTTCAGCCTGGGATGCTGTGGAGCCAGAGGGATTTCAATGCCTCTTGAAGAAAGTAATGCGGAGCTGTGGCTCATAACTGATCAAGGATGTAACATGCTTTTTCGTAACACGAATCACACTTTTCTGTATCTCACACAATGAAAGAAATCAATTTTTAGTTAACCATAATCTGATCCTGGTCTGAAGAACCATGACACAACAACTCTGCTGTGAAGTGAGTAACAGTGGCCACATTCAAGGCCCGAACTGCTTGGATTTCACATGTACAGTGGCACAAAAAAAGTATTTAGCCAGCCACCAATTGTACAAGTTCTCCCACTTAAAAAGATGAGAGAGGTCTGTAATTTTCATCATAGGTACACTTCAACTTGGAGAGACAGAACGGGTGGAAAGAATACAGGAATACTTTTTTGCCCCACTGTATATCACCTAAGAAAAGAAGATCAGGCATCAGGTAGCAACTGCATCAGGTAACAATTAACTATTCAGCTTCTAAGGTACATAAGGGAAGAAACACAGGCCTTAGGCAACAATTAAGTGTTCAGACACTAGCTATGCAAAGTTGCCAATATCTAATAGCCTGCAGTTGTTGTATAGTCTATACTGTTTTTATAACCTATGCAATACTTTCTCTGTGAATAAAAGCAGAAAATCACTAGCCGCCTACTTGAAAATAAATCTTATTGAAAAATTCACCAAATTCAAATCTATTCATTCAAATTTTTTATTCGAATCGGCACATATGAACGTTGACAACATCCGGATGTGCCCGTACGCATCTTCCCCACATCCACACACGTCCATATGCATCCCGTAGTTATCCTGTATGCAACCCGTTTTCATCCCGTATGGATCCGTACAGATGTGGGAAAGATGCGGATCTTCAAGTACGCATCGTGTACAAACCCATACACATACAAATGTCCAGATAACTCGAATGAATAGATCCGAAATTCAAAACTCGATTCAAACGTTTACATTCAAGTTTCAGGATTTTCTATTCGAGCTTGAATGTCAAAATTCGGCACATTCGATCGGATTCCGAATGCCTGCGAACATTCATGCACATCCCTATTCTGGATTGGACTGGAAGGAGGAAAAAAATCTTCCACCCCCTCATCTCCATGAAAAAGAATACAGCAAATCGCCTTAATAATAATAATAATAATAATAATAATAACAATATTTATTTGTATACCGCCCTGTGGCGAACCAATCCGGGCGGTTGACAACAATAAATATAAAAACATCATATAAGAATAAAACATTATGGTCCCTCCCCCCCTTAAAAAGTATTAAACAATATGACAAATTAAAATACAGTATCAAAAATATAAGACAAAATATAAAACATAATTAAATGGGCTAACAGCCCTAATATCCCTCCGGAGCTCCTCGACCAACATTTATTATGGGTCCACGAGGGGAATGAGGGGGTCAGGGAGCCCGAGCCGGGATGGTTGACCTGGGGAAAATTAATCTGGAAAGGCCTGCCGGAAGAGAGCCGTCTTGACAGCTTTTTTAAAGCTGTCTAGTGATGTCAACTGACGGATCTCATCCGGCAGGTCGTTCCAGAGTTTGGGGGCGACAGCAGAGAACGCCCTCTGGGAGGTCGCCGCAAGCCTGGATTTTACAGGCTGCAGTAAATTCCTCCCAGAGGAGCGGAGAGCGCGGGGAGGATTGTACGGGAGAAGGCGGTCCCTGAGATAGCTTGGACCCAAGCCATTTAGGGCTTTAAAGGTAATAACCAACACCTTGTACCGGGACCGGAAGCTAATAGGCAGCCAGTGTAAGGACCTAAGAACCGGAGTAATGTGGTCCCTCCTAGATGTACCGGAAACAAGCCTTAGAGGCCTCCTGCTTGTCCCCCCAGCCTGAAAAATGTTCTTAGGCATCCATTCTAGGAGCCATTGATACACCTGTCGTCCATAAATTTGTCTACCCCGAATTCCAAACTCTAAATCGATCCTACAGCTACAGAAAGGCCTGCTCTCACATCCAAACACCTTAAAGCTGCTTGGCCATGACTAAGGGTTGTATTTGCCCTGACAAAGACAACATTTGTCCCAGAAAAAGATATAAAGTTTACACTGGGACTCTCCCAAGAAGGTTGAGTCCCAACAGAAGATTATTCTTTTCTTTATCTATAACCACAGTTAGAGGATCAGTGCATCTTAGTAGAGGCAGGAGAAGTTTGGCGGATTTTTTAGCCATTTTAAACCTGTGAACAAAAACTGGTCCTTGCATTCTTTTACTCCTCCCAAACTTTATGCAACCAGCTCAAATAATGCCAAGGATCAATTTATGTTAACGGTTTCTAAGGGCTAAGTGGGTCAACCTGCAGGAGAACTCAGAAGAAGAGTTGGCTTTTGTACCCCACTTTTCTCACCCATATAAGGGGACTCAAAGCAGCTGACAAACCTGTTCTTCTCCCCACAACACACACTTTGTGTTGTGACTTACTCAAGGTCACCCAGCTGGCTTAATGGAGGAAGAAGAGCTGGCTTTTCTACCCCGCTTTTCTCACCCATTTAAGGGGACTCAAAGCAGCTGACAAACCTTCTGTTCTTCTCCCCACCACAGACACCCTGGGAGGTAGGTGGGGCTGTGAGAGCTCAGAAGAGAGCTGTGACTAGCCCAAGGTCACCCAGCTGGCTTCGTGGAGGAGGGTGTAACCAAACCCTGTATTCCCAGATTAGAGTCCGGCTCCCCAACCACTAGACCAATCTGGCTCACAAGGAGCTTGAAGAAGGGAGGCTGCTACAAAACAATAAAGAAAATGAAAATCCAATTTTTTCTGCTTGATTTGCAGAAAGGTGGAAGGCACATACTATTAACTACACCTGGGATGTAGTCACACTTAAGGTTTAATCCGGCTTCAGTCCACTTTCAGAGCAAGAGAACACATGAGCAGAGTGATAAGCTGTTTCCTTTCAGTGTTAAATAACTCAGAAAATTCATCTTTGGGATTGATAACACGGGAAGGAAATCACTGGTCCCTTTGCTGAAGTGTTCTCTCGCTCTGAAGGCGGACTGAAGCTGGATTAAACCTTAGGTGTGATCACAGCCATTTAATCCAGCTTCACTCCACTTTCAGAGTGAGAGAACACATGAACAGAACGATCAGCCTTTCTCTTCCAGTGTTAAAACAGCTCGGAAAATCCACCTTCGGGTCAGATGACGCGGGAACCGGCCGCTTTGCTGACGGGTCCCCTCGCTCTGAAGGCGGGCTGACACCGGATCAAGCCTGAGGCGCTACCAGAGCCCGGAGGGAGCAACGGGGGGGGGGGAAAGGGAGCGACCCCCACCCGCTTTCGGGGCGTCTCGTCACGGGACGTCGAGACGCCCAGCACGTGCGGACGCGTCCCCGGCCGGGCGCTCTCTGTCCCGGGGAGGAGGCGCGGCGGAAGCCCCCGCAGAGCGCGGCCGAGGCGCCCGCAGCCGGCGCCGGCCCTTACCTGGCGCGGGAGGCGTTGAAGTCGGCGGGGCCGCGGCCGGGCTGCACCGGCTGCCGCAAGGAGACGTGGACGAGCCCGCGCAGCGCCAGCAGGTAGAGCAGCAGCACCAGCGGCGCCACCAGCGGCGAGGCGGAGGGCGAGGGCGGGCGAGGCGGCCGCGGCTTCCCCTTCCAGGGCCGCCCGTTCTCCTCAGGCGGCGGCGGCGGCGAGTGCGGGTGCTGCGCCTGGGAGCGGAGGCGCCTCACGGCTCCCACCGCCGACGAAGCGCCCGCCATGAGGCGCCGGACTGACGGGGCTGCGCTCACTGGGCGGCGGACCTGGGAGCCGAAGCTCCTGCAGGCCCGGAACGCGAGACTGGGGCGGCCGACTGCGAGGGCCCGACTGGAGGCGCGCGCCTCGGCTGAGGCGGCGGGCGGGCGGGCGGGCGGGCAGGCGCAGTCTCTAGGCCACCGGGGGGGGGAGGAGTGTCGCTGCTGCTGGCCCCGCCCCCTCAACCCTCCCCCTCCTCCCGCTGTGCCCGCGGTGACTGTAGGATGGGCGCCGCCCGCCAGTCGCGTGAAAAGAGGAGAAGGGACTCCGCCCAGGCGGCTCCCGCGCCCGCCCTCCCTCCCAGGAGAGGCTCAGGGGAGCCCGGCTGGATCAGGCCACAGCCCATCTAGTCCATAAGAACCTGAGATAAGCCCTGCTGGATCAGGCCACGGCCCATCTAGTCCATAAGAACCTCAGAGGAGCCCTGCTGGATCAGGCCACAGCCCTTCCAGTCCATAAGAACCTCAGAGGAGCCCTGCTGGATCAGGCCACAGCCCTTCCAGTCCATAAGAACCTCAGGGGAGCCCTGCTGGATCAGGCCACAGCCCATCTAGCCCATAAGAACCTGAGAGGAGCCCTGCTGGATCAGGCCACAGCCCTTCCAGTCCATAAGAACCTCAGGGGAGCCCTGCTGGATCAGGCCACGGCCCTTCCAGTCCATAAGAACCTCAGGGGAGCCCTGCTGGATCAGGCCACAGCCCATCTAGCCCATAAGAACCTGAGAGGAGCCCTGCTGGATCAGGCCACAGCCCTTCCAGTCCACAAGAACCTCAGGGGAGCCCTGCTGGATCAGGCCACGGCCCATCTAGCCCATAAGAACCTAAGAGGAGCCCTGCTGGATCAGGCCACGGCCCATCTAGCCCATAAGAACCTCAGAGGAGCCCTGCTGGATCAGGCCACAGCCCATCTCGTCCATGAGAACCTCAGAGGAGCCCTGCTGGATCAGGCCACAGCCCATCTAGCCCATAAGAACCTCAGAGGAGCTCTGCTGGATCAGGCCACAGCCCATCTAGTCCATGAGAACCTAAGAGGAACCCTGCTGGATCAGGCCACAGCCTATCCAGTCCATAAGAACCTAAGAGGACCCCTGCTGGATCAGGCCACAGCCCATCTAGTCCATAAGAACCTAAGAGGAGCCCTGCTGGATCAGGCCACAGCCCATCTAGCCCATAAGAACCTGAGAGGAGCCCTGCTGGATCAGGCCACAGCCCATCTAGCCCATAAGAACCTGAGAGGAGCCCTGCTGGATCAGGCCACAATCCATCTAGTCCATAAGAACCTAAGAAGAGCCCTGCTGGATCAGGCCACAGCCCATCTAGCCCATAAGAACCTGAGAGGAGCCCTGCTGGATCAGGCCACAATCCATCTAGTCCATAAGAACCTAAGAAGAGCCCTGCTGGATCAGGCCACAATCCATCTAGTCCATAAGAACCTAAGAGGAGCCCTGCTGGATCAGGCCACAATCCATCTAGTCCATAAGAACCTAAGAAGAGCCCTGCTGGATCAGGCCACAGCCCATCTAGCCCATAAGAACCTGAGAGGAGCCCTGCTGGATCAGGCCACAGCCCATCCAGTCCACAAGAACCTCAGGGGAGCCCTGCTGGATCAGGCCACGGCCCATCTAGCCCATAAGAACCTAAGAGGAGCCCTGCTGGATCAGGCCACGGCCCATCTAGCCCATAAGAACCTCAGAGGAGCCCTGCTGGATCAGGCCACAGCCCATCTCGTCCATGAGAACCTCAGAGGAGCCCTGCTGGATCAGGCCACAGCCCATCTAGCCCATAAGAACCTCAGAGGAGCTCTGCTGGATCAGGCCACAGCCCATCTAGTCCATGAGAACCTAAGAGGAACCCTGCTGGATCAGGCCACAGCCTATCCAGTCCATAAGAACCTAAGAGGACCCCTGCTGGATCAGGCCACAGCCCATCTAGTCCATAAGAACCTAAGAGGAGCCCTGCTGGATCAGGCCACAGCCCATCTAGTCCATGAGAACCTAAGAGAAGCCCTGCTGGATCAGGCCACAGTCAAACTAGTCCATGAGAACCTAAGAGGAGCCCTGCTGGATCCGGCCACAGCTCATCTAGTCCATAAGAACCTAAGAGGAACCCTGCTGGATCAGGCCACAGCCTATCCAGTCCATAAGAACCTAAGAGGAGCCCTGCTGGATCAGGCCACAGCCCATCTAGTCCATAAGAACCTAAGAGGAGCCCTGCTGGATCAGGCCACAGCCTATCCAGTCCATAAGAACCTAAGAGGAGCCCTGCTGGATCAGGCCACAGCCCATCTAGTCCATAAGAACCTAAGAGGAGCCCTGCTGGATCAGGCCACAGCCCTTCCAGTCCATAAGAACCTCAGGGGAGCCCTGCTGGATCAGGCCACAGCCCATCTAGCCCATAAGAACCTGAGAGGATCCCTGCTGAATCAGGCCACAGCCCATCCAGTCCACAAGAACCTCAGGGGAGCCCTGCTGGATCAGGCCACAGTCCATGTAGTCCATAAGAACCTAAGAGGAGCCCTGCTGGATCAAGCCACAGCCCATCTAGTCCATAAGAACCTGAGAGGAGCCCTGCTGGATCCAGGCCACAGCCCATCTCGTCCATAAGAACCTCAGAGGAGCCCTGCTGGATCAGGCCACAGCCCATCTAGTCCATAAGAACCTGAGAGGAGCCCTGCTGGATCAGGCCACAGCCCATCTAGTCCATAAGAACCTGAGAGGAGCCCTGCTGGATCAGGCCACAGCCCATCTAGCCCATAAGAACCTGAGAGGAGCCCTGCTGGATCAAGCCACAGCCCATCTAGTCCATAAGAACCTGAGAGGAGCCCTGCTGGATCAGGCCACAGCCCTTCCAGTCCATAAGAACCTCAGGGGAGCCCTGCTGGATCAGGCCACAGCCCATCTAGCCCATAAGAACCTGAGAAGAGCCCTGCTGAATCAGGCCACAGCCCATCCAGTCCACAAGAACCTCAGGGGAGCCCTGCTGGATCAGGCCACAGTCCATCTAGTCCATAAGAACCTAAGAGGAGCCCTGCTGTATCAGGCCACAGTCCATCTAGCCCATAAGAACCTGAGAGGAGCCCTGCTGGATCAGGCCACAGCCCATCCAGTCCACAAGAACCTCAGGGGAGCCCTGCTGGATCAGGCCACAGCCCATCTAGCCCATAAGAACCTGAGAGGAGCCCTGCTGGATCAGGCCACAGTCCAGCTAGTCCATAAGAACCTAAGAGGAGCCTTGCTGAATCAGGCCACAGCCCATCTGGTCCTTAAGAACCTGAGAAGAGCCCTGCTGGATCAGGCCACAGCCCATCTAGCCCATAAGAACCTGAGAGGAATCCTGCTGGATCAGGCCACAGTCCAGCTAGTCCATAAGAACCTAAGAGGAGCCTTGCTGAATCAGGCCACAGCCCATCTGGTCCTTAAGAACCTAAGAGGAGCCCTGCTGGATTAGGCCACAGCCCATCTAGTCCATAAGAACCTAAGAGGAGCCCTGCTGGATTAGGCCACACCCATCTAGTCCATAAGAACCTAAGAGGAGCCACAGCATGCCAGTCAATAAAATGTTGAACTAAGTCACTAGTCAATTAGTTCATTCTGTTATCTTCCCTACATCCTGGGAATGAAAAGCATGATGTAGAAGGAAACTATTTTGAAATAACAAATTATAGTACTTATTTACTGTTTCTAGTGTTCAGCCAGATAATAAGAACACTTTGGAGGTAGGCCTTGCCGACTTGTACCAAACGTAGCCAAATGCCCACACTTTACTCCCAGATGAAGGTAAAATACTTATTGCCAGCAACAAAGGACACTCAAGCGTTCATGGCCAAAGAAGCTGTCATGCCTTGGTCACATGAGAAATTCCATCATTACCTCATAGAATCATAGAATCATAGAATGGTAGAGTTGGAGGGGACCTCCTGGGTCATCGAGTCCAACCCCCTGCTCAAGGCAAGATCTCCTAAACCATCTCAGACAGATGGCTGTCCAGTCTCTGCTTGAAGACCTCCATCGATGGGGAACCTGTTCAGGACCACCCAGAACAAAAGTGTGCATACAATGCATGTTCATTTCAATTACTTTCTCTGTTTCTAGGGGTTTGGTTTAAGCCCCCAGGTCGTCTACTATGGGGCTTTTCCCACTAGCACTAAGTACCCATTAAGCTCAGAGCAGGAAGACCCCATTTCCACTGCAGACCCCACTAGAATCACATTTGGATCCTCTACAGGACTAAATTTAGCACAGATTTGGGCGATTTGGTCTGCATGAAGAGGGCTTGGTGAGGACCATGAAGAGGCGATGGTCCTTACTGAATTCGGATTCGATTCGAACTGTGGGGTGCTTTTCCACTGCAGCCCTTAGATCTGGATCTAAGAAGATCCGGATCTAAGGAATGGGTACATTTCGTAATCTGGATCTAGTGGATCCGGATTAAGGGAAGCACCCAGTGTGTTTCCACAGGATTTTCAAATGATTCGAATGTGTAGATTTGTACCTGTCGTATACCAATCTGCCCAAAAATTTGCCAAATTTGGATTTTTGAAAATCCGATTCGAGTTTAATGTAATGATGGAAAGAGTGTGTAAACGGTTTTTCTTTTCTTTTTCTTAGTTTGTGGAAAATTTCAATAGATAAAATATTTTTAAAAAAGAAAATCTGATTCAAGTTCGAATGCCGGAATTCATTGGATTTGAATCGAATATTCGAGTTTTTAAATATTTGTGCACCCTTCTCACCCTTCACCAAGTGATAAGCAAAAATTGGATAAAACAAACTAAAATCCATAAAATTTTAAGAGTACTGGCTTGTAAACACTAGCAAAAAGGTGAGGGGGAAGCGTGGAACAGCAGCATGAGTGTCGAACGTTATACTCATTCCGGTTTTCCAGATAATTATCTCATTTATTCCCAGATATCTAAGAAGTGGTTTGTATCCCTCGGGTCTTTTCTGTTCTTGGACAGTTTGTTCAACTCATGGAACAAAATGTGCTTATTTCAATTGTAACAGTGATTTAACCAAAGAGGTAAATATTGGCCTGTTCAGATTGATTTTTTAAAAAAAAATCTAAAAGTTTGTCTGCATATGGATTTGCAACCTTAAACCATGCAACCATAAATACCGCTACCACTGACTAGAATACCTGTTCTGTATCACCACTGAAAGCATCAGAAAAATTGTCCAGAGTCCCTACTTGATTTGAGACGTAAGCAAGATTTGGAGAAACTGGGCCAGTTCGCACTTGGCCCAGTAGTCCATGCAGGGTTTGCTCGCAGGTGGAGTGTCTGCACTTGAAGGAGACATTTCCTCCACTATGCATGGTGCAGGTTTTAATTGCGCTAGTGCCAGAGCCCGTAAGACTCCAAATGCACCATCTGCACATCTTCTTAGATGGTTGCTCTCCAGGTAGCCATGCACACCTAAGATAAGTTTTGGGAAGCTTTGGGGAGGGTCCGTATGCCCCAAGCATCCACAAGTGCGGGTGCTTAGTGCCTACGTGAGTCACTTCGCCCTTGGTTTCCCAGAGACAGGAAGCAAAGTGTGAAAAGACCTATGGTCTAAAGCTGCTGGTCTAAAGTGAAATTTTATTTATTGGGAGGAAAGCTCTCCTTTTAATCAATATCACTAATACTTCATGAAGTGGCTATTTAAACAGTGGTAGAAAGATCCGACTAGATTTATTTGTTAAGGTCAAAAACATAGAATAAGATTTAACCTGGGGCGTTTCTGCACTAAACTTTATTCTGGATTATATCCCAGAATAGGGGTCTACTGTCCACATGAACATGGAAGCTATAGCAGACACCGAGTGAGGCCTACCATAGCCTGCATTAGCATGCAGACAACAGACCCCTATCCCAAGATATATTCCAGAATAAGACCAGGTGCAGAAAGGCTCCTGGTGCAAGATTCCAAAGAAAGAGGAAGGGTGGGACTCCCAATGGTGAAATTATATGATGCTGCTTGTTGCTTAAATTGGATTGCACAAAGGTCCTGGCTGTACAGAACGCTTTGCAAATTCAAAGGTACAGTTTGAAATGGCGTTGGCCTGCTTATAGTATAATTAAAGTGAACTCTGCCTTTATGTAAGAAATGTCTTGCTGAAAGTATAAAAGCAGATTAAATTCATTCGATGCCACCTGAAGAATCTGGGAGGTGAATGGATTAAATGTGAGTGACTACTAATTAGAAATTATGTCATAAATCAACTCATTGTAAAAACAAGAGGGAGGTTTCTGCTTCTGCTAAAGCTGCTAAGCCAAAGTTGCCACATCTGAACAGGAATATGTCTTGGGTTATTGACGTTTTGCGTTATCTTCTTAGAGACATTTGTCTCTAAGCACAGATAAAATAAATGGTCCCGAAGCATAGAGGAAGCACACCATGGTCACAACTAATAGTCTTGCTAGTTATTGATACTTTTCTCAAATATCAGAGAAATAGCCATATTAGTCTAATTCGAAAAGTCCAGCAAGGTAGTTAGTAGCACTTGGAGACTAACAAGAGAAGGGTTGGTGCCATGACCTTTTGTAGACACGTCTACTTCTACATCTGAAGAAGTAGACGTGTCCATTGGGCCCCCTAGCATCTGAAGAAGTAGACATGTCTACGAAAGCTCATGCCACCAACCCTTCTCCTGTTAGTCTCCCAGTGCTACCTTGCTGGACTTTTCTCAAATAGTTTTGTCAAATCCTTTCCTTTTCATCTCAGGAAGCAGCCATAGCTGAGTAGGTGAACAACTACCAGGAGAACAGAGGGCTGGCCTGATGGTTCAATTCTCAGCATCTTCGTGGAAGACAGTAATGGCAATGCATTTCTGTACTGGTCAAGAAATCTGCTAAACAAGAATGACATCTCAGCATGTAGATTGCCCCTGTTCTGAAGGTAAGCAGTGTAGACTAGATTGGGGAGATGAAGAACATCCAGAAGATAATAGTGGGAAACCAAAAACGCCATGGTTGTCCATGCAGGCATCAGGAACTAAGTTCAGCTTGGTGGCACCTTTCCTTTTTCAAATTTTTCAGCTGGAGAAGCATCAACTCTATCGCACAACACTAGAACCAGGGGGCACTCTATGAAGCTGATGGGTAGGAGAATCAGATCCGACAAGGGGAAGTATTTCTTCACACAGAGGGTCATCAGTTTATAGAATTTACTGCCAGAAGAGGCAGTAACAGCTCCCAGCGTAGATGGCTTTAAGGAAGGGTTAGACAAATTTATGGACGACAGATGTATCAATGGCTACTAGAATAAATGCCTAGGTGCATCTTTCAGGCTGGCGTGGGGGGCAGAAGCAGGACGCTTCTAATGCCGTTTGCTGGGATTTGAGAGCAGGAGAAGGTTTGTCCTTGTCTCTGTTTGAGATGCCCATGGGCATTTGGTGGGCCACTGTGTGCAACGGGACGTTGGACTAGATGGGCTGTGGCCTGATCCAGCAGGGCTTCAGTTATGTTCTTATCAATGCTTCGCATGCTGGCATATCCCATTGTGTTCCTACCTACTATGAAAATAAATGCTTCCTTCTGTCTGCTGTCAGGGTCCTAAAGTTCAGCTCCATCAGCTGACCCCAGATTCCAGGGTTATGCAAGAGAAAGAAAAACATTTTGCCATCTACTTTCTCTGAACTATGCCTAATTGATATACCCTTATCATGTTCCAAATGCCACATTCCTTCCTCAGTCCTTTGTCACATTATTATTATATTATATTAGTTTGAAAATATGGTGACTAGAACTGATACATTATTCTAAATGATGGCCCATCAAACATAGCCTTTCACATGAATTTGAAGTCCCTTCTGCAATTTCACCACTGCAGCCAACAACCATTACCCCTTCAGGCATACAGCTGTAACTTGATTATATATCCTATATTATGAGAACTACCAATTTGCTCATGTGCTTTGCTGAGTCTTTTAAAAAAACCTTTTTTCTTGTCCAAAACAGGACCTCTCTTCTTCACCTGGGACCAGGGGATTCCAACTTTATCAAAAGGTAGCCAGAACAGCTTGGAGTACAAGCAGAACAGCAGTGCGCAGCTAAACATATAAAGCAGAATTGTGAAAAGAAAAAGAAAAGGCTTTTTAGATGGGAATGGTACAGTAGAAATGGGCTGGCTGCATTTCCCAGTCAAGTATACGCCTACGGACCAGCACACAGGACTCGGTGTAAATGGAGATACCTCCAGACGTGGGATGGAGCCTGCAATTTTCCCAGGAGTAAACTACTGATACCTCATAATATCGCTAATAGGGATGCTTGCTTATGTGTCCCCTAGCCCATTTCATTATCGTCCTGTCTGGTGCTACCCAGAAGTCCAGAAGAAACAACAGGAGGTGGGCAGATGCTTGACTGGATCAGCATAACTCAGAATGTTACCGGCTGGCAGATACAGAAGGTAAGGTAGGTCTGCTCCCCGCTTCTGGTGAGGCTTAACAAGAGGTACCCGTGGATCTTGTTTTTCTGGATGTAGCCTGGATTGATTATCCCTTTACATTTTGTAAATTGCAGTGATTTATCAAGAGAAATGGTAAATTCATCATGGTTGTTGTCCTCATCCCTCTAGCTTTTCAGTCTGTGAGAACCTTGAGCTTTATCAGCCATTGAGGCAGACTTCTTTGTTCCCGCTGTGTACGCCTTCCTGGGTGAGTCACAAGGTAAGCAACTGGGCAAGATCTTTGTTAAATGACACCCAGGGGCAAGGGCGGAGACGGGCAGGGAGAGACTGCTTGCTTTCCTTACAGGTCTCAGGTGTCCAAAAGTTGCCAAATACGAGCTTGGCAAGTCTGTTGGAGATTTAAGATATCAGGTTAGCAGGCGCAGCAAAATGTTGAAGAACCAAATCTGTGGCTCATTTCCTTACAGGTTTCAAGTGTCTACAAGTTGCCAAATACGAGCTTTTGGTCATTCAAATTTAATCGTCTTTGAATCCCAAAGTCAATATATAATGTTCATTTTTTTTCAATACTCAAAAAGTCTAAAGGGTTCCCAATTTTTTAAAAAATAACTCTTAATATTCTTCTGATCCATCATAATTTAACTTTTTTTTGCCACACCGATCATTTTTACTAGCTAATCTTCCATAGTGGTTAGTACTGTATTCTTCCATTCTTTACACTGGTAATAATCCCACAGCTATAGTCACACACAATGCTGGTTTCATCAGAACCAAGATAGAAAGTTACGATTTCAATTGTATATTAGGCTACATCCACACGTCACTTATTTGCCATATTTGGTGCTTTCCAGCCATCTTAGTGCATGGTTGAGGCTGAGGTTGAACTGCCAGATCTTCGTGCCCAGAACCTTCAAATCCCAGTTAGGAGGTACCATTCCAGAACATTCTCACATGCGCTGGGTTGCTCCATCTGCATGCCATGTTGTCCTGTCCATCCCAGAGCGGCACAGAGCATGCGAGAGCATCCCAATCCTCAAAAGCTGTAGGGCTTTTCCTCATGCACTATACTCTGAAGTGAACCTGAATTCACCTCGGAGCGTCCCCAAGCAAAGGCTAATCCAGGCTACACGCGGAACAAATCGCTCAAAACCGCAGTGAAAAAACAACAACCTTGCTAACTGTTTTTGCTGCGAATTAGGAAGCAAGCACAGATTATCTTGGAGGCATGGGGACGCACCCGGGTTATTGGGGGAGGAGATTGGCAATCGCATCATTAGTGGGCGGGGTTTTGCCTGTGCTCACTGTTTCTGTCCTGCGCGCTGTGCTCACAACTGTTTGGTGATTTCTTTCAGTAAATCTGACGAAAAAGAAATGATGACGCCTCTCGTTTGTCCTACGAGAGTCTTTCTGGCTATAGTTCTTACACCCCCCTCTTCCCTGATCGTCGGATCGGCAAGCTACATGTGGTTAATGGTTTGATTTTGCACATGAGCGCTGCTTCTCCTTAAGGGGCAAAGTGCCCGTCGCTTCCCTGCACCAGATGCAGCATGAGAAGATGAAGCACGGAATCCCTTCAACCTGTTGCAAGTAGGGGTGTGCCCGCTGTCATGCAAAGGTGCGCCCCTCCGCTAAACCGTGGCAGCTTCAAGCAATGATCTGCTTTTCCATCCTATTAGTTGTGCCCCTTATTATCATTGTCTATCTTTGCTGTGTTGTGTTCATGGCGGTGCAACCTGGAGGTGTTTCCTTGTCATCGCTGAAGCGGGCAGCACAGGGTATGGTGACGTCAACCCAGCTTCCTATCAGGAAAGAGGGGCTGGAGAGAAAAAACTGTGATAACCCGGTGCAGGGGTTTACCGCGGTTTTCATGGGGACAGGTAGATTCGACTTGAACCCAGGCTCCCCTCAATTGCATGAGGACAGGTTAATTCTAACTACAATCCACATTGGGAATGACCCAATTCAAACCCAAAATAAACAGAGTTCATGGGGACCAGCCCGTAGAGCAGTAAAGACCAGAAGTGCCTAGTACACTCCTGGTTAGCAGCATTTGCACCCACCTCCAGGCTCAAAGCTGCAAGCAGGCAGGTGGCATCACGATCAACGGCCAGGCATGTGGCAGACGTTGCTGCGGCCGTTGCTTCGCCAATGCAGATGGTCCAAGATGGTCCTGAGATAAGTTGGGGATGCGCTGGCACCCGCAGTGTGGACACTAGCTACCTTGCCTGAACTTAACTTCAGTGAAATGGTGTCCCACGGGCATTAAGCGCAAACGGCCCCAGAGTTGGCCCCTGGGCTTTTAAGTCCAGGTTGAAGCAGCTTTCATTTGTACCTCTTCCTTGCTTATAGGGTGTTTTTCCACTGTCAAAAAGTACCCATTTTTGCACCCATTTAGGACCCATTTGGGTGTGAGCCGGATGATCCCATTTCCACCACGGCACCCATTTGGGACCCGATTGTTTCCACTGCCGTGGGGAAAATCTGGATCTAATGGGTACATTTTGGCCTTTAATCCAGATTTTCTGTAGAGGTCTTCTGCCAGAAAATCCGGATTAAAGGGAGCCTGTTTCCACTGGAAACAGGCAATGGGGTCCAAAGGAGGCTAGGGGGAGGGGATGCACCCATTGGGCCCCCCTAAACCTAGGCTCCAAAATCACTTCAAAGTCATTTCGAAGTCTGTGCAAAATAGCTCCAGAGTGCCTCTGAAGTCTGCACTAATCTTCGGAGTGAACTTCGAAGTGACTTTGAAGGGACTCCGAAGTGACTCCAAAGTGACTCCGAAGTCATTTCGAAGTTCACTCTGAAGATCAGCACAGCCTTTCAGGCACTCCGGAGCTATTTTGCACAGACTTCAAAGTGACTTGGAAGTGAATTCAAAGACTGCACCCCCCTTTCCTCCAAAACACCTGGGGTAATGGACCGACCCCTTGGGGGTCAATCCGGATTCCCCACATGGGTGCAAAGCTGTTTCCACAGCAGGGGTGTTAGCATTCATTGCTAATGGGTGCTACACCTCCCGTGGAAACACATTGGGTGCTTCCCTTAATCCGAATCTACTAGATCTGGATTAAGGAATGTACCCATTCCTTAGATCCGGATCTTCTTAGATCCGGATCTAAGGGCTGCAGTGGAAAAACACCCATAAAGGACTTTTCTGTTTCATTCTTGGCACTAGACTCAATCAATAAGTACCATATTTTGCTGTTTGCTATTTTAAGATGTTTGGGGTTCACAATGTATGAAGCATTTGCAAGGATGAATTAATAATAAAGCACAATATTTTATTGTGTAATGAACTGTATCCTCTGTTGCCAATTTTCCCCTGTGATGATGGGTAGACTCAGTTTTGCTGGCAATTGCAGTTAATTACTGTTAGTCTATCCAAAGCAACATCCCTGATTTCACTGAAGATAGAATTTTGCTCAAGGGCTGTTTGGGCTAATGGTTAGGGAGCTGGACCCTTATCTGGGAATACCGGGGTTGATTCCACCCTCCCCCACGAAGCCAGCTGGGTGACCTTGGGCTAGTCACACTCTCTTCTGAGCTTTCACAGACCCATTTACCTCACAGGGTGTTCTGTTGTGGGGAGAAGAACAGAAGCTTTGTCAGCCGCTTTGAGTCCCCTTGAATGGGTGAGAAAAGCAGGATAGAAAAGCCAACTCTTCTTCTTCTTCTTCTACTCTTCAGTGAATATATACTATCAGTCGCAATACTTCAGATGTATCCTATGCCCCTGTCAGTGACTTCTGTGAGAGAGAAAATTGGAGACCAGATCATTTGGCCCCCATTATCCTGACTGAACATAGTGTGTGACAGAACTCTTTGCACAGCCATTGTGTGCCACTTTCACAAGGCCCTTGCACGAGGACAGCATTACTCAAATGAAGAACCGGTGAACGAATGGTGTAGTAATCGCAAAGGTTTGCACGGGTTTTTCTCCTGGCTTCAGCCTTCCATTTATCAAGCCTCAGAGTAAAAGGAATCTCCCTGTCTCTACAAGCTTGCACTGCACAGTCAACACCAGCAGGGGCTGGACTCGTAGCCTAAGGGCTTCATGGACGCTGGCCATGTGCTGCACGCAGACAACAGCCTTTCTCTTCCTGCCTGCCACAGGATGTGACATAAGAAGGACTTCTGACCTGCTCAGCTGATGCACTCCACCTATCACCTCCCGGCATTTTCTCCTGAGGTCACTTCCTTCCCCGCCCCTCTGTGGCGCGTTATTTAAAGCCCTGCACAGAAATAAACGCTCTCTCTTCCAGCTGATCTCTGTGTCATGCCTCTTCTCTCCCCCTCCCCCATTTTCTAGCTCTCAGGGTTAGGCCAGACAAATGGGCCTGATCCCAACTTATCTGGGCCAGTCAGGTAATTTGAAGACTTTCGTAACATCTGGCGTTCAGGAGCTGCAGCAATCCGCCCTTGCTCCCCATTCCCCGGAGCCCTCGCATTTCGTGGCATAAGCCGGATACGCCACAGAATGGCCCACGCAGGGCGAGAGCTCCAGTTGCAGCCAGGGCAGGGGATTTTGAGCCTGTCGTGCTTGAAATGAGGCATACTTGGGCTTACAAAATTACCTTTGATTCTTGGCCAAAAGATGATGCCAGAATACCGTGTCCTTTCAGGCTATGTAAATATACCTTCTCTTCCCAGAAACATCCTGTGAATGTGCACCTGCTAAGCCGAATGGGGGAAGCGTATAAATAAATGGAATAAACCAACGCCCCAAAATTTGGGAGCGGGCCCAGTTGAGCAAACATTTATCTTCGTTGTTCACACCTAGAACTCATGGGGTTTTTTTCCACTTTTTTTTTTAATTTTTTTTATTTAAATTTAAATATTTTACATAATTATGCACTTATACATTCTTCCCTTTTTTTCCCCCCCCTCCCCACCCCCTCCCACCCCTAAATAGTAAATATTCAATAACATTTATGAGCTAAGGGTTACATTAGGAATACAATTCTTAACTGTAATTTAACTAATTCACTTCTGACACTCGCTTCCAGGTAATTTTTAACCTCCCTCCATTTGTTTTTACACCTTCTTATTTTTGCTAAATCATTTTCAAAATTTTCCTGACATTCTCGAACCTCTACTGCAATCGAGGCTATTATATATTCATACAGTTTCTGTATTTCCCATTTAGTTGCATCCTTCCATCCATTTACTACTACCAATTGAGCCGACCTAAGTATGGAACAGACTACTTCCCTAGTCTCTTTTGGCCTTATATTCTCCAGATCCAATTGAAATATTACTATCCTTTCATTTAAGTTAATATTAAGTGCATATATATTATTAATCATGTTTTCTACCTCCTTCCAAAACACCTGCACTCTCTGACAATGCCAAATCATATGTAAAAATATTCCTCTTTCTTGACATCCATGCCAGCATTCTTCGGTTACATTTGGAAAGAAGTGTGATCCGGATCTAAGGAATGGGTCCTTCAACTAATCTGGATCTAGTAGATCCGGATTAAGGGAGGCACCTGATGAGTCCCCATGGAGCTTTGGAGTCGGTTTCAGAGACTGTGCACCCCCTATACCCCATTGCCCGATCACGGTGGAAACACACTCCGTATAATCCAGGTATGATGCCTGAAGACCCCATTGTAGACCCCTTTAATGGGGTCTACAGGAGATCCGGATTACAGGTCCCATTCAATCCGGATTTCCCTAGAACAGGTGGAAACAAATGTGGCTCTAATGGGGTCTGCAGTGGAAATGGGGTCTTCCTGCTCTGAGCCTAATGGGTCCTTAATGGGTACTTAGTGCTAGTGGAAAAAACACCCATGGCTGCAGTGGAAGCGAAGCACAGCTGAGGGGCGAAATTGCTTTCCTCAGAGCAACCCCTGAGAACAGATGGCTAAGAAAAGAAGTGTGAACCCAATCGCTGGACATCTGCTTTGTGCCATTTGGCCTTAGGTTGCCCTCCGCCATTTTGCTCTAGCTGACATTCGTAGACCTTCTGAACTCCGGGTCGAAGGGAAGGATAGATATTATATGCAGTACATGGGCGTAACGTGGATGAGTTCTCCGTAGATGTGTCTTTGGGCCGTATATCAGCTGAGAAGCTCCATGTGGTTTGTAGTTGCATTTACTCCAGGGGCATCTCAGAAACTCAGTAGCCAATTGTTCCAGCGACCGTGGAGGGGAGAGAGCGGGAACCATTATTTGGCTGCTGCCTTTCACGCTAATTAGAGCAATCAAAAGCTCCACTGCCAGGAATTCAAACTCGTGATGGTCATAAGAACCAGCCGGCCCTAAAGAGCAACTGTGAAAAGCGAAAAAGAGAAGACAAGGGGAAAGGGTGGTTTACACCTTGAGACCTCAGCCAGAGTTTGGGTCGATCCGGAAGGTATGTCTCATCCAATCTGTTTTCCCTTCTTAGATTTTTACACTATATCGAGGGGCAGTTTTTTAGGTTTTCTTAATTAGAAAAAGTGTTTGGGGGCTAAATGTGTTTCTTAAATGGCGGTCTAGACAGCAAGATCCTGTGATCCACCCTCCCCCATGAAGCCAGCTGGGTGACCTTGGGCGAGTCACAGCTCTCTTCTGAGCTCTCACAGCCCCACCCATCTCACAGGGTGTTCTGTTGTGGGGAGAAGAACAGAAGCTTTGTCAGCCGCTTTGAGTGCCCTTAAATGGGTGAGAAAAGCAGGGTAGAAAAGCCAATTCTACTTCATCTTTATTATTATTATTATTATTATTATTATTATTATTATTATTATTATTATTATTATTATTATTATTATTATTATTATTATTATTATTATTATTATTATTATTATCTTTTTGCCTTAGCCTTTGGCCAAGGTTGACTCATTTCTCCCTTGGTCACAGTTTTAGTAATAGACCCCTAGATGTAGGGCTTATATTAGAACTTTTAATTGTATACCATAGCATAATCTTTGCCCTGTTTTTAATACCTTGTTTTAATTATTCAATTTTAATATGTTTACCTGTGTCTTGTTTTTAATATGTTTTTAATTGCTATTGATTTGTTGTTACCCGCCCAGAGACCTTCGGGTATGGGGCGCGATAGAAATGGAAATAAAATAAATAAATAAATAAAATTATTATTATTATTATTATTATTATTATTATTATTATTATTATTATTATTATTATTATTATTATTATTATTATTATTATTATTATTATTAATCTCCCACTGGATTTGCACCTTACCTGCATGCCTGTGGAGATGAAAATGAGCGTGCCTTGCTGGTGACTTCCAAGACCTGCCCAAGGGCCTGGCCCTTCTTCAGTTGTTTTTCACACCCTTGGTTGGCTTTTGGTAGTGCCCAGTGTGGTCATTTTGTTTGAACCTCACGGTATTTCCTGTAATAGCATTGCAACATGTTTTTTTTCTGGGTCGTAAATGGCATTACATTGACTGTGCCACAAATATATCTGTCATTCTTAATGCAATGGCCAAAGAATTATTTTGGAGGCAATCTAAGATCCACAATAGTGGTGGACCTGTTACGTTGGGTTGGCTCCAGTTGCCACCCATATATCATGCTAACAAGCGATATTCTGGAGAAAAGACCCTCTGGGATGATCAGTTGTTAGCTAGATAGTACAGAGCTGATGGTGTCTGTGCCCAAAATAGTGATATGCAGTCTGGGTATTTCAGTGGTGCAAAATACCTGGAAATGCACAATCGCCACCATCGTCCATGCACAGCCATCTTTCTTTGGTTGCACACTTGCACAGTGGTCGCCACATCAGCAGTATCCAGAAGGTAAACTGCTATTTCAGCAAAACCCACAATCGGAGTTTTCACAGTGACATAGTGGGGCCGAGATACATACAGCAATCCCACAAGCCCAGACGTAACTGCACAATATATCCCCTGGCCGTCACTTGCTTGCTGCATTGCTGAAACCCAAGGCTGTGATCATGGCAACTAATAATTCATCTGAAAGATGGCAGCATTTAATCACATTTCTACAGTATATTTATGTCCAGATTGTAGACCAAATGTTTATCTGTTAAATTAAGCCATTCGTTTTGAATTTGATACGGATATTTAATTTACTTTCACTGTGTATACAGATGGCTATCACACAAGGAGTTTTGCTTGCAACATTAGGAAACTCATTTTGCACACCGCACACGTAGACCAATTTGGCATCAAATCCAGATGTTATCATAACCTGCAGTACAATAAGATTGATATTATTGGCATAACTGAAACCTGGTGGACCAGTGGAAACCAATGGGATACAGTCGCCCCAGGTTACAGACTGTACAGGAAAGACAGGGAAGGGCGGCATGGAGGTGGTGTCGCCTTGTATATTAAGGAAGAGATAGAATCTTACAAACTGGAATATCGAGGTGAGTCTGACTCTTCCACAGAAGCAGTGTGGGTAAAAACACCAAGCCAAAAAGGAAGTCTAACAATAGGGACATGCTACAGTCCTCCCAACCATACACCTGGAGGAGATCAACAATTGGAAAATGAGGTAAAGGAGGTATCCCATATCCCAAAAAGATAGGGTCGTTACAATGGGGGACTTCTTTTATCCTCACATAGACTGGGAGAACTCCTGTTCAGCTCAGGAGAGAGAGAGGAGATTCCTAGACCTGCTAAATGACTCCTCCATGGAGCAAATGGTCATGGAACCAACCAGGGGAAAGGGAACCCTGGGGCCTTTCTGTACTTCAGCCGGAAGGCCAGAGTGCTCCAAGGCTGGTACATGCGGGGGACAGGTTGACCGTTTGCATTGGCCGGTGAGGGAAGCATTCCAAAAGCATCCCTTACTGGCCAAGGTGCGAATGGTCAATCCGTCCTCTGCGTGTACCAGCCCCCACCCCCACTGCGGGAGCCGGAAGTCCTGCCCACAGGCTGCTGCCATTGGCTACTGCCAATCCCACCAGCTAGCAGTCCGATGCTGGGGGTGGGATTGAACTGGGCCGGTGTCGTGCGGGGGGGGACGACGACGACGACAGGCTGCTTCTAAGGCCATTTGCTGGGATTTGAGAGCAGGAGATGTGTCCTTGTCTCTGTTTGAGATGCCCATGGGCAACTGGTGAGCCACCGTGTGCGACGGGACGCTGGACTAGATGGGCTGTGGCCTGATCCAGCAGGGCTCCCCTTTTGTTCTTATATATTCTTAAATCCCCCCCCCCTCGAACGTGCGGGGAATTGGCTTTCTGTGTGAACATCCAATGAATGTTCACAAATTAAGGGAACCCCCATCCTGCCTCGCCCCCCCCCCACCTCACCTGCCACTGGCACTGCCATTGTTGTGCATTCCAGAGATGCTTGACCCCTTGACTTTGGCAGCAGATAAGCGCAAAAATGGTGGTGCAGCATGTGGACGCGGTTGTATTTGGGGGTAAGGGCTCAGAGGCAGAGGGGACAGGAGGCTGGGTGGGCAGATCCGGACTTAATCGCAGCTTCAATGAAGCTTTGACAAAGGCCGGATCCGTTCCATTTGTGGGCAAATGTCAAAATTCATTTTCTTTTCATCACTTTCTTTTCTTTTCTTACATTTTGTAGGGGTGAACTGAGTCAAACAAGATGCCTAGAGGGCAGAACTACCTAGATGGCAAGCCTGGTGAAAGAAAGGGATACGGCGCTCTCTCTACAGAGCAGTAAGCAAGGCATTACTTTTACGGAAGAAGACGATAGAAATGAGGGAGGGGAGTATGATGGGTTTTCATTTAATTACGTGGTAATTGAGTCTTCTCAGAAGGAGGGGGAGGGTCTCAAACATGCCACACTTCTTTTTTATATTGGATAAAAGATGCTTGATGTTAGGCATTATTTCATGTACTTCTCAAGGTTGGCTGGTGCCCACTGGGATAATGACCAAGGCAGCTAGAAGGAACTAAAAGGAGGCACTACGGATATCAGAGGAGATACTAGGAAGGCTGCAATGAATCATGTGCAAAAGAAAATGGGAGAGAGAATCCAAGCTTCATCCATTCAGCACTTACTTAATCTACATTATTTGGATAACTCGGAGTTAGCTCTGAGGTTGCCTGAAGCCTCCAGGAAAGCCCAATCTGGCAGACGCACCACTGCAGTGAAGACACACCCTACCCAAGGCCATGGTCACAGCTTCACTTTAAACCTTCTTCCGACCATCTGCAGGTCGCAAAGCTCAGCAGATGAAGAAGTGAGTATCAGAGAAATAGCCGTGTGAGTCTAATTCGAAAGGTCCAGCAAGGTAGTTAGTAGCACTTGGAGACTAACAGGAGAAGGGTTGGTGGCATGAGCTTTCATAGACATGTCTACTTCTTCAGATGCTAGGGGACCCAACGGACACACCTACTTCTTCTGATTCTAGGGGGCCCAACAGGTACGTCTACCTCTTCAGATGCTAGGGGGCCCAACAGAAGCTACGAAAGCTCATGCCACCAACTCTTCTCCTGTTAAGTCTCCGAGTGCTACTAACTACCTTGCTGGACCTTTCGAATTAGACTAACATGGCTATTTCTCTGATATTGACCAGAATAAGGAATTTACCTTCTGCATGCTGGTGCCATTTATGGCAGGCCCCAGGCTTAATATTATCTGGAATAAGGCTTACTGCAGAAAGGCCCCGAATCAAAAGTCCATTTATACGTAATGCAATAAATTCTCATTTTCTCAGAAAGGGTGAAAATTGTATTCTGACTTCCTGGTTTTATTTCTCTTCCTTTTTTCCCCACAGGGCTGCAGGTATTGGAATTCTTCTGGTGATTCTTGCAGCTTTACTAATCATTGGCTGTTGGTATTACAAAAGGCGTAGTGGTTATAAAGGTCTTCTGGTAAGGAGAGACCAACTTCTAGTTTATCTTATTAGAGGTCATACTGACAACGCTGGATTGTAGTTCCTTTCTAGAAGGCGAGGCTAATGTTCACGTTTGCCTGGAATCTCAAGTTGGACCACAAGTGTTTTTCCTAATCTTTGGTGTGCAGAGCTGTAGTTGCCATTGAGTAAGGCCAGTGTTTTGATAGTTCAGGAAGCAAATGGAAAACTTAGGAACATTTGACTGGCTGTTGAAGTTGCTGCTTACGACTGCATTTTGGGCATGTTTTCCATTGAGTCTACAATCCCATCTTGCCTGGGGTCCAGCAACACTTTGCTGCTGCTGCTGCACCCTGAGAACTCAGTACTGAAGCACTTATGAGAAAGGTCTGTTGTGTTTCCTGACCTAATGTAAGCTTGAAAGTCCCTGGTTGTGCCACGTCATGCAATGTGCACAATGAGTTTGTGAGATGTGTTGGGCAAGAATGTAAAGGACTCGCCAGCAAAGACCTGTTGAAAAGGACACATGCTCTGTTAGGACAGTGGGAAGATGACCCCACCTGCCACAGCAGATGGAACATTGTGATGCCACACGTGGGTTGTTAAGGCAGGAGAAACTGAAAGGAGGGTTGTCATTAGGGGAGAGCAAAGTTGGACAGGTGAGCTGTCCTAGACCTGCATTTGGTGAGGCAAGGTTGATGGGTGGCTTGCATGTGTAGCGCCCTGCCATGATGAATCCCCACAACTCTTCTCTTCACCACCTGTAAGGGGGCCCTAAAATGCCGTTCGGCAACCAAACATGGCTGAATAAGGCCCAGATCAGAACTCCTTTTAGCCTGTGTTCACACCTAGGTTTTAATTCAGCTCCAGTCCACTTTCAGAACGGAAGAACACATCAGCAACGTGAACAGTCATTTTCTATCCACATTATTTAAGTCAAAGGTGGATCTTCCAAGGGGAAAAAGAAATGTAGTGGCATGCATTTAAATACATTTAAAAATAATGGGCCACAATCGAAGCAGGGGAAATGCTGAAGAGCACGGACTGGGTGGGGTGAGGAAAACAGAACAGGAGAAAGCCAAGAGGAACATTTTAATGAGTGAGGCCTGGCTGGAAATGACACCAACAGAGAGTGATTTTCTCCTGCCCTGTGAAGCCCTCACTAAGGGTGGTCTTGACTATAAAAGGAAAACTAAAAACAGATGGACACCACAGGTGTTTGACATATAAATGATCCTAAGGCTTGGCCTAAAATTATAACCTTCAGCAGCTAGGCGGGTGGGCACCTGGGAGAGGGCCTTCTCAGTGGTGGCCCCCAGGCTATGGAATGGTCTCCCCTGGAGGTGCGCCAGGCCCCTTCTCTGTTTGTGTCCAGGAAGGCGGTGAAGACGCACCTCTTCACCCAGGCCTTTGGTTAAATGTTGCTTACGTTGCCCCACCCCACTCCAAATACTACTGTTTTAACCAATTCTGCGTTGTGTTTATCATGTTGGATTTTAAATGGTGTATTGTTATTATTGATATAGTTTTTGATATGTTCAATTTTAAAGGTTGTTACCTGCCTGGAGACCCTCGGGTATAGGGCTGAATATAAATATAAACAAATAAAATAAATAAATATATTCATAATTTTTCTCACACTGAGAATGTTTTCTTTTTGCATGTTACAGAGCAAGAATTTTGGAGCGGATGTGAGAAGTATCTCAGAAGGCAAAAGGACCCTGATGGACTATAAACTGCCTTTGCAGGAGTATAACAGCAACTACAACCGTGTGGTAAGATGGGAATCCCCTTGATAGCTCTGTAGCAAGACAGCCAAACAGGACAATTTTCCTGAAGAAATAACCCCATGTGTGGTAGTAGAAGAATAAGAGTTGGCTTTTCTACCCCGGTTTTCTCACCCATTTAAGGGGACTCAAAGCGGCTGACAAACCTTCTGTTCTTCTCCCCACAACAGACACCCTGCGAGGTAGGTGGGCTGTGAGAGCTCAGAGAGCTGTGACTAGCCCAAGGTCACCCAGCTGGCTTCACAGGGAAGGGCGGAATCAAACCCAGTATTGAGTCCAGCTCCCTAACCACTAGACCAAACTGGCTCTAGTAGATTTCAGAGTTAGTGGAATGGTTTCTTCAAAAGGCTTGATAAGCGCATGTGGCACAGAAGCCTCCCCTGGCACCCACATTCCCTTGGTGGCAGGGAGCAGAAACCACACGCATACTTTGCACATCATGTGCAGACTCCTCAAGCCCCCCTCCCTGAAGTTTTCTCCACAGCAAATGAAACTGGAGGTTGGAAGATGCTTGCTCAGCCCTTCCCACATCACAAAACTTCTAGTACGGGGCAGGTTTCACAGAATATCCAGCAGAATATAGTACTGGTTGACTGCTTTCCATTAAAATATAATCTCATAGTGGTTTAAAAAGAATAAAAACAGCTAAAATCATCATTTTATTACTCTATGTCAAGTTCTGCTTTGTAATATATCTTTCTTTTCTTGCACATGTCTGCTTTGTACTTTCTCTTTTAATTACACCAATACAAGCTATTCAGTTCATCAATAGTAATCTCAGTAACGTAGAATCACATGAGGTTGCAAGTTCATAGCTGTTGAAGTCATCTTAAAGCTATATATATTTATGTCAAGAAACCAAAGTTCAAGGAAAGTTCATTACGAATTTCTTAGTCTTCACTCCCGCCTAGCACTTAGAAGGGATGGAGGAGTGAAAGTTGGAGGTGAAGGACACCCGCTTAAATCTTAATTGATGCCATTTCTGCACTCACCTTGCTTGGAGCAAGTATTCCAGTCTGTTCTCAACTCAGTATAGCAGGTGCTCTCTGTACTACACGGAGTGACATCCGTTCTGGACCAACACTGCCTGCATTGTGGAGGCATCAGAGCAGCATTAGTCCACACAGCTGGTTCCCTGTCTGTGGGAATGACTTCCATGTTTGGATGGCAAACCTCAGCATAAGGAAGCACTCAGAGCTTGCCGACCCTTCTAATCTTTCTAGGGCATAAACATGCACCATGCTGAAGGACAGAGTTTACGCAAGTGGTTCACGAGGACGCCACGCGCCAGCTCAGCCGGCACCTGAATGTCTCCTCTCTAACCAATTCTATCCAGTTACCAATAACAATGTATCCTGTGCAGAGATACAAGCAACTGTGTAACCTTGTAAAGAACGTCAATCTTCAACAGTTCTCCGCCACTCTCGCCTCCATGTCATTCATTCCAACACCTGTCCAAGGCACCACCAGTCCATTTCCCCAGGCCCCACACTCATGTGTTGTGCTCAAAGCACAGAAGTGTGGGGCTGTGTTTGAAGGCAGCATGTCCACATCTATGCTGGGGTTCTAGAAGTGATCTTCTGAGGTGGTATGTGGGCTGTGACACATGGTCACTGTGACATTTTGCCTAGTTTGGAACACTCATTCTTTTTTTCTGAACCAGGTGCAAAGATACAGGAACAGACAGCATTCATATGGCTGAACAGGGACCATTTGGGACAGTTCTGGGCTGGACTAGCACTAGCCCTGTGCATACCTGGTGGCTGCTTGGTACACTTTACCCAAGTGACGGTAGAAATGGCCTTAGTGGCAATTCTAGATTGCTGAATTGCAATGGCAGGAATTGCAAAACGGGATTGTTAGAAGTTAATTGCAATAAGGTAAAGATATCACAAAATATTGCCTAACCAATATGTAACATGCTCCTAAAATGATTTCCCATAATTATCACAAATTTCCTTAGGCATAGTGTAAAACAAATTAGGTTAAAAATGGTTGGTAGCTCTTTGACTTTCCCTCTAACAGTGCTTTGAATTTTATTTTTATTCTACATACGCAGGATTACTTAAGAATACACCGTCCCTTCCATACGCTACAAATCTTGCTGAACTGATTCCCTGCCAGCTCGCTGTACTATGACTATAATACTTAAGCCCATACAAGAGAGGGAGGGCGGGCTGCTGCATCCTTAATTCTTGACAAACCCGCTATTGAGGAATTTCACGTGCTTAGCTGATGCAGAATACATTCACGTCAGCTCCGATAGCTATAAAAGAGTTGCTCTGTATTTTCTCCACAAGCAACAGCTGTGCCTTGACAATGGTGGGCTGGGATGGATCAGCTTCACCTCCCCCCACCCCATGGTCCAACAAAAAGACTTGCATTGGCAAAAATGTTAGGAGAAGAATTCACAAGGGGGAGCAGGTATCCTAGCAGCCGTGGAGGTGGTGGTGGCCATGGTGGAGGTGGCAGTGGTAGCCCCTCCCTCCGCCACGCCATTTCCCAGCTTGATCAGGGTTTAGGACTCGGTGGTGTTTAAAGTTCTCCAACTTTCCTTAACACAGGTCCCTGATGCTCCGCCAACCTATGAGAAGATCTCTGCTGACCCACTGCCACCACCGTACGCTCCATGAAAGAGGAACAGATAAATCAAGTGCTTGCTTAACTGATATATATAGTAACTACCAGCAGTACTCAGAAAAAAAATGCATGCTATTTTGATTTCCGAAATCGTTCCATGTACAAGTAGTACTTAGGATTCTGATTCACAGCCTTTGTAGATTTATTTCAGTTGCTTGGAGTCTTTCAGCACAAAATGTCCTAAGATATATTTTATTTCAAAAGCCCTTCCAAGAATAATAAACATGAAAAAGCAAAACCCCAATTTCTTCAAGTCTATAAGATCTTTTAATGAACCAACCTTTGTTGTATCTTTCTAAAACTGCAGCATATTTTTTTCTTTATTCTAGTTCTGCCTGTAATCAAACAGCGCCAAGAAACACATTTTATGGCCAATTCCTTCTTTCCGCCATTTGTCAGAAAGGCCAAAGTCATTTCTTTCACATTTAGAATAACTTATTTATAAGTCAAAGTAGATGGAAAGATGACATGGTTGTCCCAGATTACATTTAAGGCAAATTCAGGAGGCCCAATGGGCATGTCTACTTCTTCAGATGCTAGGGGGCCCAATGGGCACATCTACTTCTTCAGATGCCGGGGGCCCCAATGGGCATGTCTACTTCTTCAGATGCCAGGGGGCCCAATGGGCACATCTACTTCTTCAGATGCCAGGGGGCCCAATGGGCACATCTACTTCTTCAGATGCCGGGGGCCCCAATGGGCATGTCTACTTCTTCAGATGCCAGGGGGCCCAATGGGCACATCTACTTCTTCAGATGCCAGGGGGCCCAATGGGCACATCTACTTCTTCAGATGCCGGGGGCCCCAATGGGCACATCTACTTCTTCAGATGCCGGGGGCCCCAATGGGCATGTCTACTTCTTCAGATGCCAGGGGGCCCAATGGGTACGTCTACTTCTTCAGATGCCAGGGGGCCCAATGGGCACATCTACTTCTTCAGATGCCAGGGGGCCCAATGGGCACGTCTACTTCTTCAGATGCCAGGGGGCCCAATGGGCACATCTACTTCTTCAGATGCCAGGGGGCCCAATGGGCACGTCTACTTCTTCAGATGCCGGGGGCCCCAATGGGCATGTCTACTTCTTCAGATGCCAGGGGGCCCAATGGGCATGTCTACTTCTTCAGATGCCAGGGGGCCCAATGGGCACATCTACTTCTTCAGATGCCGGGGGCCCCAATGGGCATGTCTACTTCTTCAGATGCCAGGGGGCCCAATGGGCACATCTACTTCTTCAGATGCCAGGGGGCCCAATGGGCACATCTACTTCTTCAGAACCCTTCTCCTGTTAAGCCTCCTGTTAGATGCATCTGAAGAAGTAGACGTGTCTATGAAAGCTCATCCCACCATCCCTTCTCCTGTTAGTCTCCAAGTGCTCCTAACTACCTTGCTGCATACAGACAGCTGAGCCTAATTCCAGGTACTCACATCAATCCTACACTGCACTTACAAATTTCTTCAAAACAAGTTCTGCAGTCTTCAGACTTTTAGAGACAACAAAACACAAGGAGTATTCTGACTTTTCCTATCTTTAATGTTTCGAATAAATAAGGGCACTTGGCATTCTTATTTGCAGAAGCTGTACAAATCCAAATGGCGGGGGAAGCAAAGGTATGAACAGCTGTTATGTCAGATGTTTATAATCCTAACGTTGGACCAGATGGGATTATTATCAGTCTAAGTACAGCATCCCATACTATAAATAAGATAATCTGGTGTAAGTATATGCAGGGATGCAATTTGCTCTCCTGCCCAATGCTGAGTAAAAACAGGGCTGTGTTAGATGCACTTGAAAAATAGGCACAACCCGCAGCTTGCCAAACAAAGGCTGAACTGGTACCACTGTGAGTCTGAAGATTTCTTTGAACTGCTTTGGCCTCCTCGAAGGGCATCTTGGACGGAAACTTGACTTTAGCGCCATCTAGTGCTGGCGAGAAACTACAGTCCTGTGCTTCGGAGAGCAAGTCTGGAACTGGTTTTGTTTCTGCATTAGAGACACAGCCCAGCTTTCACGGAGTGTGGTCTGGCTAGGGGAAGCCTATCTGGTGTGACATGCCTTAAGCACAAATATGCAAACCTTTTCTAAAAAATCCTAACGTAACTATGCCAAAGACTAGAAACTGAAAGAAAAATTCAAAATGAATTTGAGAAGCTGAAGAACTGAATTGAGTATTTTTTGAAAACGAAAAGGGTTTCTGTCTTTGTAGTTTATGGGCCTTTTCCCACTAGGGCTTAGAACCCTTCTAAGACCCCATTAGGAACCCAATTAGTACCTGATTGGTATCAATCGGGAAGGCCCTGTCCCTGCCTGGGCCCCATTGAAAGTCCCACCTGCAAGGCCCTGTCCCCACGAGGGCAGGGGAAATCCGGATTTAATGGGTCCTCCAGGTCCTTAAATCTGGATTTTGTGTGGACCTGGTTAAAGGTGTCCACAATGGGGTCTTCAGGCATCTTCAAGATCCGGATCTCCAGGAGGACCCCATCTCGTTGTGCGTGGAAAAAGGGGGCATCAGGATACCCCCAGCCCTCAGCAACTCTTCCCTGACCTTTTAAAAAGGCAAAGTAGTGCATGGTCCAAAAAGGTATGTTCCTTTTCTTCTACACAATCTGAGGCAATGGAAATGTGTTGTTACTCTGATCTTCAACACTGTGCAGCAACAGAGTAACGTGATATCATGATACAAGTATTGCTGCTCTGGTATTTAGAAAACAGGCCAAGGATAAATCATTTCAAGTTAATACTGCAGGGAAGGATGATCATTGAATTTTTAGACACCTACTACAAATATCACTTTTTCTCCAAGGCTTTCCCTACCATGACCAGATTAATACTTTTTCCTGCTTCTCTTTCCTCAATTAGTGTAGTGAGTTATGTTTTCATGCTTAAATTGAGACAACTGTTATTATTACCATGATTAAGGTCACGGTCACACCTTCACTTTAAACCTTCTTCTGTCCATTTTCAGATCTGATTGCTCACACCTTTTCATTCTCATCTATTTATTTGTGGACTTTCCATTCGGGAAAGTCCAAATGGAGGGTGGGAAGTCCACAAATAAAATGGGCAGAAGTGAAAAGGTGTAAGCAATCAGATATGAAGATGGGCTGAAGAAGGTTTAAAGTGAAGGTGTAACCGTGGAAGATTTGCGTATGTAAAACCTTTGAACACATACTTAAGTAACAAATTATTAAATTGTAAAAGCTAAAGATCAAAGGTGGAGCATCTTCCTTCTGGTTTAACTTGAATAGCATCATCACTTTACTTCTTTAACTTTTTACTCTGGCTGGCCACTGGTTATTAAAAAGTACCTCTCCCCTATTTTGCTTCACTCAGGTTTATATTATTGTTTCCAGTTCTTTTTGCTTGTTTTAAATATTGGGTTTATTATTTTAAATTAATTTTTAAATCTGCTTTGGTTCTCTTTGTTTTACACACCCAAGAGTGAAGGTCAGCTTATACATACGAATAATAAATAAAACTTTATGAGAAGGAAATCTGGCTAAGAAGTTCTGCTCTGGGACAAACATACAGAAAAGGAGTATTTCAGTGAGACGTATGATGTTAGCAGCGCAACGCCCTGAGAATCACACCCCTAAGGTCCCTCATCATTTCTTCTCCAAGATCCAACCAGTGGACAGAGCAGAGAATAAGTACAGTGTGAAGTAAATCTAGAAGATTCTCTTCAAATTCCACCACTGCATATGAGTTCTAAAATTCATATGCAGTGTTGAGGAGAAAACACTTTAGAATCCTTCATCTTTAATGCTGTTCGACAGAAAATATTCACTCAGTGACAATCACTCAACAAAATGCAGCCCTATCTATACCAACCAGACTTAACGGTCACTAGCCTAATAGGAAAACCTGGTTGTCTCCTAGTCTGAGATAAAAAACAGAACCAGTTCAGGCCATTCTATCTGCTAAACTTCCTAGAAATAAAAAGACCTGCTCAAACTCTGACCTGAAGCAAAATATGAAAAAGCATTACTTAGATTTCTCCCTTTCCTAAATAAGACTTTTACTGATTGATGGAGATTCACAGCTAAAAAATGGTCACGTTTTCAAATCATTTTATGCAGAGAAAAGCTCCTGTGCTTATTGTATAACTCAATGTACCTTACATTCATTTTTTTACATTCATACACATCATTTGTTCATTCTCAGATGGACAATAGGCAATCCAGTTTCTTCCTACTTATCCTCACTCATACTGGGAAGTGCGGTCCTTCCTCCAAAGCTACGACTGTGACAAAGAAGGACCATTCTGGACATGAGTCATTTCTCACACAGGACCGACTCTCTAATTCTAACACACAACGACTACAGTCCAACCCACCCAGTTTCCTATCTTTCCCAGAAAGATTTTTTGCTATCAAGAGTTTTGGCTTCATTTTATAGTTATGTAACAAATAAAACATTGTTTCATTTTGGTTACTGCCCACTCTGCCCCATCTCTCTGATATAGTAAACAAATTTGGCAAAATTCTTTTCAGAAATAGGATTCATTTTGTTCCTACTTTGAAGGCAAAACTAACTTTGTAGGATGTACAAAATTCTGGTGTCCTCAACTGTACACGCTTTAGCAAAAAATATTGCAATTTCACAAAGAAATTAAAGGTTGCAAAGCCGGAAGCTTCGGCACATTTACTTGTGCTTCAAACCACAACCTTTGTGTAAATTCCAACACATTAACGTCTCGATGTACATACATACCTAACCATGTGCTATCAACGTAGACTTCTTCCAGAGTGACACTGGTAACTTCAAAGCATAAATACAGCAACTTTGTTTATTGTTACATGCAGAGTTTTCTGCATTATTGCTAAACAGTACACTTGTCAAAAATTACTAAAATACTTAAAAAACTATACATTATGTAAACAAAACTTAAATAAGACAGAGTAGTCCTTTTTTTACACTTAAGTTTAGTACATACTGGTAAGGAATCAGGGATATGTACAACTTTACACCATCAACTGCATTTTTACAATGCATAAATATGCTTTTTAAAAACAGAACCAAAACGAAATTTGTAAAAAAAAAAAAGTGTACTGCTTTCTTTATAAACAAAATGAGAAAAGTCTTAAATTGTGAAAACATATCTCTATACATGTGCTAGTCAAAAATCAAATGCTGCTTTATGTAATATGCCTTAACAGATACCCTTTTTGGATTACTAAACAAAAAAACTATGAAAATGTAGTTCAGTTTTTTAAAGAACTTGTTTTCGTTATTTTTAAAATAAAAGCAGCTGCAATCTAATATGAAGGTTTTTAAAGAAAAAAAACAGCAACCATGACTGTGTGTATACAAATCCTGGGGAAATAGTAGGCATTTTAAAATTCAAATCTGTGGAAGCTGCTATTTAACGGCAAGTTGGAAGGTGATCCGTGTACGCCGAATTCTAAAGGCGTTCACCCGGTTCAGTTCTCTGCTGCCGCAGAATAAAACGACATTTGTGTGCCTTCGATTCATACGCATCAGGTATTTTTCAAAAACTGTAAGAAGGTATTCAACCATTACCAATTAACTCCATACACAAAAAGAATGACCCAACATTTTAACAGCTCACTACTTTAAAATTAAGATGCAGCCGTGTCAGGTACACCTACACTGGACTTCAAAAAGTTAGGGAAGACAACAGCAGGATTCCTGGATGGAGAAACTGTGCCAGGAGAGAAAGATGAAGGCAGAGAAGAAGGTTTAGAGGTTGGAGTCTTGATAGCATTCAAAATAGCTCCTTCTGGGCTGACCATCAGTTTTTTAATAGATGTATCTAGATGCAGTACGGATGAACTAGCCTGTAGCTGGGAGTTACTGCTTTGAGTTGAAGAAATCAAAGACGGTTTAGTTAAAGTAGTCATTAAAGTTGTTGCTAATGTTGTAGAAGGTGGTGTTGCAAAAGCCGCAATGCTTGCTTTTGTAGCACTGTTAACAACCTGTGGCGTGGCATGGACAATGGGCAGAGGGTTTGCAGATCCAAGAGAGTTCACAATTTTGGTAGAGCTTTTCAAAGGTTGCTTTGATGGCTGCCAACTTACTGCGTTGTTCAACACCTGCATAGTCTTCTGGGGTGTTGGAGCAGGGTGGGCTACACTTTGAAACCCGTGGCCATTGCTAACTGTTAAAAGAGGACCAAATTTTGGATTTGCAGAGATGAGAAGAACATGGCTGCCAGCTCCAAGGCCCTGAGGCGGGACAATGAAACGAGTGCCACTGATCATTATCTGAGTTCCAGGTGCCAAAGGAGCACATGTGTTAATGATTATCTTCTGTTGGATACAAGACTCATTCAACTGTCCTACCACGCTACTAGTTACAGATGAAGATGTTGGTACAGTCTGAGTGGTAGAGGCACCCGGAGCACAGCTGAAAGCAGGAGCTGGCTTTATAAAATTAGAAGGCAGAGGCTGACAAGACAGGGGAACTATGTTGGAAAAACTAAGGACTTTACCTGCACTTGGTGTATTAGGAGACAATACAGCCTGAGGCTTTGGAGCACTTCCGTTGATTGGCACTGCCACTGAGCTTCCTGGTGACTGCAGTTGAACCAGTGTGGGCTGCTGACCTTTAGAAGGGGCTACAGACTGTGGAGCAGGTGAACTCCCTATCAACTGAGGGACTGTGGCCATTATGCTAGGGGCACCATTCACTGGTCCAGGCAAGGCAACTGGAGCTGGCAGTTGAAAAGCTGATGATAAGCTTGGATGAGAGGCTGTGGGTTGAGTAGTTGAAATTAAAACAGATGAAGCAAGATGGCCTGTTTTCACAGTTGATATAGCCACACTGTTTCCAGAATTAGTGGTGCGTGGTCGAGGAGTTAAAACTGATCTTGCTTTAGTTGAAATATCAGTTCCACTGGACAAGATGCTAGGTCTTGTTCCACTGGTAGTCCCATTCACTGTTACCGATGCAAAATCTAAGCCCGCATTTGTCGTCATTGCTGTAGATGTGTTAACGGCTCTCGCTGCGATGCTCAGAGACTCTTGGGCAGATCCAATATTCTGGCACGCTGAGCTGGAACTCACAGGAACCAAACTGCTACCAGCTGATAATGGCAAGGTTACACTCTGGCAATTCTTTTCTTCTGTGTCTCTGAGAGCTGTGGGCTGTATGATGTTAATTGGTGGAATACTCTGGGCGTTGCTTGAGTTATTGATGATGGCCTGACCAATATTAAGCCCGATTTTCACATCTTTTATTTGAGAAACAGTTGACGATGCATTCACTTTAATTGATGCTCCCAGGGTAGATGGAATGAGGACTAACTGAGGCTGCTCTGTGCTTTTAATGTACGTTTTCCCCATGGATGGAGCAAAGGTCTGTTTAAATGATTCAGCAGCTAAATTGGTATTTGACTGAATATTGGCTAGTGGAGTATTAATGAACACCAGTTTCTGTGCAGTAATGCCAGTAGACGTTGGAGCAGGAATCACACTGACTCCGGAAGTTCCACACACAGGAACAAGGGGGGGATTTGTGACCAACATAAGCTTTGGGATTTGACTACCACCCAGCACATTTCCTCCACCTCCTGGTGTGGATTCGGGCTGTGTAACAGACCACTTTTTATTATTTACATCAACATGTTGGTTGGTAACAGGAGGCTGAGCTTTGCCTGTAGCACTTAGCTCAATATTTCCTTGGCAAGGGTTAACTTCATTACCAGAGTTGTTTGGTGGTGCAGGTTTGACAATGCTGGACGAAGACAAAGGAGAGAAGAAGGTGGGAGAGGACACAGGTACAGGTTTTGGTATTCCAGGTCCTACAGTGCTACTGGCGTGAGGCTGTCCAAACGCAAACGTCATGTTTTTCCCCATGACCTGATTGACCCCAACAGGAACAGTCGGAATGGAAGAACTGACCGAAGAGGGTTGGACGAGCGATGGAAACGTAGATGCACCTGTGGTTAGAGTGGAAAAAGAAGAGGCTGGCAACTGTGTGGATTTTGGCACTAAAAATGCCTGAAGAGGTGGCGCGTACGTGAAAACAGAGCTTGGAGATAAGTGACCAGGTGAAATCTGATCTGGGTTTGTCTGCACCTTCACAATCCCCGTGTTCCCTCCACGCGTCCTGACAAGAATGGACTGAGAATCTCGGATGCAGATGGTTTTCAGCTCCTGTTTGGCTTCGCCAGCGTCGCTTCTTTGTGGGGACGCTTGTCTCGAGGAGGAGGCGCCGCCGCTGCCGGCAGAAACACTTTGCGGGACCATCGCTGTCAAAGGCTGAACCGCTGAGGAAACTGTGGGGGAAGCCACAGGGAACGAGGCAGCCGAAACAACCATCTTGGTTTTAGTAGCCTCGCTCTGGCTCACCTTCACCACAGTTGGGTTTATAGAGGACAACGTCACTAGGCCGCCGGCTGCACTAATAGGCTGCGTCGTACTCTTTTTGAAGTTTGGGCCGGGAAGAAACGCAGTAGTAGCATTTATAACTGCAGTTGGAAGTGCAGGGGCTAACGTAGTGTTGATAGCATTTGGCTGTGGAAGAGTGATACAGGGCTGTTCGGCAGTCTTTTGCTGCAAGGGCTGGATGTCTTTTGCTAGGCTCGCATTCTCTCTGTGGTGGATGACAAAATTTTTAGGCAAAATGAGAACTTGCTGCATCATTTTCTCACCCGTGGTTTTCTCGCCTGCTTTGCAGTCCACCGCAGGCTGCACCTGAATCTTCAGAGCATTGTTATGCAAGTCTAAGGGCACGCAGTGGGCACCCGGTATTTTGTATAACACTTGCAAAGGATTCTTCGAACCGGTTTGGCAGGGCAACACTGATCTGACTGAGGAAGAACCCACAGACGGCACAAGCAGCTGTTCAGAAGTCAAAATGCTTCTACCTGCAGTTGGTGGCAGCTGGTTTGTTAAGGTCACTTTGTTCCCTATATTCTTAGCAAGCAAGGCTTGGATGGGTTTGGTCCCTTTGAAGCTCGAAACGGATTGTGGAGATTCTGCCATTTCCAAAGACTCTGAAGAGGAAAATTCTACTTGTTTAGATTTATTCAAGCAGCCATCACTCGACAGATCGGGATCATCTGTGCTTAATTTCAGCCTTTTCCTTGGTGAAAACTCTTTTGTGCTTTCATCTAAGTAACAGTTTTGCTTGCACAAGCGTTTAACTGATTTAGGCAGTGCCCTCTGGGTGTCTTTACAGGTCAATTCTTTTTTCAGTGCTCTGGATTTCCCTGCAGCAAGGTCCATTTCTGATAATTTCACGTCATCTAGAAAAAAAGAAAGAAAAAAGTTTTTAAAAACAGTTTAAATATGCCTACAAACGTGTCACTGCTTGAAGGTCAACATATAAGAAACTAAAATTGGAAGAAGGAGAGGTTGCCAAGATTTGACATTTAATTGACCACAAAGTTTCTTCAGTTAAAAACAGGGACCTTTAATTGGAAAGGCTTTTATTTATCTACTAGAGGAATACGAATTCAAAGATGGAAGTGTGCGTATCAAGTCATTGTTCACAATGGCCAAAGCAGAAATAGCTTTGCATTGGAAATTCTTCTCAACAACTCTCCTGGGATCTTTGCATTACTCAGACCTGGTCCCAGGTTTTCAGTTCAACAATCTAAAATGCAAGCAGCGAAGAATCAAACTTGGTCCCTAGAAAAATGGACCCCATTATTTACTGCCATTCTTTAGGATACCTCTCTCTGTCCTAACTAGGGGTGTGCACAAATGCAATTTTTGGGATTCAATTCAATTTAAATTGAATACTCGAAAATTCAGTTTGATTCAAATTTGCTCACAAAGTAACTGGTTCTGCTACCTTTCCCTTGCCTTGTCCTCAACTCCAAAAACAACTTTGTGTAAGTAAAAGGACACAGTAATATTTGTTTCTATTTCTATCCTGCCCTATACCCGAAGGTCTCGGGGCGGGTAACAACATTTAAAATCCAGTACATGAAAACAATAAATAATCTATATTAAAACAATAGGTACTACCAGAGCCCAACTGAACATCTTTTGCTATTTAAGCCTAGGATTACCTCCTAGGTCATCCTGCCTCCACCTCAAACAATAAATTCTTGGGCTTGGAGTGGAAATGAGCAGGGCTTCAAGGATCAAGGTGAGCACAGTTCTGCTTAAGACAAACCACACACAGGCTATGTTTGCCACTAGCTCATCCAAATCCTCTCAACAACATGAAAGCAAAGAACTTGCATGTCACAATAAAGATATCAAGAGAGTTTCATGTTGTCAGCAGGGTTCAATCTTCCACTGCTAAAGATAAGAAATCACAATGCCCAGCAAAGTGCCTACCTGTATCTGTGTAGTCTCTTTTTGGAAACTCGCTGTGCTCTGTGGACTCACTGGTTAATCCGCTGGAAACTTCCACACCAGTATTTATTTCACTGTCCTCATTAGCCCACTGTTCCCTAGTAAATTTATCGTGATCTGGCTGCCTTTTGAAGTCATCATAGTCCTTTTTTAAGCGAGACCTTCAACAGAACATCAGTGGTAAGAACGAGCATCACACTGAATAGCACATGAGTCAAGCACATGCCTATAGTGCGAGGGTGTTTTTCCACTAGCACGAAGTACCCATTGAAGCACCCATTAAGGACCCATTTGGCTGAGAGCTGGATGACCCCATTTCCACTACAGATCCCATTAGGGACACATGTGTTTTCACCGCAGCTAGGGAAATCCAGATCATATGGGTCCTTCAGGACCTATAATCCACATTTTGTGTAGACCCCATGTCAGGCACTCCGTAGGATCTTTGACATTAGCGGCAGATTGTTCTGCTACGGAGTGATCTGCCACAACTCCGGAGCGCCTGACAGAGAAGAAGAAGAAGAAGAAGAGTTGACTTTTCTACCCTGCTTTTCTCACCCATTTAAGGGGACTCAAAGTGGCTGACAAAGCTCCTGTTCTTCTCCCCACAACAGAACACCCTGTGAGGTAGGTGGGGCTGTGAGAGCTCAAGAGAGAGCTGTGACTAGCCCAAGGTCACCCAGCTGGCTTCGTGGGGGAGGGCGGAATCGAACCCGGTATTCCCAGATAAGAGTCCGGCTCCCTAACCACTAGAACAAACTGGCTCATTGCTCTCGCAAGGGGTTTCTTTTGTGGAGCCTGCGCTAATCCCCAAAGCTGCTTTCAGAGGGACTTCGGAGCTGGCTCTCGCAAGGGGTTTTTCTGCGGAGCTTTTGCTAATCTCCAAAGGCAACTTCGGAGATCCGGATCCGGATTAAGGGAAGTACCCATTGGAAGTACTCAGTGGAAAAACACCTCAAGTCTTTAACGGTTTAAGCATGCAGAAGTACTGTAAAAAGACGGTTTTCTGTCCATACCATAATAGCAAAACATGGTATGGTAACTGAGTTCTTACATTCCACATTATTTAAAACAGCTAATTACCTGTTTCTCTGAAAAGCCTTCATCAATTTGGGTTCCCATGGTAAAAGTTCATTTAGCAGTCGTATCAGAGTACAGTGAAGCTCCTTTACGGCTTGCTTTCGGTGATACCACCTTCCCTGTGAATATGAAAATACTTATTTTCAGTACATTTGCAGCCAACAACAACAGAGTGCAAAGGGCTCTCTGTGCATCAGTAAGCTTCCCCCCCCCCCATTTATTTGCACAGTGGTTGATCCTGCCTAGTTTCAGATGGTTTTCATTCTGGCATTTTTAAAATCTGTTTTATGAGAGGGGTCTACAGCCATCAAAGGCAATACAAAAGAGAGCATTTCCACTGAAAATTGAAACTAAAGAACAATGATTCCAAAATGGTTGTGGAAATTTCAGCTAAGAAAACATAGTTGATTCTTCCGCCTACAAACAGAAAGTTTCCATTTAGTTACACTTAGTTATCTGTAACTATGCATTAAAACACACCGAAGCTTACTTAATTGTGGACTAGCTAAAATACACAATTCCAAGTATCACATATGAACAGCTGAAATGAAAATAATTTTATATGAATTGGGAGGCAAATGAACTGAGACAGGAATGCTGTTTTAATTCTACATCTGTCACAACTTCCTTCTTTGCACAGCTTCCAAATTAAAAAAAACAAAAACAAAACAGTATTGCAAACTTTCCTCAAAGGGATCTCCTTTAATCCTCTGATTATTTTTAGCTGTCCTCTTTTAGATCTTTTCTAACTCTACTATATCCTTTTGGAAACGTGGTGACCAAACTGTGCACCATGTGACTGCATTAATTTGTATAAGGATACTGAACTTCTGCTATTCTAAATTTTTTGTTTCATTACATGGCACGCTGGTTTAGAGGAAGCGGGTGAAAAGAGAGAGGGGAAATTTCATCTTCTCATTGTTCCTGATGGGATGATGCTGGTTTTAAAGAAATTATTTTAAAATTAGATATTCTCCTCTTGTCTTTGTGAGTTGAGTAGCTGGCAGCCCTTAGCATGTTCTAGGGCTCACAATAAACAATGGTATGAGTTGTTTGTCACCAGTCTGAACCTTGGGGTTTGATGTGAACCTAACTGGAGGACTGGCTTGCTGCGGTGGGGTAGGGAGTGCTGCATTTAAGTCACCCAGATCCTTACAGTGCCTCTTGATTTTGGTAGCTTGCTAAGCTGAGCTGAACTGGGTGTTTGCCAGTTAAAATGAATACTGGACCATGAAAATCAGTTCCAAAATAGTTTGATTATAACCTAGGGCGGTGATGGCCAACCTATGACACGCGTGTCACAGGTGACACGCCAAGCCCTTTTGGGTGACACACCTAGTCACCCTGGCACCTGGACGTGTATTGCTTGCTTGTTCTTGAAGTGTATGAAATACCAACTTTCAATTGAAGATTTAGCAACAGAAGTCACTAATGTAAAGAATTATTTGTTTTTGCTTTTAATAAAATACATATATCAAAAATATAACTTTTTTACTAGAGCTACAAATATCACAAAATTATGGATATTTCTAGAAGTGACACAGCACCTGAGTTTAGCTAGGTTTTCTTGCGAATTTTGACACACCGAGCTCAAAAGGTTCGCCATCACTGACCTAGGGCTACGTTCAGCACAAAGTAGCGACTGAAATATCAAAGAACCTATGATGAGCTGGCTGCTACCTTTCAGTCTTAACTACCTCAGAGAGTTATAGCAGAGATAAAAGAAAAGAGAGGTGAATGGTGAGCACCTCTTCAAGTTCTCTGGAGGAACGGTGAGATATAAATGCAGATGATACATAAGAAAATGAACTAAAGGTCCAATTGGCCTGCTTTGATTGACTGCTACCCGTCTTGTCAACTGTTAAAGACTGAGCCACTGAATAAATGTTTTTGTGAAATAAATATTATGATTTCTTTCGGCTAATAAAACTGTACACTCAATATAGTAACAAATTATCATTCTCCAAGCATCCTTAGTCTATATCATATTGGTAGTTTTCTGCTTTGCCAAGACTTATCTAGCTAAGGCAGATGACTAACAAGAGTATTAAGGGGGAAGAGAAGCATTTACCAACAAAAATCCCAGTAAGAAGTCTTAATATTCTTGGTGGCTGTATTTCAAACACTGTGATGTGATGCTGTTTGAGCCTTTCCTGGTTTTTTTTCTCTCTACCCAGCTACAAAGAGATAAAGGACTCAGGTCCCTAACGGCGATATCCATACACGTGTTTCTGAAGTCTATGCTTTAAAAAAGCAGAGAACTCAAGCCCTTAGTTCATTCTCTGGCTTCTCATGCATATACCTTTAGAGCAGCGGTTCTCAACCTGTGGGTCAGGACCCCTTTGGGGGTCAAACTGTTACCAGATCAGCTTTGGATGTGCAGGTATCATAAGAAATTTCAACTGCAAAACCTGAATTTGAAATATACAGGGTTTTGATGTATGAATTTGGCTTTATAATTGGCATAATTTATTCCATCCCTCCTTACTTCTCCTTATTCCTATAGTTTTCTACATTGTTTGATTTTTGGTTAGGGAATATCTCTAGTGTTAAGGGTGATTTTCTGCCTCCTTGCTGGCTTGGGTATATTTCTCTCTCAAAGTTGAAATTATCAATTTAATACATAAAACTACTTTAATATAAGATGTTTAATTATTTAGCCATGTTTAAAGTCCTTGCATGCTCATCTTTGTTTTTTTAATGTCTAATGAAATATGTTTCGGGTACGGCTTTATGTTTCATTTTAATTTCTTTTCTGTACTTCTAATAAATTCTTTGCAATGATTTAACAAGAAATACTGGCTTTTGAGTCTGAAATGGGTTTTGTCTCTGTTTTATGGTAATCTCCGTTATTTTAAAACCTATGTAAACGATCCAACTACCTTGCCCCTGGGGAAGTTTAAATTGGTTGCTTTTGGGGTTCAAAATAATCCAAATTATCCAAAATTTTACTCCCTCCACATTCGCTTACAGTTTAATATTGGAGCAGTGTTGGTAACAGAACTACCCTTTCAGAGGAGTCATGACGAGTCTCACGCCACCCCTCCCTCCACCCTCCCAGCTGCCCCATCCCCATGGTTGGAGGTCTCCAGAACATGAGGAACTGCATTAAGGGGTAATGATACCACTGATGATTATTAAAAAAGAATTGGCTAAATACGATTGGGAAAAATTCTGGTGTAAAGGCATTGTCTTGGGTCATGAGTCCTAAAATGGAATGTGGTTCTATCAGCGCTTTAAGATTTCATCTCAATTGGAATCATAGAGGCTGGACCATTTTTAACTTGGAAGTATTATTAATAAAAGCCTTGGACATATGAAATGTGTCCAAGCAATGTGTTTTTCGAAAGCGAAGGAAGGCTCTGTAGCATTTTACAAACGACAACAACAACAACAACACTCAGATCTCTCCATTCAGTTACAAACTGCTGATAATTACTGTTGGTTTCCTGTGTAGAGGATCCCGTGAGTCATTTGATCGAATCTAGATTATGCCTGGATACCAGAGAGGACATGAATGGTAAAATATTGGGTCTATTGACATGGGTTAACGAGACTGTTTGTTGAGTTTCCTAAAGGAGAAGGATATCTTTTGTTTTAAGAAAATAATTTGGAATGTTCCTGGGGAAGTGGATCTTATGAAAATGTCCTGAGTTTTATGATTGTAAGGATCCGCTAAGTACACATGAGCTATTCCATTGTGCTTTGATTTAAAGGAAACAATAAGACAAGAATTGCTCTCAAAGAGACATGTCAACATAGATTAACTTCTTTTGGGGCAGCCTGGAGAACTAGATTACCTTTCAGGAAGGATTTTGGAGATGCTGCCAGGTTAATTTGTATCTTTTTGGGAAGAAGTTACAGGATACATGTTTCATTCATTAACAAAGGAAAAACCAATAATTAGCATTTTCAGGGTCGATTTTTTGGGCTATAAAAAAAGCCAGCAATGAAGAGAGTGTGTCATCCTCTTCTTCTCTTTGTCATGGGAGGCGAGAGAGAGACCTGAAGGAACCTCTTCCATCCATTCCACCACCACCCCTTCTTCTTTCTGCTACATGGAAAGTGGGAGGAGTTTTACTGCAAGAGCTACATTTTAGATTTTGGAAGTTTTTGAATTTGGCTGGTTTGGTCAAAGCAATTATAAAGACCATTTTTAAAGTATTTCTTTTTAAGTTTTGTTCATTTTTGGGGATCAGTCTAACTAAGACTGAAGGTCTTATCAATTTTTAGTCATTTTTGGGTTCCTGAAAGTGATGCAGTTTGCGGAAATCATACATCTCTGTAATTTTGGACTTCCTGCGCATGGAGAAGATCGTTGGTGAAAACAACAGAAGATTGCTTTCAATTCACTTTTCTCCCATATTTTTATTAAAGGTTTAGGGTGAGGGAACTCTTTCTAGAATTAGGACTAATATTATTTTTCTTTTTGGGCTTTTATATGGTTCTTTGAGATCTGAAATTGTTCTTATGGGAACCTCATTCTCATTTTGGGGATTTCACCCATAAAAGGCAATTTTATGGTGTTTTGGGGATTTTCTTTGCTGCATAATTTCATTTTTGGTTTCAGTACAATGGGGTAAACTTAGCTTAATGCATAGGGGTGTGTTAATGGGATTTAGTCATGTTTGGGGGTTTGGGGCATATCTATCTCTGTTCCCTTAAATGTCTAATGGAATATGTTTCCGATCTGGCTTTATGTTTCATTTCAACTTCTGTATTTCTAATAAATTCTTTGCAATGATTTAACAAGAAATACTGGTTTTCGAGTCTGAAATAGGTTTTCCCACTCTTTTCTGGTAATCTCCGTTATTTTAAAACCGATCTAAACGATCGAACTACCTTTCCCCTGGGGAAGTTTAAATTTGGTGTTTTGGGGGCTTCAGAGTAATTCAAATTATCCCAAATTTTATTCCCCCCCACATTCGCTTACAGTTTAATACTGGAGCAGTGTTGGTAACAGTAGCGGCATTAGGGAAGGTTGAGAACTGCTGCTTTATAGTATAATCTACAGTTACAATCTATCCGCAGCCTAGAACAGTGATGGCTAACTTTTTGAGCTTGGTGTGTCAAAATTCACAAGAAAACCTGGCTTAACTCGGGTGCTGTGTCACTTCCAGAAATATCCATAATTTTGTGATATTTGTAGCTCTAGTAAGAAAGTTATATTTTTGATATATGTATTTTATTAAAAGCAAAAACGAATAATTCTTTACATTTGCTAAATCTTCAATTGAAAGTTGGTATTTCGTACACTTCAAGAACAAGCAAGCACTACAAGCCCAGGTGCCAGGGTGACCAGGTGTGTCACCTAAAAGGGCTTGGCGTGTCACCTGTGACACGCATGTCATAGGTTGGCCATCACCGGCCTAGAACAACCCTTCCTTGTACCGAGATAACTTAAAGTTATAAAATTGTAAGAAGAGCCCTACTGGATTAGCCCAAAGCTGCCTCACCAACTGCTTCTGTGCACTGTCCAGGAGAAGACAAAGGAAAATCCTTCCGCTGCCCTTGACTCTCTGCCAACGGTCTTTAGAGGTGTCCTGTTTGTGTCTCCAATACAAAGGCACCCATTCTAGTAGCCACTGATATACCTGCCTTCCAAGCACTGGCAAACTGAGCCTCAGTTTAGTCACAAGGCTGGTATAACCCATCCTTAGAAAACCCTCTCCTGTGAAATACGCGTGGAATTTGTTAAATTTATTCATTTTTAAACTTTCCTTTACCTAAAGTCCCAGGGTAGTGTTCTACTACTACTAAGTTTATTTAGCCAATATGGCTGTATCAAAAGCAGTATAGTACGTACTGCTTAGTTACAACCAACTTGTAACTAAAACAGGGTATGTTTTTAATGTCTTGAGTATATATGGGTCTTTTATTGTAAGCCGCCCGGAGATCTTCGGATATGGGGCACGATATAAACATTAAGGAACGCTGTTCCAAACCCTGGAACCATGAGAGAAAACACCGTTTTCCTGGCTACTGTTCCACTAAGGGTCCCAAGTCATTTTAAGGTTTTAAAGATCAAAGGTGGCCCCTTGAAATGGACCCAGAAGTGCAGATCTTAAGAACTGGAGCAATATGTCTGAGTGGTATTTTATACCAACTTTTATACCAGTTCCAGATTGCCTTCAAGGGAAGCCTCATTGAATATATTATGCTAGTCTAACCAGGAGTTTACAAGAGCATAGGGCTCTCTGCCACTTGAATTTCATGCAACAAAGTGGATTCAGGAGTTCACCTAAATGCCAAACCTGTTCTTTCTGGGAAAGTCAACCCAGCTGAGAAAAGGATACGCTTTTCTGCACTGGCAGAGGAATATTTAAAATGTTAACAAATTCAGAGATAAAAAAGTCAGAAGTATAATGAATACCTTACTTGTGCTGATGTTTTGTTTTTTAAAAAGGCTTATTTCTTAAGCACGTGCTGAAATCCTACCTACCTGAGCTGTTTTCTATGAGGCAGCATTCAATTTTCTATTAAGAAAGTGCACTGTAGAGGATTTTACGAGCAGGCTTTAGCAAAATATGGCTGTAAAGTGATGCCAATAGAGCAAACTTGACTATCAAACTATGTTCTAAACATGCCGTTATTGCTAGAAGGGGCCACATTCATATTCTAGCCAACCATGCTCCTCATTCATAACAACTGAATTTGCTAGAGATAAGTATGTACCTAACCACTCATCTCACTCTTGGTGGCCCTCCAAGCCTTTTTCTTATTTATGGTCCTAGGAGGGGACAAGTATTGCCCAGCAAGCCTGAAGTTGCACTGAACCACATAATCACATAGTGTGTAGAGCACTGATGGGTGACCCCAATGCTGGCTCTGAAAAAGGTCACGAAGGGCAGCCAGAAGTGGGAGGAGAGCTGAGGTGAGTGTAGCACCTTTACGTAAGACAGGCATGGCTGACTCTGAATGGTTTAGAGCCATATGAATCATCACTTGCACATACCTAAAAAAGGAGATTCTACAGCACAAAGAGTTGCTATGCACTATATGAAGACATTCTAAAAACTGAGGAATCCGTTGGATGATATAAACTGAAGAGGACCACTCTGTAACTGTGGTCTAATAATTTACTTTTTTTTATCTGAGCCAGATTTTGAGGCAACTCCACAGAAAACGGCACCAGCTAAATGTCTGAGCTGTGTGCCAGAAAATATTACTCAAGATGATCATAGAAAGATTTTTTTTACTCAGGAAATTCTAAAATAATACCTTGAGATATTAGTTTCTTGCAATCTCCCTATCCGCAATCAGAAGAGTAAGGACAAATATTTTGACTACACTAGACTGCAACTTCTGTTTCAAAATACTGCAAACAGACCAACAGCAATGTAAGGAAAGAACAACACGGATTAAATCTTAGATTAAGGATCATGGATGTAAAACAAACTTTATAGACTATTGTAGATTAATATTTAACTAGGGTGTGATTGCCTGCTATTTATATTATCTTCTCAATGCAAAGTTGACAAAAGTTGTGTATGTACAGATTCCAAAGTGCTCAAGAAACTATTTAAAATTCTGGGTCCAGATTTTATTCATACATTTTTAGGAGCAGGTTCTACCAACCTTAACAAAGTTTTATTTTTATACAAGCAGGCAGAATATTAGTCTGTTAACATGCATCCCAGCAGAACACAAAAACATATACACAGAAACTAGCACCTCTTACGTTCCACAGCCTAATTTCAGTTACTTACTTCTCTGTTCTATGAAACTGTAAAACACAGTCAGGTTTATATACAACACAAATTAATATCCAACAAGCTATTTTGGCAGCTGGTTGTCCACAGACTTACTTCTGCCCTTTTAATAGATATTTTCAGCTTCAAAAAGAACCAGCAGCAGGCACGTTCTTCTGCATATTGTAGCTAGAGTACTGGGCTCAGACCTGGGTTCAAAGATCTACTTTGTCATCAAGGCACCCTATGGGGCTTTTAGCCAGTCACTGCCTCTTAGCCTATTTCTTAGGGATGTTGTGCCAAGAAAAAAAAAAGAAGTAATGACAATAACGTGGTCTGCTTTGAGTTCATAGGAAAAAAGACAAGAAGGATATACTATATCATAAATAAAAAGAAATTATTGCTTAAGGTCTGTGAGAGTCTGTTCATATCAGCCTCTGAATAAGTATGATCTATTTCATAACCCCTCGTTCTCAATTAAAAGTTATAGTGCCAAGGCTTACTTTAAATCGACCCTTTTCTTTGCGTCATTGGGGCTTTTTCCACTGTCACTAAAGTACCCATTAAGTACCCATTAATGGGTAGTTAATGGGTACTTCCAGTGACAGTTGAAAAAAACCCATTCAAACAGTATTTTCCTAATTGTTATGTTACCTCAAGTACCCATTCCAGTGAGTGTATTGCAATCCACAGGTCATTATGAAGGTAACGTACAATCAGTTACAGTAACAGTTATGTGGAAATACATAACAGTTTTCTCATAGGTTCAGAAGGAGAAATAAACTTTTTTTTTTTACAAAAACACACACACCGTTGAGAAGGAATATTAAGAGATAAGAGATTAGATAAGAGATTTGCAACAGAGATATATGTGTTAAAGAAGCCGGAAGTTGTTGTTTAGAAGCAATGTGGTAATAGCTGTATTAGGAGAACTATGGTAATGAAATGCTATGCTAGAAAGTGCTGATATGCAGAAACATTATGACATGCGTATTGCAACTTAGGCTAATGCTCCTCCTTTCTATAAAAGATGTCTTTTCTGTGACTCCATTGTGCAGTTTGGAGAACTAATTCCCCTGCTACCATTTGCATGCAAATAAAGACTCTCTTTCTGGAAGATTCCTTTGAACATTGATTCCTTGCGTAGGGCGCAGTGCGTAATTTGACCATAACACCGTCACCCTCATCACTTTGTCCTAACACAAGTCGTGGGCTAGGTGCTGTACAGAAGTGACCTGGTTCCTCTTTATCAGGCTAATAATATTAAAATTACCTTACACAGATAAAACAAGAAAGAAATAATGAAGCACAAAGGTTCATCATGGCTTGGCTTCGCAAACGAAGATTTAGGAATGGCTTGACCCAGTTACATTATGTTTATCTTCTGTTAGTCATAAGTTAAGTTTCATTTGACTAAAAATAACCTAGAAGGTAATAAATCAATAAAACAGTGAAGATCTTTAAAAGCTTTCAGATTACAAACATTTGTAGCAATAGAATTAATATACAAGTTTGTAGGATACTGAAATAAACAAAAACAAGAGAAATGTAAAACTCATACCGATTTCTTTTTAATATTCTCCACTTCTTTGAGCTCATTTTCAATTTTTCTAATTAAATCCCTGAGTTCATCAAGATTAGTGCAAATAAGCTGAAATAAGAGCAAATTTTTAACAGGTCATATACATTCAGCACAGTGCAATGGACATTTCACTTTGTTTGTTTTGGACTGAGAACTAACCAACAAAAGCTCCCAAGCTGTAGGTTCAATTATAGAAAAGCATGTGACCAAGAGAATCCCCAAGTAAGGAATACAGAAATGGCAAAAAGGATCTCAACTGGGTAGTATAAATAGATAGAAAATGTACAAGGGTGGCTAAAATATACCAACAAAATAATATTTAATAACAACCATTACACAAGGTGAAAATAAAATCCACATATGCAACTACTACATGTGGGTACTGAAAAAAATACTGTATTTTCTGGCATATAAGACTACTTTTTAACCCAGGAAAATCTTCTCAAAAGTCGGGGGTCATCTTATACGCCGGGTGTTGTCTTCTTATACGGCGAGTATATCCCAAACTCTATATTTTAACTGGAAAGTTGGGGGTCGTCTTATACAGCGGAAAATACGGTACTAATCTGGGATCCTCAGCTTGCATAGAGACTTGATGACATCCAGAAGAACATGGGACCTTCTGCTTCACTGTATCAGACAGTGAGGTGTGTTTTGACCCTGCATGCTCCTGGGTCTTCTTCAGTGGCCAGATATCTGAAATCCCACGAAAGATGAGCTATTCAAATCAGTACTCGCAGCAAATGCCAAATAAATCTCTGTAGTAATAAATATGGACATAAACCCTTCATCAGATCACAAGGTCAACAAATAAATGTATGATATTGGAGTTGTTTAGGCCCTCTTGTACATTTTTATATTCATATATACTATCCAAATGAGATTCTTTTTTGCCCATTTCAGTATTTCTTATCTAGGGAATCTATTGGCCACATGTTTAGGACTGCAACCTTCCATTCACAACATTGATTTAATGTAACATTTGATTTGAAAAAAATAGCAACACTATAGTTTAACTCCTGGAATTAGTACTTCTAAGATATATTTTATTCTAACAATATCCAACATCTAAAAGTTCAGTAAAATAACAATGCAGTCTTACCTTTGGTATATGATTTCCATGCATGTTAGTGATGCCACTTCCTACCCTTACTTTCACTGGGACTATCATCTATTTTACATATTTCTTATTAAAATATCTTGAAGTAATTTACATGCATGTTTAAAAACAAGATTTTTTAAAAAGAATTAAAAACCACTGTAGAAGCAATATTGAAAATTCTGGGTAGATGGGAAATTGAATAACCACCTTTCACACGGTAAACAGGTTCAGTAGACACCTAAAGTAAGTACCATTAGGTGCATCCGAAAAGTTATAGGAGGGCACTCCAAAGGGTAGTTGCCACCTCAGAAAAGCCCCTTTTTTGCAAGATAACACTCAGGAATTTGATGTGTCCACAGCAAAATCCCCTTGGACAAACTCAGTGATTTTACATGTCTAATGAGAGAAAGATCTTCTGTTAAGTACTGTAGCAATTGCAGGTTTGCCCAGGTTTTCCACCAGCTTCTCTAGCCTCCAGGTAAAAGGATTCTCCCTGCTTCCAGAAGCTTGCAGTGCACATTTGGCACCAGCAGGGGATGGACTTTTAGCCTGAGGGCAGAATGGCCACCCGGCCACATGGCAAGCGTAAAATAACAACTTCCCTCTTCCTGCCTGCCACAGGATATGACATCGGAAGGACTTCTGACCTGCCCAGCTGATGCACTTCACCTATCACCTACCTGGATTTTATCCTGAGGTCACTTCCTTCCCTGCCTTCTTGTGGGGGATATAAAAAGCTTTGCAGAGTAATAAACTTCCTCTTTTCCAGCCCATCTTGTCTCCCGCCTAACTTCTTTCTCCTGTGCTCTGTCTTTAATCACCATAAGAGCACATGGTGAACCCTTATAGCATGCCGGTGGCTAATAAGGGATTTACTTTCATAACATCCGGTGGATCGTACCAGTAAACTGGTACCAAGTATCGTTGCAGCCCCTTGGGTTGTAACCACGTATCGCTGTGGTTCTCAGGACTGCAGCCACGATCGAGGTAGCCATAAACTACCTCCCCCAGGTTTCCCAGAGCCAAGGATTCAGGTTGCAAATCCGGATTGCAACAAAGTACTCTGAATCCAAGTTATTTAGGTTCTTATAAGTAAGGCATAAAATTTTATATCTGCCTCTGTAGCTAGCTGGCAACCAGACCAATTGCTCATGCGGAAATGCAATAAATGTGCACTCATCCATGTCGCACAGTGTCCCCACTAGCACAGTTACTGGATTTTGCACCTCTTGAAACCTCTGAAGCTGGTCTGTATCTAATCCTTTGGGATGGGTGTGGCGGTTTCAGGGTCAGGCTGCAATGGGCAGTAATATTTCTTTGCTTCCTTGCAAGCCTCTTTGCAAACTGTATTTGCAAGCCCTGGCTACAAGCTACAAAAAGGCGGGAACCTTGCCCAGGTCCTGTTGCATTGATTGGCTGCTGGCTAGTTTTGGAGGGAAAAGCTGCCCAGGGACCTGGGGGCTTGATTGACAGCAGGAGGAGTTTCCCTGACTTGCCAGTAGTTTCAGTCAATCAGGATTTTAGGATGAGAAGGGTATAATAAGCAGAGACAGACTGTGTCTTTTGGCTGGGCAGTTTCTGAAGGGGACTGATAGTGGAGATCTGTCACTGAGGGAGACTTTGCCAGCAACTGACCAAGAGTCATTTCTCTAGAGAGGGACTGAGCAGTCTGGTCCTATTCTGTGGGAAGGGAGGCAGAAGGAGGCGACCATGATTGGTTGATTCTCCGAAGGAGCCTGGCACAGAAGAACAGACCAGGGGCTGCAACCCACAGCCAAGCAAGGAGGTGCCAAGCCTTGCTGAAAGCAGGACCGAGTTGCTGTACTTTGGGGAGGCTTGGGTAAAGCTGAGCAAACCAGAAGAGATAAGTGGGTAGGATTATCTTCTTAGGAGCAAAAGGTGTCTCGTAAGCTAAGAGAGCTGTGTATGCTTGAGGCTTGCTGTTCTATGAAACTGTTGATCTTTCGCTTGCAACATCTAAACTTTCTATTTTACTCTTTACCTCTCTAAATCTTATTCTTAATAAACTTGTTTTGGTTTATAGTTAAACACTTGCTACCAGTGTTTTGCATTTAGACTGTAGTACTCACTCGGCCTAGTGCACGCTTCCAGCAACCCAAAAGTACCCAGCTACTTTTTGGAGGGCAGGCACTGATCGGTTCGCTAGAAGTCGTGACAATGGGGCTCTGCAGTTCACCAAGAGATTTGACAAGATGTCTATCAGGACTTTTGCTGTAATCACCCATGCCAGAGTAGACCCACACCCAGCTCTCACCCAGCTCCAATGGCAAGCTGTGTGCCCGCAGGTGTCATTCATATGCCTCTTGGTTTCTCCAAGCAGTGCCTCGTTGCATTGGCCTTCTCTGCTCTTGAGTTTGTCAGGTGACCATTCCTGTGTAGCCTTGCCCACTCTTCTCAACACATAATCTTTCCTGATCACTGTCAATGTGGAAGCAAGGCCCCTAAACACTGCAAAATGGAACCTACAACCTACTTCTCTCTCCCCCCCCCCCCCCCCCGACTCTTGATTCGGTCAGAACATGCCAGCAGAGTGTCCTTTGTCTGTGACAAAGGACAGGAACTTTTAGCCATAGCTAACACCTATTATGGTATAGTCAATGGTTCACGCAGTGCAGATTTACATTACACTCAATTATTTGGACCTTAACATAACACCAAGGTTATGAAGAGGAATATTGCAATTCACTTATACACTAGACACATTCTTCTAATTTTAATGAGGGAAAGAAGAAACTGTATGAATAAAATTAGCTATTATTAGCATTTTTATCCTGCCCTATGTAAAATCATATATAAATATATATTAAAGCAATAGTACTGTATTTTCTGGCATATAAGACTACTTTTTAACCCAGGAAAATCTTCTCAAAAGTCAGGGGCCGTCTTATACCCCGGGTGCCGTCTTCGTGAATGGTGATTATATCCCAAACTCTATATTTTAACTGGAAAGTTGGGCGTCGTCTTATATGCCCAGTCGTCTTATACACCGGAAAATACGGTACATGTTAAAACAACAGCAGTGTCTGAAAGTGGGAAGAGAAAGTGTATCCCCATTTAACCAAAGGCCACAGCAAAAAAATGCATCTTCACTGCAGTTTGGTCTAGAGGTTGGGGGAGCTGGAATACCGGGTTCGATTCCGCCCTCCCCCATGAAGCCAGCTGGGGAGCCCTTGGGCTAGTCACAGCTCTCTTCTGAGCTCTCACAGCCCCACCTACCTCACAGGGTGTTCTGTTGTGGGGAGAAGAATAGAAAAGCTTTGTCAGCCGCTTTGAGTCCCCTGAAATGGGTGAGAAAAGCAGGGTAGAAAAGCCAACTCCTCTTCTTCTTAAAAATGTACAGTGAAGGTGCCTGATGCAAGAGGAAGACTATTCCATAATCTAAGGGCCATTACTGAGAAGGTCCTCTCCTGGGTGCTCACCCCTTTTATTACTGAAGGTGGTAGTATAACCAGGAGGGCTTCTTCTCCAGATCTTAAGGCATGGGCAAGTTGGTATGGAAGAAGGCTTAGTAGCCTATTGGCAGCCAGTGCAACTCTTTTATAACCACCATGAAGTGTGTCTGGCCAGTTGTCCTAGTCAGCAGTCTAACAGCCTCATTGTGTACCATCTGCAGCTTCTGAACAGTCTTCAAGGACAGCCCCATGTAGAACGTATTACAACAGTTAAATCTGGAGGTTACCGGAACATGAATAATCTACCAAATTCAGGCTTATTAAATTATTAGTTGTGGAAAAACTAGAACCATTTTACCTGAAATTCTGGGGCTGTAGGTTTTGTAAGGGATTTCCTCTTCTTGGTAACTGCTTTTTTAGATACAGATTTTTTTCCTTGAAGAAGAAAAAATGTGTACATCAATATAAAGATTTATGTCTCAACAGGAACAAAATTAATCAAAACTTTATGAGGTACTGGTAACAAATACTGATTAACCATTTCAAACTGTGGATTGAAATGGGGACGGGGGCAACAGAACAACCGAGGGCTCTGGTTGCATCCACTTAGTCTAGACCACTTCCCAGTGAGGAACAGTCCAAGGCAGAGTTTGCGGGCACCAAAAGAGACTTTTCCTGTCTCAAGAACCCAGCCCACAGGTTTATTTATTTATTTTATATTTACGTTTCTAAGGTCTCAGGGCAGGTAACAGCATTTAAAATCAGACATGTTAAAATAGAGCCATATATATAAAACAATATAAAACCAGGTTCTTACTGGTAAGAAGTGTCACTTGAAACAACAGATCTTAAAAGTTCCAACACAGCAAACTGTGGCAGGATTTTCATAATCCAAACAGGTAAAAAAAAGAGAAGAAACTATATACACATATATAAATTCTCTATACTCTTACCGGTTAATATTTTTGAGTAGAAGAAACATACACAATGAACTGCTGGTTGCAAAAAAAGCCTTAAGAACGAACTTTCCTAAAATCACTTTGACCATAATAGTCTCTATCTGGCCTATCCTGCCTGAACTGGACAGGTGACCTGTTCGGAGCAAATAATCTAAATCCCAGAAGAGAGCAAACATTCTCAAAGGCCTGTGTGTCACAACTGACATGAGCAGAACATTCTTACAATGTCCACTTTAAGTCATAAAGGTGATTTTAGCATTAAACAAAAAAGTCATATACTTGTATAGCCAATACGCCTCTGCAGTAAATTAGAGATCTTCTTTTTTCATCCTACCTATACTGCCAAGCCGATCAGGTTCAGAAAGGATCGAATCTCAAACTGACTAGGCCAAAACACATGAGTTGCATATAATACTAAGTTAAACTCTGGGTATTTCCACACTTACCTTGCTGGGCCGGTCCAGTGGGACCGGTCCAAACTGGAGCGAGTCCAGCAGCTGTACCGCTCCCACTGTCCCAGAATGAGTCTTCTGCACTTGGCAGTCTGTTTCAAGACTGTCCCTGCATTGACTCCAAAGACTGTGCAATCTTCAGAACCAACCTCTCCATCCTTGGGAGCCCCTAAGGGCCCCATTTTATGGTGCAATGCTCTGTGCTGCTGAAAGGGGCCCCTCTGCTAAACCAGCCCCTACTGAGGGAAAGACATGTGTTGCAGCACTGGCGGTGGGCAGGAGAGGGGAAGGTAAGAAGTTGTGGACATGAGGGTATAAGAGGGGAGGTTGCACGGGCACGAGGAGAGGGGACTTGACAAACTCAGACCTGAACTGACCAACTGGTTGCACAAAGTGGCTCGCTGATTTCATTTTTAGACTCAAATAGCTCTATTTGTGCTCAGTGCAGGCTTGTTTCAAAAAGAAGTGGTCAAATCTCTAGTCCCTATATCTCTAGTTACAATTTACAAAAACTTCTCTGATCCATGATCTAGCTGAAAGCTCTTTTTCATTTGAAGGAAATATCATTTTCTTCCAGATAATAAATAAAACCAGGATTTAGTCTTCCCAACTTAGTGAATATTTGTTTCATCTTTGAAAGGGACCAACTCCCTAAAGATTCCAAGAAACCAATAAGATCTCAATATTCCTCCAAAAAGACATAAAAGTGTATTCATAGCCTTCCCTGGCATTACAATAATAAGGTGGTGCCAAACACAAGATTAAATGCAGATTAAGATTTAAAAGGCAAAAATACACACTGATTAATACAGTTTAAAAATAACAGGAAGAGAATAACATTAAATGAAAGGGAATAATAATACAGAACTACCACCACTACCTAAATAGTCTTCCAGGTGGGACATACGATACTGTATTACAACAGACTCAACAAACCAAACCCTGCTTAAAATAAATATATTATGAACACAAAATTTTAAATATACATTTAAGAATTACCATATGCATTCTGAACGGGAAAAAAGAACAAGCCAAGTCACCTTGATAAAAATGAAGCAATGAAATATAGGTCCTCTCACCTAGCAGTAGCAAAGGTTTTTCAAGCTGTTTTAGGTGGAGGAAGAAAGAAAGAAAGAAAGAAAGAAAGAAAGAAAGAAAGGAGAAAGAAAGGTCCTAACAAATAAGCAAGAAAGCAGCCAGAAACAAGGCACAGTACTTTAACGCTGCTTCATCAGGTGAACTTTTGTAAATAATCTGGACTTTGAAACTATTTGCAAGACAAGATGCAGGAAAAAATAGTTTTTCTTTAATTCTCATTCAAGACATTGAGCTTGCTGTGGAAGATGAAGAAACTGATCTATGTCAGACACCCTCAGGAATGGAATAATACTAGGTCTTGGGTTTTTTGTGTGCAATCTCTATTGCAAGAGGAAAAAACAGGTTTAAGAGGTAGCAGTGGTCATAAAAAACTTTCCATAAAGTTAGGAAGTGATTGAACTCCCTCACAGAATGAAGAATGCCAAGGTACCTAAAACGATAAATTATTCCTGCAAGAACTCTGTGGACAGATTATTTCATCCATAATTGCTGTCAGCTTATTACAACATATATCCAGTCTCTTCCTTAAGCATTGAAAAACCCATTACAATAGTTTTTCTTTGAACCAAATGAAGATTTGAAATTCTCAACAGAGGCTTTAAATTGGCAAGGTTTGTTTCTTCCTAAAATTATCTACATCTTGAGAAAGTGACTTGGGTTCACAGGAACACTGCCATTTTCTGGTTGAATGTAAGCTGATCTGAATGGTAAGAAGGAGGCAAAGTAGATTTTCATGCTTCCATGTCTTCATATTCCACTATAAATCTCTATAAGGCTGCATCCACATGTAAGTTTTCATCCATCTTCAGCCCACCTTCAGAGCAGAAGAACACATCAGCAAAATGGACAGGAATTTTCTTTCCATGTTATCTAACCCAAAGGTGAGTCTTCTGAGTTAGATAATGTCGCAAGAAAAGATCTTGTGACTTTGCTCATGCATTCTTTCACTCTGAAAGTGGACTGAAGGCATATTAAAACTTGCATGTGGATGCAGCCTAAGTTAATTACTGGAACTCAAGTTAGGGACCTGCAGAATTATGTTTGTGAGGATAATCATTCAGTAGTCAAAGATACAAAAAGCAAGGTTTCATAGGAGCAGACAGAGTTGTCTGCTAAATTCAGAGAAAGCTTCATTCTTATCACAGAATCAATCATGGTCAGTGAGAACCACTACTCAATTTCTGCGGTTGTTAGGGGCCACTGAGTCAGGGCTAATTCCTGCTGACTGGATGGACATATCCATGCAGCTTTCTCAGAAAATTTGGGAATAGTTTTTTCCATGAAGATGCCAGGAATTGAACTTGCATCCTCCTGCTTTTCAGGCAGTTGCTCTACCAATGAGGTACAACCACTCCAACAATTCAATTCAAAATATATATCCTTAATATCTTCTCATTTGTACATGTGGGACCCAAAACCTGGTATCTGATATATCAGATACCAGGTTTTGGGTCCTACATATACAAATGAGCAGATATTAAAGACAAGAAATCATTGTAAGTATTAAAGAAGTAAAACATGGAAGAGCTTCTACCCAGAAGCAAAGTTTTAGAGAACAACTATACCTCACCCATAGTAGATCTTTTGAAAAAACTGCAAGGCAGGAGAATCCCATCTTATATTAATACATGTTTATTTTGTTACAAGAGCAGTACACTAAAGAACTGTACCTGAAACAGCACTATTGTCTGTTAAGGTGAGAATGAGATGAAGTTCAAAAGTCAAAACAGACAAAACACATAATGAAAGCAACCTTTATGTGGACAATATTTCTTAGATAGTGGTAGTTTATAATTTCAACACCAAATAACAGGACTTACAGATTCAGATATTCTTCCATTTTTCACTTTTAAAAGTCCGGTTTAAAATATCTAAACATTAGTTTGTAAACTGATATATTTCCAAAGAAAAATGGAGGGAAAGTTTTTTGCTTCTTGCATTCTCTTTCACTTTTCTCAAAAACCTGCCATACTGCCTCTTTACCTCTTCATGAAGAAATAAGGTCTCATTCTGGGGAGCACTGACTGGTTTTAAGGCAACAGATCGCCCGTAGGCATACGCTTTGCTTCTGTCCAGCAAGGTAGTTAGTAGCACTTGGAGACTAGCACGAATGGGCCCCCTAGCATCTGAAGAAGTAGACTTGCCCATTGGGCCCCCTCATCTGAAGAAGCAGACGTGCCCGTTGGCCCCCCTCACCTGAAGAAGTAGACGTGCCCGTCAGGTCCCCTCACCTGAAGAAGTAGACGTGCCCGTCAGGTCCCCTCATCTGAAGAAGTAGACGTGCCTATTGGGCCGCCTACCATCTGAAGAAGTAGACTTGCCCATTGGGCCCCCTTTTCTGAAGAAGTAGACGTGCCCGTTGGGCCCCCTCTCATCTGAAGAAGTAGACGTACCCGTTGGGTCCCCTAGCATCTGAAAAAGTAGATGTGCCCGTCAGGTCCCCTCATCTGAAGAAGTAGACGTGCCCGTCAGGTCCCCTCATCTGAAGAAGTAGACGTGCCCATTGGGCCGCCTACCATCTGAAGAAGTAGACTTGCCCATTGGGCCCCCTTTTCTGAAGAAGTAGACGTGCCCGTTGGGCCCCCTCTCATCTGAAGAAGTAGATGTACCCGTTGGGTCCCCTAGCATCTGAAAAAGTAGATGTGCCCATTGTCTCCCCTAGCATCTGAAGAAGTAGATGTGCCCATAGGCTCCCCTAGCATCTATGAAAGCTCATGCCACCAACCCTTCTCCCGTTAGTCTCCAAGTGCTACTAACTACCTTGCTGGACTTTTTGAATTAGACTAACAGAGCTATTTCTCTGGCTTTGCTTCTGTTTAGGTTTCCTGATTCCCAGATGCAAGCCATGGGGTGACCTACCCTCACCTTGTGTCAAGCTGCTTTCTGCCCAACTTAGCAGTTTGGTTGTTTTGAACCAGGAAATTGCAGTTCAGACAACTGAACCAGGGAGAAAGTTGCTTGGTACAACGCAACAGCAGGTCTTGCCAACTTTCCCTATAGAGCCCGACCCAATTGGGTAACTCAGAGGAAGGGGGTCCTGTACCATTGTACATGCCTAGGATCTGGCTGCAAAGACTGAAATACTCTACATTTACTGCTTATATCACTTTCCCATCAAATCACCTTACCAGATTTGTGCTTCTTGTGTTTGGCTTTCTTCTTCATCAGCAGCAATTTATTCTGAATCTCAGGTTTGTAAGATTTCAATGAGTGGAGGTGAATCTCACGCTTTCGCTGAAGGCTTTCATTCAAAAAATCTTTCAGTTTCTTCTTCTTCTTCTTCTTCTTCTTTGTTCGTACTTTACTAAACTTTAGTGTTTTCTTTTCTACAGAATTCTCAGTAGTCACGCCTTTAGGAATTTTGTGACAATTTATCTCGGGATTGTCACTGCGATTCCCATTCACGTGGAGCTGGCAGGTTTTGAGGGTATTCTCCTTTAATGGGGTTGCCTCAGTTTTTACTGCACAAGCTTCATCACATTTTTCTCCATTTTCTACTATTCGAACTTCTCCTGGGCTGAGAGGTCCTCCACAGCCAATGGTCTCGTTTGCGACAGTTGTTTTATCGTCCCGGTTTTCTTTACAACAGTCTACTCTAAACCCACATTCCTTATGGATCTTTTCTTCGCTGCTGGAATTCGTTTCTTTTGCTTGGTTTACAGCCAGATTGTCCAGGTGATTCTTTGCTAAGCAAATACTTTTTCCAGATTGTGTCTTTGTGTGAGGAAGGCAATCCTCTTTAGTGCTAAGTTTAACTTCACCATTGCTTTTGTTCACATATTCACATTTCACTTTCTCCAGTTTAGTACGTGGTACTCTTTTAACCTTGATGGGAGGAATGGGAAATTCAGGGGCATGAAAAGGCTTCTGTTTGTAAATCCGTACATCCGCCCCACAAAATTGCGGGAAGTGAACATAAGCATGTTCTAAGTAATCGTAGCCCAGAATTACTTCCCGGCACTCATGAATAGGTTGTCCAAGTACTGCATCCTGAACATCTTTTTGGGTTTCATATACAAAGTCACAGAGGCCTTTTAGTAGCCATACTTTCTGATAAAAAGGGAGCTCATGAAAGGGTTTTTCCTCCAAAGGATTGACTTCTCCAAGAACTTTAAAAAACTGAGGACAGAGACCGAGCTTTTCGGCACAGCTGTCAGGGTTGTCAGTCTGCCCAACAGCTGTATACCACTGTTGTACTTTCTGTCTAAGTGCTGCTTCCCATGTCCCATAAGGAAGAGTTGGCCTTCGATGCAAGGTCGATCTCCGATGAGGAGGACATAATAAAGAAGTCATTATTTTAGACAAAAAAGAACTACACTGAGGCATCAAAAGGCAGCGTTCTAATTCATAAAAAACTATTTCGGGCAAATTTAAACTATGTTGTGCTAAACAAAGGAAATGACCAATAGATGGAATTTCCCACATGTTCTCCATTCGAGTAGGTGCTGCTAAAGACAGGAGGGACTTCTCCCATTCTTCTATTTCTTTTTGGCTAGCTTCTTCTGCCTCTCTTCTTTCTTGCTCTCGAAGCCTAATAAAGCAGAAACAAAATTCAGATTTAATGTGAAAAGTAATAAAAGAAACAGAATAAAACTCATCCATAAAGCCAAGGAAAAAGCATATTTGGGGAATTCAAAATTTTAATGACATCAGATAATACAACAGAAATGAAATATGTAAATTCAGATGATATCAAAACGATGGAAACTTAGCAAAAGCATTCCTAGACAACTTGACAAATGCATAGAATCATGGTATAAAATAGAAAAAAAATGTTCATAACCACAAAATTGAATCATAGAACTATAAAATTAAGAGGTACCTTCTACCCTAATGAAGGATTCACTAAACCATCCTAGGCACATGGCTGTCCAGCCTCTGCTTGAAGATCTCCAGTGAAGGAGAGCTTACCTTCTAGGGCCAATTATTCCATAGATTGATCATCCTTAATGTCAAAAAGTCCCCCCCCCCCAATATTTAATCTGTATCTCTCTGTTAAATATCATTCTGTTAATTTCAGGTCTTCATCCAAGCTTGTCTTGATTATTATTTTTTTGATACTCTCCTCTCCTCCTTAGTGTTAGTAAACCTTTTTAGCTTTGTATCATCTGTAAATTTGATCAGCAGCCCCTCAACCTTCTTATCTGGGTCATTTATAGAAATGTTGAACAAACTGGGTCTAGGGCAGAGTCTTGTGGCCCTCCACTGAAGACATGCTTCGAACAGGATGTGAAGCCATACATGATCGCTCTTTCACATGTTCACTAGTAAGCAAATAAATAGGTTTAATTAGTCAAATGACCATATCATATAAAGTTTAAAAAGAGCAGTATGACATGTTCACTAAGTCAGTTGTGAATCTACCTGTTGCCTTTCTAGTTCCGTTATTTGATCAAAAAAATTTTGTACAAAAATAACAGATAAAACAGTGTGGCCTTAGAGATAAGATGCTGAAACTAATGATCAATGGTAATCAGTTTTACTTGTTTTCAACATTTCCCATTAAAAAAAAATCTTCAAGTGAACAAACTAGCCAGAATACATTTTGCGAACTGTTTTTAAGATCATTATTCCTCATTTCTTCCACATTTGTCTTCAACTGCATACTTTCAGATATTTCAAAGTTTATTTCCATGTCATTTCCAAGCAGATTTTTCACAATAAATTTTCACTGTATTTTGTTCCTCTCTTACATAAGGGGTACTTCTTCCTTCAGGTTTCCCATATATTCTAAAGAACAGATCCATTTCCCCAAAAGTAAGCAGTAGTGGAACAATTTAAATTTATCCTCAAAAATTCAAGCTACTTTTGTAGCTGTGGAACTTGTTAGAGAAGGAAACAGTACCAAACTAATTGGCACTCAAAGATGTGATTTGTTTTATGAGTGCTGGCATGCTGTCAAAAGATTTTAAGAATTGTTGTAAGCAGAATACAATGTAAAGCTAATTTTGGCTTAATTATTAAGGCTTTTCTCCTGTCTTGTGTTCAAATCCCTTCACCAGCTACAAAGACTACAAAATGTCTAAAATCAAAGTGGTTTGTGCCTTAATGTTCAGGGTTAGATCTGTGTGATCAGGCATCTGAACCTGTTTGAAAGGCTGTAAAGAAGCCCATTTGGATAAATGCAGCGCAAAGGCTGTTTGGCTGGCACGCACCAAGCCCTGTGGATAGGAACAGTCATTCCCATCTTGGTGGTAACCTATGCTGTTGATGTGTTATGCTCCCATTATTTTAAAACAACATACAGTATATCCTTTAAACAAATCAGCTTAACAGAATTCCACAGATATTTGAGAGAAACACAGCTGGACTTCATAACTTTAAAAATTTTGAAAAGCCAATACTAATGCAGAAACAACCAAGGTTTCCACTCAAATGGTGCTAGAATCAGGCCAGGGAACACAAATCAAATCAAGAAACTAAAGGGATGTGCCAAACAAAGTTTATAAGTAGTTTGTTTCTTATAAATGGCCAGAAGAAGAAGAGTTGGCTTTTGTACCTCGTTTTTCTCACCCATTTAAGGGGACTCAAAGCTGCTGACAAACCCCACAACAGACACCCTGTGAGAGCTCAGAAGAGAGCTGTGACTAGCCCAAGGCCACACAGCTGGCTTTGTGGGTGAGTGCAAAATCAAACCCAGTATTCCCAGATAAGAGTCCAGCTCCCTAACCACTAGACCAAACTGCCTTGGAGAGTCCCAGGTCCATTAGATGCCTTACTTGATGGCCCCACGCAATCTATGGCACCCAGAGCCTCCTTTGTGTACCCCATACAAAAGGTGCGTGGGGTTCACCTCTCTGTGAAATGCAGCCTCCACGATTATACTTCTCTTCACGGGTTCAACTCTGCACATGTGCAATATCCGCCCACAATGGAGCCCTTGCCATGGAGAGAAGGATGATTTCATGAGAGATTAATTCCCCACCCCATCTGCATGGGATTCCTTTATTCCTGAGGAGGTGCTGTGTGTTGTAGAGAGTTTGGGGCTCTCAGTTAAAGCATCTGACAGTCCTGGGCCTCTGAGCAACTTTTAAGAAACAAGCTTCTTAAGGACTACAATAGTTGGCAGGAACCTTGATGCTCCTTATCTACCTGGCCATTTTAAAGCACCCATGAACTCTAAGAAGGATTAGGCTGCACTCATATACTTTAAAAGAAGCAGCTCAAAAGTATAACTCTCTCTACTTTCTTCCTTGGCAGGACTACACTCAGAGGAAGATAAGCATCAATGGCCTGTTTGCTGGGATTCGGCTGATCACATGCTCTCTGGATCCCTTCTTGGCTGATAAAAGCTAGCCGGCAGGGTATGACCGAGCCGGTCCAGGGAGCAGTGAATGTCTTTCTGAGAGATGGGGTGGCGTGCTCTTAAAGAGGCGGTAGTGTGCCCTCTCCTCAGGAGGGTCTCCCTGGATCCAGATTTAAACAGTTATCACCCAGTGGTCACCACACCCTTTTTGGGCAAGGTATTAGAGAGGGTCTTGGCTGTTCGGTTGCAGGCATGCTTGGAAAAAGCTGATTATCCAGACCCATTTCAATCTGGCTTCAGTCTGGTTGTGGCACAGAAAGCACCTTGGTTGATGACCTCTCGGAGAAAGATGGGGGGTGACTCTGTTGATTCTCTTAGAGGCTTTTGATATAACTGATCATAATATCCATCTGGAAAGGCTACAGAGCTTGGGAGTTTGAGGTCCAAGGCCTATGTCAGAGAGTAGCTTCATGAGATTCCTACTCAACATATTGGTAAGTCACTGGTTACTCAGGAGTCAATCATCTCCCATGTTTTTTAGTATCTTTATGAAGCCACTGGGAGAGGTCACCATGACATCAATATGCAGATGACACCCAGCTCCATCTCTCTGTGCCAACTAAATCAGGAGAGGTGGTTGAAATACTTGACAGGTGTCTGGAAGCAGTAGTGGGCTGCGGGGGGTGGGTGGGTGGAGGAGAATAAATTGAAGTTGTATCCAGACAAGACATGGGTATTGTTTGTCATGCAGTCTTGAGTCCATGAAGTTGGGAGACATCCTGTTCATGATTGGTTTGTAATGCCCTGGAAGGGACAGATGTGAATCTGGAGGGGTGTTTGGACTCTGTACTGATGCATGAAGCTCAATCACAGGTGGTGACAAAGAGTGCATACTTCTATCTCCAAGCTGGTTCACTAGCTATGACCCCTTCTGAACAGAGGTGATCCAGCCACAGTAATTCATGCTTGGTAAGTTCCAGATTGGACAATTATAATGTGCTCTACATGGGGCTGCCCTTGAAGACAGCTTGGAAGCTTTTGCTAGGGTAGAATGCTGGCCAGATGCAAATCACACTGATTTTAAAGGAGCTGTACTGGCTGCCAATTCACAACCAAGCCCAATCAGTTCAAGGTCTTAACCTTAACTTATAAGACCCTAAATGACTTGGGCCCCCAACAAGGTTGCATTGCCCGTTACTTTCCGAATACATCAGGGAATTCATGACAGTCTTAGGCCCAACCCCTCACCCGAAACCAGACCAAAATGAGTCTAGATAATCCATTTCCTCCGAGCATGCCTGTTATTGGCAGCCACCATTATCTCTAGCACCTAGCCTAAGAAAGAGATATTAAAGACTAGCTACTTAATATTTCTGGAGCTAGATAGATTATTCGAAAGAAGGGGCATATCACAACTTCCTTAAGTGCCACTGGTCCTTCCACTTTCACAAAAAGGCGTTTATGACTTCCTGGACCCACCAAGCTATACCCCCTTGAGTAATTTTTATTAGCCACAATGGACAAGGGTCAGGCAGAAAGTGGCTGACCCAATTTTTGCAAGAAGCTTTTCCACTGGACAAATGCAATAATCGAAACTGATCTAGAAAGTTCCACTGGACTACTTCCAGTTGTGGAATCCAACTCCATGGTAACCTGAGTGACTTCATCCAGGAAGTGCCTTGCAAATTCATTACAGCATGCTTCCAAAGGTGGTATGAACAGCTCCTTACAGTTAGATGACACTAGTCTTTTAAACACATAGAAAAGCTTGCTAGATGATCACTTGAGGATACAACGGAGGCACAGAAGTAAACCTTTTAATGTGCTCTTACTGCATTTGATCAGATTCACATTGGAATTTATGTCACATGTGCGCTAGTTGTTGGACCTTCTGCTTCCACACAGCTCTCCACTATACCTGGGTGCCCAACAAGATCTGCAGGATCTCCAAAGGCACTTGGGAGCAACTGTATCAATAGCTCTACAATTCCAAAGAGTGACCAGAGCTTCAACACTAATGCCATCATGTCAACTTTAAACTCCCCCAGAGGCATCCAGAATCCATCAGATTCCGTAAGTTTCTGAAAGAAGACTGTCTCACTGGGTCCTTAACCCCCATGCAGTGAGGAACAGACACTATAAGCCCAAACTTCATTAGAAAATGATTGGTTCCTGATAATGGACTCACTACAAGTTCACCCATCAACGGATTATTACCCTCCTGCTCTGTGGCAAAGACCAGGTTCAGAGTATGTCTTATAACATGGATTGAATCTATAACATGCTGGAATAGTCCCACAGTTGTCATGGAGACAAAATCCTAAGCTGGGCTACAGGAGGTCATCTAAGAATAGAAACCGAAGTTCCCAACACCACTACACAGGGAACCTTCCAATATCACATCCAGAGATGGCCTCTTCCAGCTCAGACAAAAAAAAACAGTTGATCAGTGGCATGAACAGTACAATAACCCCAGTCATCAAGTAGATAAGGCTGGTGTGAGAAATAGACTCTTTATGGACTAAGGCACCCCTTCCCACAAGCCTGGTCTGGTGCTGCACCACGTATCACGTGGGTCAAAACTGAGTAAGCACTGCACCTCCTAGTTCACCAGGTGTCTATACTACATGCCAGTTCAGCTCTTTCATCCACTATCAAGTCACAGATGGGTGATGACTTATTTTGGACTGACTAGAAGCAGCAGCACTATGACAGTTGGAGGGATGACAGGCATTCCTGGGTTCTGATTGTCAGAGATAAAGCAGAAGAACTGAAAGCCTTAAGATGTCTCACACTCCTTCTCTGAACCATTTTTCTCTGCCACCCATGCCATATCTCTCACTGCCCATTAGAACTGAAACAAGACCCCCATGACTTCCCTATAGTCTACAGGGACTAGTTCTCTTCACTACTATCATCTCTGCTTGTCTCTGAAGACTAGCAGCCAAAGAAAGGAAGATTTCTTGGCAGAACCAATCTTTGCATGAAAAGGAGACAAGCTTATTCCATCCATCCATCCATCCATCCATCCATCCATCCATCCATCCATCCATCCATCCATCCATCCATCCATCCATCCATCCATCCATCCATCCATCCATCCATCCATCCATCCATCCATCCATCCATCCATCGTGATGCTATCATTTCCCCTAATATAAAGGTGACATTTTGACTGCGGTATAGAACCATGTTAGTTTTTTAAATAGTTAGATGAGATTGATCGTCTTTTGCTAAATGAATTAACTCAAGGCTTGGATAAACATTTTATCTAAGTTTTAAAGTTGGAAATGTCTGCACTGTAGAACTGAGTGGGCTCTTGCCTTCAGGCAAATAATGACATATGAAATGATGATGGTGTTAAAAAATTACCCAGCTGGCTCTCTTTTTTCTGACAACTTTTTTGCTATATAAAAAACTACTCTTGAAATATTTGTAAGCAGCTGTCAGCACAAAAGGCTGTAGTCCCAGGAGACAAGGAAACAGAGCTTAAAATGCAGAAGTTCTGTGTGAAATACAGTCCTTTTACTAGAAGGTTGCATTCATTATAACTCATTCATGGCCATACAACAAATATTGCTCATCATATATGATGAATAATTTCAGACTGTCTTCTGAAGCTCAGTGTTCCACAGTTTATAAAAGATTCCTTCATTCACCCAATATATACACATGGCTACAGAGATCTTACAGCAGAGGTGTCAAACTCAATTTTGCAGAGGGCCGGATTAAAAAAAAAGGGTACTGTCAGGGCCAGGGGGCGTGGCTAGGGCACAGAGGAGGGGCTGGGGCATGGCCAGGGGCTTGGTAGGGCACAGAGGAGGGGTTGGCTGTCCATGGCGGCGCCCGCGCACTCGAGCAGTGGAGGGTCCCGCCGTGCGCTCGCTCGCCTCGCCTCACCTCGCCTCCTTCGCGCCCAAGGAGGATAGCAGCGGCGGGGGCGGGTGGTGGCCGCGGGCCGTATTAATACAGCCCGCGGGCCGCATCCGGCCCGCGGGCCGTATCTTTGACATGCCTGTCTTACAGGCTTTTCTGTAGTTGCACATTTAGTAATACGGACATCAATAAAGCATCTATGTGGGGGTTTTCCATGACAGAAAATGACTAACAACAGACATCTTAACTCATACATTTAATTAAAAGTCTTGGCAACCAAGGCTGAAATTAAGGATTCAATCTGTATGAGTTATATCATGACTGTTACTTGTATATTCATTGATCACAAAGAGAAACACTTTAGGCCTCATGAATCCATACAACGCTTTAAAATGTTTCCCAATGTAACTTTTACATGTTAACCCACCAACACAGAACTTAAGCACAAGATTCAATGAACATGGTACATATTATTTAGCATCAGAACACTTTTATAATCTGCTCATTATAAATCTTGATTAAAGATACTGATATTTATTTCAAGATCTGCATTTAACAGAGCAGTTCAAAAGACTGACATTCACACATGTCTGTATGCAGAAAGCTACTTACTTTACTCAGTCACAGCAATGCACTAAAGTCTTTAGTAATCACATATAAATAAAGAAAACATGGAAACTCATCATATAGAAATAGCACTGAAGACAGTAAAAAGAATAGCTTATCAATGGGCTTTCTTTATTTTTGCTCCAAGATACTGTGCTATATATTGTGAAATAATTAACAGGAGTAATTGAGATATATTTTGAAATACATACCTGAAAAACAAAATTAATTTTAGATATAATTACAAGTTCTGCTGATATGACAGCTTCTTGTGAATCATCCTGGCCTTGTATAACACGAGTTCTCCTCACATAAAGCTGCCATTCCAGACAAAAGCAAATAATCTACCTCAAAGTTGCAACTGGTATCTAGCTACTCCAAATACCACCATCACAATCACAGTTCTTGAATAATTACAACATACACAAACCTACGCAGGAACTAACTTCTTTTACAATGCTTAGAATGTTCAGTCTTTCAACACCAGCTATCTAAATACCAGCGTAGGGCTTTAATGGCTCCCTCTCGGTATATTAAAAGAGTTATTTTCCTTTCATTCAGATAAACGTTTTTAATTAATCTATACATAAAATTTTCTGACAAAAGTTTCTAATCTGCACATATAGTTTTCTGGGAGGAAATGTTATTATGGTCTGTAGAAAACTGTTGGGACAGGCTACTTTAGTCTGATATGCGGCTACCTGTTGCTGGATTTAATGTCAAACTGACATAATGAACTTACGGGCACATGACTACAATACCAGTCTTGCTTCTTCATCCATGTAAATGTGAATACAAAATAATTCAACTACAAAATAATTTGTCAACACTGTACTTTTATTAACAACACTTCAAATAGCATGCTAAACGGTCAGTGGTACAGGCAGGAAATATCACCTGTTCAATGACAATATCTTCAGTGATTTGCCATTAGGTAAGAGGGTAAAAAACTCCAAACAAGTAGAAGAAATGGAGATTGCTATCAGCTAATTAAAGGAATGGAAATAGGAACAAAAACTTGACGGAAGTTGATTTTTTTAAAAAAATCAGAAGCATTCTAGAGAAAACTTCAGGCCTTTCTTTCAGAAGAGTGCCCCATAAATCATCATCCTTTTAAAAGTTAGTTTTCCTGTTTCTTTCTGGACTTCCCTAATCCTTGTGGACTCTGCAAACACCAGCTCACACTTCAGACATAAAAGGGAAAGCTATTCAGCATTTCAGAAAAACAAAACAGGGTTAATTGTTTACCTGCCAAAACCCAGATTGTTAGTTACTAAATTCAAAGAAAGTGAGGAGGTAAAAATTCTCACATTGCTGTTTAATTTCAGTTGATGCAAAATAATATCTGATGCAATGTAAAAAAATGATGTAATATAAAAAAGTATGAATATGAAATCACAAAACAAAAAACTGCTTAGATGTTTTAAAATTCTACAGTGCCATGATGTAGGTCAAGCAACAAGGACGAATTCCCACTGGTCAAAGACAGTTCAAGAATTTATTATTTTAAAAAGATACTTTCCAATTAAAATATGACTTCAAGTGTATACCTATTACCATGGCATTTACCTCTAACTACCTAATGAGCTTTAATTACACAGAAATCCTAAGCTGAGGACCCCCACCTTGACCAAGAAATGATGGCCAATGTCATATTTGATCTTCCAGAGGAGCAACAATTTCAGGGAATTAAAAGAAAAAATAGCTGAAATAGCCCACTTTTGCCTTTTACCTCTTTTCTTCTTTTGCTCTCAGTTGCTCCTCCTGTCTCAGAGCCTGAACCATTACGGATTCAAACACTCCTGTGGTCAAGCCTGCTAAATTGCGCAGTGTAGAACGACGCCTTGTTGACGTACAAGCTGTTCCCTTCTCATCTTCCAGCCCATAGAACCCTTTAGATGTTACTCCTATTGCTGTCTTCTCTCTCAAATGCCTTGAAAGAAAAATCAAATCAATGCACAATCAAGAATTTTCCTGACCAGCAGAATCCAATAACTACACTTTTAAAGTCAGAGAAAGGGCTAACCAGAATAAATAACTTTTCTTTGCAGAACACCTTTTGCTTAAAATAATAACCTCCATTTTGTTTTGTGCCCTTTAACATCTGAAAATAGGTTTTTTGTTTTGTTTTGTTTAAAAAAAAACAATACTTCTGAAGAAGCAATTTGATTTTCAAAAGTAATTTTCAATTTATGTCTTCTTAATGTTAATAAGTGAGGAAAGAAGAAAACAAGGACTATAAAATAGAAAAAATGTTCTAAGACCATTGGAATACCACTAGATTACATGTCCAGTTGAAACATAACCTAAAACTTTGATCCTACACATATTCTTTTTCAGAATAATCATCACTGAGCTCAACAGAACTATTTTCAAGTGTACAAGACTAAGTACCCATATTTTCCGGCGTATAAGACAACTGGGCGTATAAGACGACCCCCAACTTTCCAGTTAAAATATAGAGTTTGGGATATATTCGCCGTATAAGAAGACAACACCCGGCGTATAAGATGACCCCCAACTTTTGAGAAGATTTTCCTGGGTTAAAAAGTAGTCTTATACGCCAGAAAATACAGTATATTTATCTGACTGGGCCTTTCAACCTGCCTCACTGACCCAGTGCCTTCTATTAGTAAAACTATGGGTGTTTTTCCACTGTCACTAGAAGTACCCATTAAGTACCATTGGGTACTTCTAGTGACAGTGGAAAAACACCCCATGTGGGACAGATGAAAGGTATTTTTTTCAAAATGTTACTCTAAAAATCACAATGTGCTTTAAGACAGCCAATAATGAAGAAAAATAAGCTATGTGAGGACAGTAACTGCTTTATGCTACACAGGCATTTGCAAGAAAGCCACTGAAAAGATTTTGTTTTCCTACCATGCATAAATCTTAATTATTTGAGGTGAACTTGATTTTAAGGGGCTTTCTTAGGTCAGATTTTATACTAGCTTTCTGTTTCTGTTCTGCTTTAGTACTCAAACTACAATTTGCAGTAATCTTGATTTGCTTTATTTAAAATATAAGGTAAGCGTTCAATCAAGCAAACCAAAAAGCATGGGAGAAAAAGAAAGGAGAAAGGAACACAAAAAGGCAAATCTTATCAATGATGGTCAAGTCACCATTTAAAAATAAAAATAAAAACAAGGTTTTCAATTCATAAAATGTTTAATTATTCAATCTCAAGCTTATTTTTTGTTACGACGATTTTATTATGCACTGCTTTTAAGCCAATATACTGATATTAGGCCCAAACATCCACAATTTACTACAACTAGTACATTTTGCAGAAAATATCAAGGTCTACATATGTCTCAATATAGCAGGTGACTATTCTGATAATTCTGAAGCTTTGCAAGGAGAAGTCTAGAATCCCAGCAAATGGCCTTAGAAGCATCCCGCTTCTCCCACCCCAGCCTGAAAGATGTACCTAGGCATTCATTCTAGTAGCCACTGATACGTCTGTCATCCATAAATTTGCCCAACCCTACCGTAAAGCCATGTAGGCTGGTAACTGTTACCGCCTCTTTCGGCAGCAAATTCCATAAATCAATGACCCTGTGGGTGAAGAAATCCTTCCCTTTGTTGGATCCGACTCTCCTACCCATCAGCTTCATAGAGTGCCCCCTGGTTCTAGTGTTGTGCGATAGAGAAAAGAAATGTTCTCTATCCACCTTTTCTATATCATGCATAATTTTATATACTTCAGTCAGGTCCCCTCTTAAACCCAGTTTCTCCAGACTGAAGAGGCCTAGAAACTGCAGCCTGATCGTAAGTGAGGTGTTCCAGACCCTTAATCATTCTGGTTGCCCATTTCTGCACCTTTTCCAGTTCCACAATATACTTTTTGAGGTGTGGTGACCAGAATTGTACACAATATTCCAAATGTGACCTCACCATAGATTTATAAAGAGGTAAAATGACATTTAAAGACTTATTTTCTATTCCGTTCCTAATTTTTTCGCTGCTGCTGCACACTGGGTTGACACCTTCATTGAACTGTCCACCAAAACCCCGAGATCCCTTTCCTGGTATGTTGCAGAAAGCTCAAACCCTATCAGTTTATAGATATAATCTGGATTGTTGGCCCCGATGTGCATTACTTTGCACTTGTTAAGATTAAAGCACATTTGCCACTCTGTTGCCCACTCACCCAATGCTAAGAGATCCCTCTGGAGCTCTTGGCAATCTCTTTTGGATTTTACTATCCTAAATAATTTAGTATCATCAGCAAACTTTGCTATTTTACTATGTACCCCTTCTTCTAGATCATTGATGAATAAATTAAAAAGCATTGGTCCCAACACTGAGGCTTGAGGGACTCCAGTTTTTACCTCTTTCCACCCTGAGAATTGGCCGTTTATTACTACTCTCTGCTTCCTAACCTTGAGCCCGTCACAAATCCAGGACAGAGTCTGTCCTGTTATTCCATGGCTGATGAATTTACTCAGCAGCCTTTGATGTGGGTCGTTGCGAAAAGCCTTCTGAAAGTCCAGTTAGACAATGTCTATTGGTTCGCCTTTATCTACGTGTTTATTGACACTCTCAAAGAATTCCAGCAAGTTTGTAAGGCATGATTTACCTTTGCAGAAGCCATGCTGGCTTTTGCACAGCAATGCTTGCTCCTCCATGTGCACACTAATTTTGTCTTTAATGATGGTTTCCATCACCTTACATGGAAACAACGTTAAGCTAACTGGTCTGTATTGCCTGGATCTAGGAATTTTCTCTCTCTTTCCTGAGTTGAACAGGAGTTCACCCAGTCTACGTGAGGATAACTGAAGTCCCCCATTATAACTACGCTATCTTTATGGGATACCTCCTTTACCACCTTTTCCAATTGTTGATCTCCTTCGGGCGTTTGGCTGGGAGGACAGTAGCATGTCCCTATTGTTAGGCTTCCTTTTTGGCTTGGTATTTTTACCCACACTGCTTCTGTGGAAGAACCAGACTCAACTAGACATTCCAGTTCGTAAGATTCTATCTCTTCCTTAATATACAAGGCTACACCACCTCCATGCCGCCCTTCCCTGTCTTTCCTGTACAGTTTGTAACCTGGGATGACTGTATCCCATTGGTTTTCACTGGTCCACCAGGTTTCAGTTATGCCAATAATATCAATCCTATTTTCCATAACTAAGTTTTCTAGCTTTCCTATTTAAGTTCAAAGGTTTCTGGAATTTGCATATATACATTTATATTCACCCCTTTGGTCCAAATTCTGCCGTCTAGGAACATGTGAATCCTTTTACTGCCCCTTGCATCGTTCTGCTTGCATACTCTTGACTAATCTCCCACTTTGCTCAGCATTATCTGCATATTTCCAGCCCTCCTCACTTGACGGTGCACTCTCCCAAACCTGATGCTTTTCCTCAGGGATCAGTTTAAAATCTGCTCTGCAACCTTTTTTAATGTTCATCGCCAGAAATCTGGTTCCATCTTGGTTCAAGTGTAACCCATCCCTCTTGTACAGGTTCGGCTTGTCCCAAAATGTTCCCCAGTTCCTTACAAATCTAAACTACTCCTCCCGACACCACTGCCTCATCCACGCATTGAGGCTCCTGAGCTCTGGCTGTCTGGCTGGTCCTGCACGTGGAACAGGCAGCATTTCTGAGAATGCAACCCTGGAGGTCCTGGACTGTAGTCTTCTACCTAACAACCTAAATTTGGCTTCCAGGACGCTCTGTCATGCCTTCCCAACATCATTGGTACCGACATGTACCATGACCACTGGCTCCTCCCCAGCACTGTCTACTAATCAATCTAGACACCGCGTCATGTTTGCAACCTTTGCACCCAGCAGGCAAGTCACCATGTGGTCAATACGCCCATCACAAACCCGGCTCTTTATATTCCTGATAATCAAATCGCCCACTACCTTTATCTCTTTTCTATATTCATGACCTTTATCTCTTTCCTAAATTTATAGTAAAATTTTTCATCATTTCATTCACTAGAAAGGTTTCCAGTTAGCCTTTTTGAATGCATTGCTGAAAAGCTTCTGTACTTTTGCAGGACCCCAAAATTGCCTGACCATGTCAGCAGACGTGCTGTGTGAGAGTGACAACCAAAAAGGAAAGGGTGCAGCTGGACAACCAGAGATGGAGATAAGCGCCTATGGCCAGCACTGCCACCTGAGCCTCTAGCAGTGGCAATGAATCCAAGAGCAACCCCTAGATAATGCACCTTTTTTTCTGCGGGAAAGAACTGATCCCTATTAAAATTCCTTAAGTTCAGACCCCACGACACACAGTACCTCCATCTTGTCTGAATTCAATTTCAATTTATTGGCCCACACCAAGCCCATTACTGCCTCCAGATAGCAATCAAGCACTTCAACTGTCTCACTGAACTCTAAGGAACAGAGACATGTTGGGTGTCATCAGAGTACTGATGGCATCCCGCTCCAAATCTCCTGACAACCTCTCCCAGCGGCTTCATACAGATGTTGAACAGCACAGGGGACAGAACTGATACCTGATAACTCCACATGAGAGGTTCTTAGGTACCAAACAAAAGCTCTGTACAACTAATTTTTGGATTCTACCTTGGTTAGGAAGAAAACCACTGTGGAACAGTGTCTCCAAGACCCAATCCCAAAAGTCACTCCAACAAGATACCAGTGCCAATGGTATCAAAAGCCACTGAGAGATAAAAAAGAACTGACCTTGTTCCTCTCTCATTAAATATCGTCATGGTGACCAACCTCTAACTCAGAAGCATGTAACAAGCTGTAAAGATGACTTTGCGAATACACACCCACAAGAAATGTTCACTATAGATTCTAAAAAAATTACTATCAAGAATTAGCCTGGCATATTTTGTTGTTTGACGAAATATCATCCTAAATCAGTGATGGCCAGCCTATGACACGCGTGTCACAGGTGACATGCCAAGCCTTTTTGGGTGACACACATGGTCACCCTGGCACCTGGGCGTGTAGTGCTTGCTTGTTCTTGAAGTGTACGAAATACCAACTTTCAACTGAAGATTTAGCAAACGAAATTCAGCAATGAAAGTCACTAATGTAAAGAATTATTTGTTTTTGCTTTTAATAAAATACATATATCAAAAATATAACATTTTTACTAGAGCTACAAATATCACAAAATTATGGATATTTCTAGATGTGACACAGCATCCGAGTTAAGCTAGGTTTTTTTGTGAATTTTGACGCACCGAGCTCAAAAGGTTCGCCATCACTGTCCTAAATAGATTTTTCTTTTTACCTAGGCTTTTGGAAGCCTTGCTGTGTTTTTACAATTGTTTCAATGCAATTTTTAATTATACTTTTTTAGTTATATTGTTTTGTGTACTGCTATTTATATATCTTTTAAAATTTTACATAAGTGACCATGAGAACCCAGAGAACTATGAATTATCGGGCAGCTATAGATATTTAGTAAACACATAAATAGCAATTGCACACTCTTAAAACCTCCACACTTTGGTTTGCAAATCCTGAGTGTTTCCGAAACAAAGTTTGTATTATGTTTCAAGTTTCAGTGTATGTTCAACCACTCATATAAGATTTATAGAACAATGATGAAATTGTGCTTCAAAAAGGCACTGGATAGCTGATGACATCTTTCCTCCTTATCATATTACTCATTATTTAAAGGATTAAAACTGGCTTACTCCTGAAAACCACCATCCTCTGCTCAAAAGTGAACACTTTAGTAGCTTCTTTTTGCCTGCTTCTTCTTGTCCTCAACAGGAAGGTAAATGAATGCAGTAAAGTTGATAACACTGTGGTACATTACCTATCCTGTAACACACACAATTTTCCACTTTGTGAAAATGGAAGAAAAAACTGTTCTTCCTTTCAAAAGCCAGTGTTTTTGAGAAATCTGCAAATTGTCATAACTGAGAACTGAGCTGATGTACACTTGAGACCCATGGACAATCGGCAGCGAGAAAAATGAATGAGGCCCATCCCCTCAGTAGATTTAGCGTGGCGGCCCTTTCAGTCTGAAGTAATGCAGTTCAGGAATCTTACGGCTGTCTCCCACAAAGTTTACAACCTATCCTTCACTTTGTACTAAATACAGCATAAAATTACTTGATGAAAAATGACATGGCTTAAAAGGGATACAGACTGTAATTCTGGACCACCGTGGAAGTGATTAAATGGGTAGAGTTAAGGACAAAATCAAATCCAGAGTAAAATCTCTGTTGGGATTCAGTCAAGTGAGATCTGGAGGATTCTGGGAACACAAGCCAGGTCTCCTTGGCCAAACTGTGCATTCTGAGTATTCCTCATGCCAGACCAGGGCTGACAGGACTCCAATCAAAAGAACGGAGCGTATGGCCTTGGCAAAATAGGCTCATTAGTGAGTAGTCCAAGATTTACTATTAGAAAGGGGCTACAAACCTTTCCCTCCTCTGTATCTACTAGTTTTATAGTAGCTTGGAAACGTATTTTGCCATATATTTGAAAACTTGACAACAGAACTTTGATGGTATGCTTTCATGTTAATTACAACCACTTTGTTTTCAACTGAGCAAATGGCTATTGCCATCTTAGAACAGCAAGAAAAAATATTTTATGCAGTATTCATAAGAAAAAGTTGTTGTCCTGCATTCTCTTTTGCAGTACAGACAGAACCAAACTGAATTTTTGTTAACATTAAAACAAAACCTTAAAATGATCTATGAAAGTTTCAAAAGTGTGCATTTAAACATTTAGTAAATTTTGTTTTTAAACAAATACAGTAATATGATGAGTCACTTCTAGAGAGGTTAACCATTATTTCCAGAAGTTAGGGTTAGGGATACTATTGGTATAATTGGTTTTCCTTCTACAAAAACCAAAATTTTAAGAAAGCAATAAATTTAAAATATTCCAGAGCAAATACCTTACATTGGTCTAGTGCAGAGGTTCTCAACCTGGGGGTCGGGACCCCTTTGGGGGTCGAACTACCCTTTCAGAGGGGTTGCGACAAGTCTCCCGCCACCCTTCCCTCCCACCTCCCAGCTGCTCTGCCCCCACAACATGAGGAACTCCATTAAGGGGTCGCGCCATTAGGAAGGTTGAGAACCGCGGGTCTAGTGGTTAAGGAGCCAGACTCTTATCTAGGAATACCGGGTTTGATTCTGCCCTCCTCCACAAAGCCAGCTGAGTGACCCTGGGCTAGTCACAGCTCTCTTCTGCGCTTTCACAGCCCAACCTACCTCACAGGGTGTTCTGTTGGGAGGAGGAGAACAGCATGTTTGTCAGCCGCTTTGACACATCTACTTCACCTAGCATCTGAAGAAGTAGACATGTCTATGAAAGCTCATGCCACCAACCCTTCTCCTGTTAGTCTCCAAGTGCTACTAACTGCCTTGCTGGACTTTTCAAATTAGACTAACACAGCTATCTCTCTGATATTGAGTAAGTTTCATTACTTATTTTATCATTTCTGCTTTAGAACATAAATTTTATAAGCCCCTTTCTGAACCAAACGCTCTTCAGCTCCTGTCTCCCTCCCCCCCCCCACTATCAGTTTAAAAGCTGCTCTACCACCATTTTGAATTTAAGCACATTGGTTTGCTCCCATTTTTGTTCAAGTGGAGTCTGGGAGCGGGGGCAGGGATCTATCCTGTCGTTCTTTGTAAAATACCATGCTGATGAGCTATAAAATAAACCCTGAGCAAATCCTGCTAGTAAGATTTTGAATTCTGCATAAATACTGAGGATCCTTTTATTAAAAGTGTTAATGATCTAGCTATCTCAGATGAAAGTAATTTCTGTTTTACTTACACATTTGATTTTTCTGCTCCCTTACTGCGGTTCTGATCCTTCAGAAGATAGATGATCAAGAAAAAACAGGGCTGGACAGCATCATTCTTAAATTGGACAGAACATAAATAAAATAATGGGGAAGCCCAAGGTATCAAACAACCATCTTTCCCCCTCCATTTTATCCTTATGAAACACTTAAGAGGCAATGAATATCCTAAGTTGACCCAATGTGCTTCATGACTCACTAGAAATTGTGTCTCCAATAGGAGCTGCTCAGTGCCTCCCCAGTCCCACAGCCCACCAGCTGACACCACACAGAATCTGACAATACTGGCCACTCAATATGGAAGCACTTATGCAAACAGACATACAAACTGATTATCAGTGTTGAAGTGGTATTTCTGTATGATATTAAACCAGAAACCTCCTGGAAGAAATAAAGCTGCCTTAGATTAACAGAGTTCTGATTTAACATGTTTTAGGTACATTTTTATTGTTGCTTATTACCACTGTAATTTAACCATGCTTGTTCATATGACAACTACATTGACCTCAGTGGTTTTTATTCTCATGGAAATATGTCTGATTTTGGAACAGATTTTTGCCCAAGAACAAAAAATAGTTGAACAAAAACTGTTGCTTACAAGGGGGGGGGGGGGAGAATCAATAAATTACAGAACACCTATTACATGACATATAAAAAAAATTGTCAACATCTTATCTGGAAATTAAATGTATTGGAATTTGTGTTAAAATCTTTTAAATAGGGCAACTCACTAGCACATATTTTCCTCCAATAGATTAGTTTTCTGTGTGCCTCATAAGATGTACACTCAGTTTTCTCGAGGCCTGCATTTGTGGCTCAAAGAAGAATACAACTTTAACATCAGGCTGAACTATATTTTATTTATTTATATTTAAATTTATATGCCGCCCCATACCCGAGGGTCTCTGGGCGGCTCACAACATTTAAAAACAGATGTATACAAACAATATCAAAAACAAAACAAATTTTAAAAATGCAATTTTAAAAATACAAGAAAAATTAAAAACATCAGTGGTTTTCAGTGAGGGGAAGTGTGGGGGACATTTAACCAAAGGCCTGTGTAAAGAGGAACGTTTTCACCGCCTTCCTAAAAATGAACAAAGAAGGGGCCTGCATCTATTAAAAACAAATACATGTTCAAGTCAGGCTCAAGTTCATGTGGTCTTCTTGGCTTCAGTACACAAGTAGTTTGCCATTTTTTAGTCCAGGTTGAGGGGGGGGGGGATTTCTGAGTCTAATCCAGGTCCCTGGCTGCTGACAACAATACGCAAACTATGTACAACCTTAGGGGTTTTTTTGCAATCAGCCAAGGTTGGCTAGATGCTGCCACCTGCTGTGGAACTCGCAGCATTACAGCTACCTAATATTGCATTCATTCTTAAAGGGTCAAATTGTGCAACCTGAAATCTTTTGAGTAAACTCCACTGAATCTTATGGGACAGATTCAGGTTTGCACTGTAGGTTATTATCTGTGGAACGTAGAATGTTCTCTACAAATAGTTCTGTAGATTATTTCAGCACTGAAAACCTTATCTGTATGTCAAATCAGTGACCACCAGTTTCAGCAAAGGGGGTGCCTCATTATAACCGCATGTTACGCTGAACACCCCTGCCCCTTGGAACAACATCAACAAAAAGAGTATTGTTAAGCCAATAGGAAAAAGGCTGAACTAATACTCTATCTTCATTTGTGGACGCGTGATTTTTTAGAACCTCCCTCATCCGGCGGTCAAGCCAATGTCGAAGGTGGTAAGAATCACAAGCTCCTCCTCCCTCCAAAACTAACCAGGGCTTGGCTTTGCCAACATTTAATTGACACTGCCAAAACAGGGACACTGGCTTAGGATGACGACGGAGGAAGGTAAGTTTCCTGGTGGGAAATTCCCCCTCCCCCAATACCGCTGTCATACCCTAGCCTAGGGAGCCTGTGGCCCCCTTGCCCCTCTAAGCCTAGCCTAACCTAACCCATCCTTCTAGCAAATTATGCCCCTCTAAGCCTAGCCTAACCTGACCTGTCCTTCTAACAAATTATGCCCCTTTAAGCCTAGCCTAACCTGACCCATCCTTCTAACAAATTATGCCCCTTTAAGCCTAGCCTAACCTAATCTGTCCTTCTAACAAATTATGCCCCTCTAAGCCTAGCCTAACCTGACCGGTCCTTCTAACAAATTATGCCCCTCTAAGCCTAGCCTAACCTCACCCATCCTTCTAACAAATTATGCCCCTTTAAGCCTAGCCTAACCTGACCCGTCCTTCTAACAAATTATGCCCCTTTAAGCCTAGCCTAACCTGACCCATCCTTCTAACAAATTATGCCCCTTTAAGCCTAGCCTAACCTAATCTGTCCTTCTAACAAATTATGCCCCTCTAAGCCTAGCCTAACCTGACCGGTCCTTCTAACAAATTATGCCCCTCTAAGCCTAGCCTAACCTCACCCATCCTTCTAACAAATTATGCCCCTTTAAGCCTAGCCTAACCTGACCCATCCTTCTAACAAATTATGCCCCTTTAAGCCTAGCCTAACCTGACCCATCCTTCTAACAAATTATGCCCCTTTAAGCCTAGCCTAACCTAATCTGTCCTTCTAACAAATTATGCCCCTCTAAGCCTAGCCTAACCTGACCGGTCCTTCTAACAAATTATGCCCCTCTAAGCCTAGCCTAACCTCACCCATCCTTCTAACAAATTATGCCCCTTTAAGCCTAGCCTAACCTGACCCATCCTTCTAACAAATTATGCCCCTTTAAGCCTAGCCTAACCTGACCCATCCTTCTAACAAATTATGCCCCTTTAAGCCTAGCCTAACCTAATCTGTCCTTCTAACAAATTATGCCCCTCTAAGCCTAGCCTAACCTGACCGGTCCTTCTAACAAATTATGCCCCTCTAAGCCTAGCCTAACCTCACCCATCCTTCTAACAAATTATGCCCCTTTAAGCCTAGCCTAACCTGACCCATCCTTCTAACAAATTATGCCCCTTTAAGCCTAGCCTAACCTGACCCATCCTTCTAACAAATTATGCCCCTTTAAGCCTAGCCTAACCTAATCTGTCCTTCTAACAAATTATGCCCCTCTAAGCCTAGCCTAACAGAGTGCAGAGTGTTCTCCCTAAGTCTGCACCAGGGAAGGTCAGGGGATCCAAGGCACTCTGCTTCTTTCACGTCCTTGCTCACGTTTCCTCCAAGCTGCTGCATGACACAGTTTCTTCAAACTTCTGTGTGGCTTAATGATCAATAGGCGGTAAAACAGCTATGTAGTTTGGCAAAAAGTTATCCTGGTGTGTTGCCTTCTAATAGATTTACAGTCCCACCTGTGTGTCTATTGCCTGTCAAATTCAGGAGACTGGAAATACAGTAGTCTCTGTCTTGCGGACTTTTGTGATCTGAGCTTTCAGACTTATTAAACGTTATCTGGTTGTGAAGCATGAAACTCACAGAGTTAGCTTGTACATTTTAGTCAGCCTCTTGTAGGTACTAGGCATCAGACTTTTCCGTTGGAGATTTGTTTAAATTTATCTGTGAACTGGAGTATTTGATTTATAATGTCCAATTAGAACAGTGACACAGGTCTTCTTTTCAACTTTAGCACTATTTTCGAAAAGGCCAATAAGTTTTCTTTTTTTTTTTTTGTATTTCTGGTTTTAAGGGATTCATGTACCCCGGAAATAAAATAATGGATCCTTTTGTCTTTTGTCAGCTTTTGGCAATGGATAATAGGGGACTAGTACTATTTTATTCCCAATACATTTTATTAGCTCTAGCAGAACATTTGGTTCATTTTGTTTTCCTCAATGCATCTCTCAATGAACCTGGACAGTTTTTGAGCCTGTATTAAACACTATGATCGATTGCCTGGTCTATTGTACATTTTGTGATCATGTTTGATCATGTGTCACTGATAGTTTCCTGTGCCAGGTATGTCTTTCTGTGATCTATAAAATCCAGTCCTGTTGCCTCTTACCAGTGACAAAGGTTTAATTTTGAGTAGGTGTGTCTGGGGTTGCACTACTCAACAGGGCTGTTGTTCTTGCTGTTGTTCTTGCCCACTGACTTCTTGCCATCTTGCTTCAGGGAAGCTACAGAACATGTTCTTGGCATGCAGGAAGTTCACAAACCAGCCTTAGCACTCTGGCTGAAAGGGTTTCAGACGGCATAAGAGGGGAAAAAACCTCTGAGAGTTTCCACCAGTGAAAAGTCAGCAATAACATAGCGAACCAATGAATTAATTCTATTATGTAGCAGCTTCTTGTGTATGCAGACTGTCAGAAAGACCAATAAATCCCTCATTCTCTATTCACTAAGCTTGCAGTTTAATCTCTTCCAGCAACATGTTATAATGCAGCCAAATGCAGAGAACACTGTAGTGCAAGGAGTTTTATGGGCCCTTTTGAAATTTGATTTCTGACCGAGACACACACTTATGTGCCATTTCAGATGACAATCTTTCTTTAATGGTCAATGGTTAAAACTATAAACCAGAAATAAGGATTTATAGTAAAGATTCTGTGTGACTTTTATAGCATTGAAAATACCATTTCTGAGATGCATTGAGACACAGACATACTGCGCAGACATTTTTTGCAGGGAAGAAACCTTCAAAATTGGTTTTAATTGTGTTCAGGACGCTAACTGCCTGCTGAGCCCAATTTGGTGGCAGTGGTCATTTCTACTTTCTTTTCCTATTCTAGTGTTCACTGCTTTTTCATTTGAGAGAGAACATGGGACGGCTGGATATCAGCAGTGTTGAGAAGGGGTCAAGTGAACAGTATGACAGGATTGAGAGATGTCATTGATCAGAGGCCTACAAAACCCATAGTAAAAACTATGGTTTTATTATTTGCTTAGACTAATGTTTATAAACTCTACTAACAAACCTTTTCTTCTCTAAATGTGGTTTGAATACTACTCATGTATGTAAAAAAGTCCTGTTATAATCACATTCACTAATGCCTCAATGAATTGTACCCTTCTCAATGTGTTTTTTTAAAAATAAATATTTTTGTATAGAATTGGGAAAATAGAAATAGCAATAGGTAGCTGAATTCAGAACAGCTCACACTAACAGTATGGCTGCATCTGCAAAAAGTAAGAAAAGGTGCCTAATAAGCTACATAGAGCTGGTAGTATCCACATGCAAGTGCTTTAATCCACATTAAAGGCTAGAAATGCACTTCCAGTATCCACATGCTTGTATATTTTGAAAACAGTGGTCAAGTTCCAAAATCTGACTAGCAGATTTTTCACAAATAAAAAATACTGGCTGTGACTTTCTGGCCCTAGAGCCCACCCCATAACCTCAGTGACCCCACCCCTGTGACCTCAGCAGCCCCACTCCATGACATCAACAACCCCATCCCCTGTGACCACTGCAGCCCTGCCCCGTGACCTAAGTGACCCTGCCCCCCCTGGCTTGTGAACACCCAGCCCTGAAGTCCACCAGCTGCCACTAAGTTTTGGCACCTGAAGACTAAAATGTACCTATTCTGAGAGATATATACAATGCTTTGCATTAAAAAAACCCAAATCAATAAAGTTTATTTAATAAAAAAGTCAATAAAGTTCTGAACCAACAAAAACATTTCAGTCCCTGGAAGTAATCAGGAGAATGTCTGGCAGGTGGCAAATGACTTTTTAACTGCTAATAGTACATTAATCAAGACTTCCCTGAGGAATGCAAAGACTGAGGCGGTCTCTTAGATATTGTGGTCCACATTAAATCCTTGAACACAGATCCACAGCCAAATAGTCAGTAGAGAGCTCTTAAGATTGGAATCTCATCTGTATTGCATGAAGCTCTAGTGAGCAAGTGAGGTGATGCCTTCCACGCTACTCTACAAACATCCCAGTCAATATATATTAGAGCAAATCAACCATAAGTTGGCTTTTTGTAGTTAAGGCTATCCTTGCACTAGAAAGATCTAGCTGCTTGCCACCAAACTTTAAAAAATGTCTATTAATTATTTCAAGCACAGCTAACAGTTAAGCAATAATAGCCATGAAAACGTCTAGAAAAACAAAAAGGTTTCTACTGGGTCCCCAGGGATAAAGATGGAATCAGTAGCAAATACAAAAACATACTGTTTCTTTGGGGCTTCAACATCTGGCAGAAGAGTAGATATTTCTCTGGAGATGCTGGCCATCTATGTGTTAAACAACTCTCACATTACAATCACCAGGGGAAAGCCTTCCAAACTGCTTTCCATGCGGTTAGTGTAATCTATGAATTAGCTCCGAACAAAAGCGCTTGTCTAAGACTTCTAAATGTTATGGATACTGTGCAAGTCCAGCAACATTTTATCACCCTACACATTCATTCTACTGATTGAATATACACTATCAGTGAATTAAAACATTTAATACACCTATTTTCAGTTCAGAACCTCTTTAAACTTCTTTCCATGGGGTGCTCGCACAGTACATGTAATGGTTTGAGAAGAACAAGCTCTAAGACTGACCCAGTTGTAAAACTGATTGCTCAGCTGGTAGTGAACAAATCAAACCCAGCAAAGGTTGTCATTCATAGCACCTCAAATACTGACCATGGAAAATGAGAGGGAAAGTAGTACCAAAGAGACGATGCAATATGGAACACACTGAGAAATAAAGCTTGCTCTATCAAATCAAATAACAACAATAATTTAATTGAAGAAATTAGGTACTTGATAGACCCATAAAAAGGAGAATCTTGACGTGCAAGTATGATTACAAAGAATAATTACTATAAGCACTGGACAACATAAATCTGTACATAAGGAATACAAGACAAAAAGTTGTGATTTTCCTGCATTAAAGAAAGACATAGAGACCATCAGTTCAGTTGTTCCAAAGACTTTTTGATGATGGTGAAAATTCAAGTTCAAGGTAAGAGCATTTTACTGATAAGACCGGAGGAAAGGAAATGTGAAAAATAATCCACAAGAGGGACAAAAATAAGAAAAATAAAATAAAATCTAGAAGGCAACAACAGCAAATCAACTCCATATTTTTTCAAAGAAAGAAGACGACTTGGTTTTTGTAGCCTGTTTTTCTCACCGCTTTAAGGGGGCTCAAAGTGGCTGACAAAGCTTTCTATTCAAAAGAACACTCTGTGAGAGCTCACAAGAGAGCTGCGACTAGCCCAAGGTCACCCAGCTGGCTTCATGGGGAAGGGCGGAATCAAACCTGGTATTCCCAGATAAGAGTCTGGCTCCCTACCACTAGACCAAACTGGCTTATGAACATGACTGTATGCACGTGACTGTATCAGTCTGCTGAAGTTTAGCACTACATGGTGAGATACCCTTCCCTTCTCCAGTTCTAAAGGCATACTTCTATCAAACTCCCATGGGATATCTGGACATGATGGCATGGGCAGACCAACAACATGAGGAATGTGAGTCACTTCTATTGTCAGTATAAATTTCTTCTTTCACCAGAATATGTATCATGGGAATATGCAATGTGGGAAGGATGAACAGAGAAAAGGACCATTTTAAGTCAGATAACTACACAACGTATTGACAGTACAAATCCATATAAGCAAATAAGTGCCAGTGAGCTGGACTAACGTAATGCCTATGAAAACCAGTCAATTATCAGTAACTGTAAGTATTACATAAGTCTAGATCAGAGGTGTCAAACTCAATTCTGCCGAGGGCCGGATTAAAAAAAAAACTGTCAGGGCCAGGGGGCGTGGCCAGGGCACAGAGGAGGGGCTGGGGCATGGCCGGGGGCGTGGCCGGGGGCGTGGCTAGGGTACAGAGGATGGGCTGGGGGCGTGGCTGGGGCGTGGCCAGGGCATGGCTAGGGCACCGAGGAGGGGCTGGCTGTCCATGGCGGCGCCCGCGCACTCGGGCAGTGGAGGGTCCCGCCGCGCGCTTGCTCACCCTCGCCTCGCCTCCTTCGCATCCAAGGAGGACAGCAGCGGCGGCAGCCGGCGACGGCCGGTGGCCGCGGGCTGTATTCATCCAGCCCGCGGGCCGCATCCAGCCCGTGGGCCGTATCTTTGACATCCCTGGTCTAGATGCAACAAGAGAAGGCACTGAGCAATTCAAAGTACAGTAAAGGGTATTCCACTACTTATTGGTGAATGAAATCCAAAAGTGGAAGAGATGAACTTCAAAATATAGAAACATTTGCATTGTCGTAATGCAATAATGAAAGGATAAAGTTAATCAAGTTCTGCAAAATATAATAGTTTACCACCAACACCAGCTTAATGCAAATGCAGGCAATGGATAATTGGAAGAACACTGGAATAAAACAGAAGAGGAAAAAGTGCAATTCCACCATATAAGACATTTCCTGGTGCTAACTGTGGAACATAAAATGAATTAGGAGTGTCAAAAAATGTATGAAACACTGATAATTAAAACAAAGGAGTTGTTAGCAACAATGATCTTGAGAGCATACAATGTAAGAAACAGATGCAAAATGCTGAGCCTGTGTGAAATACAACCCAGAGACCTAGTACAGAATAGACACTGAAACACAGAAAAATATTCCCTAGATTTTTTTTTAAAGATTCATCTCAGTTTCAGTAGAAGCTATAAATAAAGATGCAGAATGAAAGCTCTGGACCACATGCAGGATGCACAACAGTTGCAAAAAAGTGGATAAGAGGGATGTCTTAAATGGCCAATACGAAGTAGTATGTTTGAAATAGGAAAGTGAGTTTTTCCAGAAAAAATAACCACAAGAATATTTGCCGCTAAGGTAAGAATCCTGGAAAAGTTCTGATAGTAACAAATGAAGTCAAAGAATGATGATGTCTTCATAAGTGGGACTAAAAAACAATTATTTGCACAGAAAAAAATATACTCAGGAATTAACTCATTATAAAACACATGAGAACCATAGGACCAGCAATCAAATATGAAAGCACCAAGTGCAGACTGAACTACTTAAAAGTCTAACAGAAGAGGCAGCCATCAACTACTGTAGGTCAACAAATGCAGAATAAAAGTTGAAGGATAGATGTACTGCAGTTATCTACACCAAAAGAAGATGTCAGAAAATAAGTGCATTGCTAGACTACTGCATTAATTCCTCATGCAAGCAATTTTACTTAAGAAATGTTATTTACACTCATAAAATGAGCGAAAAACACCAAATGAATAGAGAGGTTTTAAAAGAGGCAAAGAAAGATAACATTAGATAGCTAGTATAAGAAGGAAATGTTTGAAGTTTGCTTTTTCTTCATTAATTTTAGCAAAACTTTGGACTGAACAAATATTCCTGGGAATGGAGGTCATTAAGGCTAATGCACGTGCTATAAAATCTGATTATTTTTCCAAAGAATACTTGGAATAAATAAGAAGCTATAATACTATTCTAGAAAGAGTTAGCGGTTGAGAACAGAGAATGAGAAAAAGATGCATATTATCTCCATCTCTCTTTAACTTGAAACAACGGGATTGGAAAAGATGAGAGCTGGCATTCCAATTGGAGGCTGAAGTATTTTGATTTTCACAGGTGATACTACATGTGTAAGCCAAAAATACGTAAATAAATAAAGAACTTAGTATAAAGGAAAAATGAAGTAAAATCTGCACTGATAGTAAATATTAAGAAACCTGCAACTTTACAGGTCACCTGATAGGAAGAACCATACAATTTTATTCTCTTGTGCTCCTAAATACAAGGGTGGACAGCACACTGGAGAACTAATCCTATGGAAGGAGACAATTACAGGTTTGTTCAAAATTGTAATATGAAAACCAGACCTTTAAAAAAACATAACAAAGTTACAGATCTGGTAATAGTTACTAAAAATGCCAAAACTGCAGGAAAGACTCACTGAATAAAAATAGGCACTTTCTGCATGGACCCTTAATTCAGATTCGGCATGTTAATACTGATCTATGAGGCCACAGTCCCCACTTGTCCTCTATGTCTGCACAAGACGGAGCGTGATCTTGATTAGGAAGATCTTCATCAGGAGCGCTGGTGGTCCTTGAGGGCATGGAGGTGTGGCCATGAATCCTTTGCGAGCTTTGAGGCTGCAGCGTAGACTGGCACGGATCAGCACCACTTTGCAGCCAGTGCTGATCCCATGTTCGGGATCACTGGCCCTGCCGTTCTGGAGCCACTGATTCTGAACAAGGGGAGGGGAGTGCAGAAGGGGCCCTAGAACCCTAGAGGAAGGCAGGATGCTTCTAAAGGCCATTTACAGGGAATTGAGAGCAGGAGAAGCGCGTGCTTTTGTCTTCTGCTTGAGACGCCCAGAATTGGTGGGCCACTGTGTGAGGCAGGATGCTGGACTAGATGAGCTGTGGCCCAATCCAACATTCACCCTCAAAGGTGAGTATTCCCTTAAGGCAATGACTAGGAAGAAAAAACGCATGTACTTTGGGAAGATGTTGTAAATGGGCAAGCAAAATAAGGAGAAGGCAAAGTAAAAGGCAAGGAGACCACTAGAGTATCACTGAAGGAGCAACAAAATCTTACTAAAGACAAGTCAAGATTGATGTGCATTTGTCTAGTTATCAGAAGGCAAAACTGGTTTAAGCACACCAATGTAACACCACAAGGGCTTACTATATGTCTGCAGAAATAGCTACATTTGGAATTTATATCCTGCCTTTCGCCAAAAGGTCCCAGGCAAGTCACAACAATACATTAAGAGTATTCTTAAAATATTCTTTAAAATATAATCCTCCCTGCCTCCCCCCCCAGCAGAACTACACTCAGGCTGTGTTCACACCTACATTTTAATCCAGCTTCGGTCCACTTTCAGAGTGGAAGAACTTAGCAGCAAAGTGACCTGTCATTCTCCTTCCATTTTATGTAGCTCAAAGGTGGATTTTCTGAGTTACATAACGCCAAGAACAAACAGCTTGTCATTTTGCCAATGTGTTACCTCACTCTGAAAGTGGACTGAAGCTGGATTAAAATGTAGGTGTGAACACAAGGCCAGAGGAAGCTAAATATCAAAGGCCTAGGTGAACAGGTATATTTTAACCAGGTGCCGAAAACCATACATTGTAGGTGCCTAGCAAACCTCCAGAGGAAGGCTATTCCAGAATCTGGGGGCCATCACTGAAATGGGCCCTGTCTCTGCCCGTTGTACCTCTGCTAGAGGAGGAGCTACAAGAAGGCCCTCTCCTTGAGATCTCATTATGTAGGCAGGTCTGTGTGGGAGAAGGTGTTCTTCCAGGCTACACATAAAACCCTAAACAGCTTGGGCTTTGGTTAACACCAAAGCTTGAATTTGGCTCAATAGCAAATACGCAGCCATGGATATCTTTCAGGAACGAGCGAGATGTATGTCAAGCCAGACGCTCCCATCTGCAGTCGAATTGCTGCATTCTGTACTAGTTCCAGCTTTCCACACTGTTTTCAAGGCCCATTCCATGTACAACATGTTACAGGAGTCCAATCTGATCACTGTGGCCCAGTTATCTCTATCTAGGAAATTCCAAAGCTGGTGAACCCCAGTCAGAGATGGAGGCAGGCACTCCTAGCTGTTGCTGCCAAATCCAGGAGCACCCTCAAGTCACGCACTTATCCTTTCTGGGACAAAACTTCCTAGACTGGAGATTCCTTGACACATAGTACATCCATCTTGTCTAGATTCAGTTTCAATTTATTGGTTTAGATCCAGCCCAACAAGCACCTGATTCAGAAGGAATGGGAAGATGTCATCAGCATTCTGAAGGCACCTCACTCCAAAACTCCTGATGATCTGATTACTTACTCTCCCACCGCAAAATTTCTGACCATGTATTTCATATATACTGTTTCAATATTTCATCAAGAAAAGGATGCCATACTACACACTATTTCTTACTTAATCAAGATGCATTATTTTAAAAATACGAACAAGAGTCTCATCTTGAAAAGCATGCCAATGGATTGCAAAGGTAATGTGCCTGTCAAAAAGACATACTGTGCTTGCTAAGGATTTATTTCACTCAAGCCTTTTTATTTTAAATCAAACCTGGAAGCTCAATTAGTCATGTTTACTTTGCTTGGGACATTACTTCTTTTGTAGTGAAACACTACAAATATATGGAAAGCACCCATACCTTCAACTATAAGTCTTAAACAAAAGGGTTTTCCCCACTAACAGGAAGCACCCATTTAGAACCCACTAGGCACCCAATCGGTAAGATCATGTTCCCATATAAGACCCCATGAGGACCCCATCCGTCCACACCAGAATAACTGAATGGGTTCCTCAGGAGCTCAAAACCAGACTTCCTGTAGACCCTTTTAAAGGTGTCTTCAATCCAGTCTTCAGCCCTGAAGACCAGATCCGATGGCATCCATTCATACTGTGATCAGGGCAATGGGGTCTGCGACGGGCTTAGCGGCCATCATTTGGAATGCGACGGCTCCCGCCCTGTCTTGCTACTCATGTCTACATAGCTGTGCATGTCCTTCATAGCTGCCTGCAAAGTCAAGCACAGGCTGCATAGTTGTGATGTAGCTGTCTACGTAGATGGATCTATCTGCGTAGCCACTAAACCGTCAGCCCTATGTGTCCAACGGCATCTTCGTAGATTCACTACGCAGTTTCACTACAGAGTGTGTGCCGGACTTCGTAGCTGCTATGTAACCTGCTACAACACTTTACGTCTCCGTCACGCCCACTGTTGACGGAAGTGGGCCTTGAATGACGTCCATACCAGCCAATCACACTGTGCCACAAGCGTGCCTTCTGCTTAGGGAAGAAAGGATTTACCTGATGGGTGCTTTGGCATTCACACTGCAACCCAGTCTAGCACCCATTGGCATCAGGTGCTAGACTGCCAGTGGAGAAGACCTGGGTCCTTGCAAATGCACCGTTTCAAAGATCTGGATCGTCTAAGATCTGGGTTAAGAATGGTAAGTGGAGAAACACCCAAAGGTCATTTCTGCACTTACTTTCTACGGTCAGACTCAGTGGGCCTGCACCAGCCAAGCTTGTTGATTCCAACCGTAAGGAAGGCACAGTATGGGCCAGTGCTATCATGCAAACAGTGCCATTTACAAGTGCTTCAGAGAGTCTCTGGGGATGCATTTTAGCTATGGTGCACCACTGACATACATTTCCTGGTGGTCCTGAATACAAGAAACATACCTTCTACACACCTCCCATGTTCAGGATCACAGCCCTCCATATGTCTGTAGACCCAATTAAACAGGTCTACTGGTGATACTGGATAAGGTCTCCCTAATCTGGATCACATTCTGTCTAAGGCAGGCACAGCAGACCAGATGTCAGCAACGGAATAGTCACATGCCGTTTCAGTCACAGAGAGCATAAGAACTGTAAATGACAGTCAACAACAGCATGCTAGAAAAATAAGGCAACATCTAGCCTTGCATAAGCAAATACAAAGGACACCCCCTTTGTCTCCTTTCTCTTGCAGACTCTCATGTTATGCTCCAGAGAATACTCCAGTTTGGGGACAAGCATGTAGGGCTACCATGGAGTCTAATTACACAGGCCAAAGCCCACTGCACAAGCTATAATATGCTACATGCCACCGTAAACGTGTACTATGTATATCCAACCAGCTGCACAAAATGTCCATGCAATTTAAAACTACTATCAGCATTCAAAATGATCAAGCTACCAGAGCCTTAAACTGCCCCACAATATCCTATCAATTCAACTGAACTTAGAAATCATCTCCCGCTACACCTGCAGATCTGAAGAAGGATGAAATCTGTTCTCAGACATTTATCTGAAACAAACATATGTCCCACATTTGCACTTCAGCAGGGCAATCTCTTGTTTAATGACAGATCACTGTTGTCAGCAACAAATATCACTCCCCATACATGGTACAGTGAACTAATTTTAAAGTGAAGAGATTAATGACTTATGTATGTTAGTCCTGCAGTGCTTGTTTTTGTAGCAAGTAGTAAAACTATTCAATAATGTAATCTGTATAAAATGCACATGTGATTGATGAAACTGTATCCAGTACACTTAACTGCACTTTTTATACTGCTGTAGCTCCCGTATGTTTGTTCTCTATTCATATTAATGACTGTAATTTCTAATTCAGCTGTATACTGTTGTTATATTCAATATGCTACACATTAATTCACTTTTACAATGCAGTTCTGAGCACACTTACTCATAGTGTCACTGCATTTCACAAACATGAATGCAGTTCCAGTTCTCGGATCGGAAAGGGTTTGCCCCTTACAATGATTCTCTTTAAAAAACTATTTTTTAATCCTTCAAGTAGGTGCTGAACAAATCTGTCTAACCAACTAACCAACAAGTCAAGAAAGGGAAGGTTTAGAGAATGAGACTTCAGAGCAGCAGTGATGGGCTTCACCATCTCTAGATCCCTTTTTCTTAAAAGATGTCACCAGCTGCTGTCAGAAAAGTTAACTTGTGACTGAGCGTGAAAATGAAAAACAAACAAACATCAATACAGTGACTCCAAATTGGGTGAACCACAGTTCCGTCCTTCCAGGTGAGATGGACTTAATTCAAATAAATAAATAATAGCGCAGCACTTGTTTACACACACGTAGGGCTGCATTGCTTAAGGGTCCACCATCTCAAAGGAACTCAACCCACACCATCAGCTACGCAGCCCCGTCCTAAACACAAGTTAACCTTCTGGTCTGCAGCCCTACAGAGCAAGTGGTTCCCAACCTGCGGGTCGGGACCCCTTGGGGGGGGGGGGTCGATCTGCACTTTCACAGGGGTTGTTATGAAGTAGCAATGAAAATAATTTTATGGTTGGGGTCACCACAACATGAGGAACTGTATTAAAGGGTCACGGCATTAGGAAGGTTGAGGACCACTGCCGCGGAGGCTTGTAGCCTGGGGTTGCAAGGAGCGAGGGATGCGCCCATAAATGTGCATTTCCACCTGTATCCTTGCACCCGCTTCTCAGAGACAGTTCCCCCTCCGCTCCCTGCCAAGGGTCCTCCCTGCTCGTTGCACCTACCGGGAGAGCAGGGCCAGCTTCTGCTCCAGCATCATCTCCAGCTTCTGGGCCTGCTTGGAGAGCCAGTGGTCCACGCCGTGGAGCCGGTAGCAGGTCTCGAGCATCAGGCGGAAATCGGCCACGAAGTCGGCGATGCCCCCGTACTGCCCGGCGGCGAACTTCTCCTCCATCTTCAGCAGCCACATCCCGCCAGGGTCGCGGGCGGGCGGCGGCGGCGGCGGCTGGTGCCCGCGGCTCTCCCCGTCCTCGGCCTCGCGGCCGCCCAGCGGCTTCAGGAAGGGCGCCGTCAAGGGCCGGTGCTTCTCCAGCAGGAACTCGCTCAGGATCCGGCGGCCCTGCTGCAGCTCCGGGCTCATCGCCTGCTCCCAGCCGGGGCGGCCGCCGCCGCCGCCTCCTCCGTCTCCCGCCGCGTCCTCGGGCTCTCCCTTCAGCGGCGCCTCGGGGACCTCCGTGCCGCCTCCCCCGGCTCCGCGCTCCGCGAGCGGCGGCAGCGGCAGCGGCGGCTCCATGCCGTCCTCCTCCTCCTCCTCGCCGCCGCCTTCCTCGCCCTCTGGGCCCTCGGGCTGCGCCAGGTTCATCGCCCGCCGGCGAGCGCTCCTAGGGGAGGCAGCCCCGGCATCCGAGCGCCCCCGGCCGCCCTCCGCCGGCCCTAGGCCGGGCACAGCCGAGGCCACCGGCGCCCCCCTCCGCTCGGAGGCCTCGGGCCGAGCAGGGGCGGCGCTCACCTGTGGCGGCAGGTGGGACCCGCGGCGCCCCTCAGGAGACCGCGGCGCCCGCAGGCGCCCGCCGGCCGGCCGAGAAAGAAGGCGGCAGCGCCTCGGAGGGCGGGCAGGCGGGCTCCCTCAGCCCTTGCCGGGCACGGCCAGCCAGCAGGCAGCGGCACCGGCGGCGACACCGCCCCTTCTACCTGCCGGGGGGCGGGGGGGCGGGCAACTCGGGCTGGGAGCCGCGCGGGCCGGCGGGCGGCGTCGGGGCCTGCGTGGGCGCTCCCTTCGCCTCAGAGCGCGGCGCGGCCCGCCTGGGCCCCCTCAGGGTCGGCGGCCGGAGCCGGTGGCGGCGCTGTCACTTCAGCCGAGGGGCTGTTGCCGCCGCCGCCGCCGCCGCCGCCGCTCCTGCGCCTCAGCTGTCCCCTCCCCCCAGCGAGAGAGACTCGGAGAAAGGGAGGGGGAGGAGGAGGGAAGAGCGCCTGCGCCGCGGCGGTGGCGGCCGCCGAGACCAGTGGCGTTGCCTGACGCGTTTTGTTTTGGACGCCAGCTGGGGAGGAGACGTCATCGAGAAGCGACGGGACGTTGGACAGAGAGGGAGGGAGGGAGGGAGAGAGGAAGCGGCCAGCGGCAGCATCGGCAACGATGTGCCCGCATGGATGTGGCACAGGTGTCAAGCGAAGGGGGCGGTGCACGCTGTAGCCCCACGGATCAAGGCGCCCTCGGAGCGCTGCAGCTGTTGTTAGCCTTGCAAACCAGCTGCACCTGCCTCCCCTTCGTGCAACTCCCAGCCTTTTCCTACCTTCCTCGCCCACACTGCCGGGTCAGACGGGGATCCGAATAGGACAGTGATGGCGAACCTTTTGAGCTCGGTGTGTCAAAATTCGCAAGAAAACCTAGCTTAACTCGGGTGCTGTGTCACATCCAGAAATATCCATAATTCTGTGATATTTGTGGCTCTAGTAAAAAAGTTATATTTTTGATATATGTGTTTTATTAAAAGCAAAAACAATTCTTTACGTTAGTGACTTTTGCTGAATTTCGTTTGCTAAATCTTCATTTGAAAGTTGGTATTTTGTACACTTCAAGAACAAGCAAGCACTACATGCCCAGGTGCCACGGTGACCATGTGTGTCACCCAAAAGGACTTGGCGTGTCACCTGTGACATGCGTGTCATAGGTTGGCCATCACTGGAATAGGAGGTCACAAGGGCACTTTATGGGTGTTTTTCCACTAGCACTAGAGTGCCCATTAAGGAAACAGTGCGAGGTGTCCATGCGTGAGGTGCCAGAAGAGAAGGATTTTCAACATTCATCTTGCTGCAACCTTTAAGGACTTTCCTGGTGCAACTGTGGACTGTAACATGACCTTTGACCACAGCATCAGGAGAAGCAGGTGGACAAGGCTACTAAAAGCAGGAAAAAACAAGAAATAATTAACCTTTTTCTGCTTTCACGAAGCAACCCAGAATGGTGCCACCCATGGAAGCATTAGAGAGTGTAACACAAACTCAGGCTAGTAGCAATCTGGAGGGGATGCCCTCCTGGTTGTCCCACCACCTCCAGCAGTGAGGCAGGTGGCCATCCGGGAGAGGGCCTTCTCAGTAATGGCCCCCAGGCTATGGAATAGTCTCCCCCTTAAAGTGCGTCAGGCTCCTTCTCTGTTAATGGGTCCTTAATGGGTACTTCTAGTGACAGTGGAAAAACACCCCATGTTCCAGAAGGAGGTGGAGACACACCTGTTTGCTCTGGCCTTTGGCTAAATGTTGGTCATGTTTGCCCCACTGTGAACGTCACTGTTTCAATTGATATGATTCTACGATGGTTGGAACAATTTCCGGGTAAAACAGTCATGTTAAAAGTACTTTAAAAACTACAAAAGGATAAAACTATAAAGAGGGGGAGCTAAAATGACACTAAAAACAGTCAATAAAAGTCCCAATCTTTAAATCTTTATTGACTGTTTTTAGTGTCATTTTAGCTCCCCCTCTTTATAGTTTTATCCTTTTGTACTTTTTAAGGTATTTTTAACATGACTGTTTTACCCGGAAATTGTTCCAACCATCGTACTGTACCCAGTCATGGAAGCCTTAATTTACGTATGATATGATTCTGTTTTTAACATGTTGGATTTTAAATGTTGTTGTGGTTTTACTGTTTTAATATATATTGTTTTTTGATATGTTGGATTTTAAAGGTTGCTACCCGCCCTGAGATCTTCGAGTATAGGGCGGGATAGAAATATAAGTAAACATTGTAGCACTGAAATGTGCCTATTCCTTTGGGTCATCTACAGAAGATGGGGTTCTGGAGCAGCGTAATCACCTCTTGCCAGCTTTCAGAAGGATCTGCAAGAAGCTGTTGACCAAAGAGATCAATGCCTTAATGAACTGTCACAAACTCTCTCTACTGTTCAGGAGACAGCTTTGAATGCTTTTGACCGCACCACGGAGCTAAGACAGATTATTTGATTTCCAAAATGCTGCGGGAATAACATCTGTGTGCAGGGGATCTAGGAAAGCTGTGAGAATGCCAGTATTATTGACTTTCTGGTTAAATTGTGATACGATGTTCTGCTAGACTTAAACCTTTCTAAAGGAGACTTCACCTGAGCACCTCAAGCTTCCAGACAGCATCTGGAACCTGGCCAGCCACCACATAACATTGTGGTTACATCTGCATGGTTTAGTGTTATGGTCTTTGTCAGCTCTCCCACCTAGCCCCAAGCTTGCTTATAACAGCCAGCCTGCAGCTATATAATATTTCAAGAGATCCCTCTGGAGGTGCTTGTTTCATGACATCGTGCTTCAAATGCAAAAAAAGAAAAAGGGGATCAGATATTGTTGGGAGTTTCCCTGTCTGCTTATCGTTAGTGGCAGAAATGGAAACCAGTTCTGGACAAATTATCCCATGGAGGCTAACAGAACCTGAAGCAAGATCAAACAGGCACAAGGAGAGAAGCCAATGACCTCCTTCTTATTAATGAGTGTTCAAATATTAGGAGCAGTGCAGTGGGGGGGGGAAACCTCCTGTGGGCAGAGTTTCATGCAGCAGGAACTTAGGGAAATAGGCTTTAAAAACAACGAATGAACCCAAGTGAATCACAGAAAAGCAGGCGGATAGCACAAAGACTCCCAAACGAAGGTTCTCCAATAAAAATATAAAAACTTCATTATAACCCAGTAGTAGATTTAAAAATCAAGAAAAAACTATAATCAGCTGATTGTCAAGATCTGTCAGATATACATACAGGGCCTTTTTCCATTTGGGCTTAGGAACCTGATTGGTACCAATCGGGAAGGCCCTGTCCCCACCTGGACCTCATTGAAGGCCCCATCTGCAAGGCCCTGCCATGTGGATTTGATTAAAGGTGTCCACAGTGGGGTCTTCAGGCATCTTCAAGATCCAGATCTCCAGGGGCAAAGAATACAGTAAACAATGTACTAGTAAGCAACCCTATAGAAACACTGTGCAAGCTCATGCATAATGCTTTGACAGCTTCATAAAGCTACGGCAAAGCTGTTTCAATGAATAAAAGGTCAGATGAAGACGATTTTGACGGGAGGGAAGGGAGCTATTGAGGGGAAGTTAGCAGGGGAGATCTAATCCTAACTCTAAAGGGAGCCCTAAACTGACAAAGAAATCTGGTCACCTCGCCTCAAAAAGGATATTGCGGAACTGGAGAAGATGCAGAGAAGGGCAACCAGAATGATTAAGGGGCTGGAACACCTCCCTTACGAAACCAGGCTGCAACGTCTAGGCCCCTTCAGTCTGTGGAGATGGCGTTTAAGAGGGAACCTGATTGAAGGATATAAAATTATGCACGGTATACAAAAGGTGGACAGAGAAAATTTCTCTATCATACAATACTAGAACCAGGGGGCATCTATGAAGCTGATGGGTAGGAGAGTCAGATCCGACAAAGGAAAGTATTTCTTCATCTGGAGGGTCATCGGCTTATGGAATGTGCTGGCAGAAGAGGTGGTGACAGCTACCAGTCTAGATGGCTTTAAGGTAGGGTTAGACATATTTATGGATGACAGATGTATCAATGGCTACTAGAATGAATGTCTAGGTGCATCTTTCAGGCTTGGGGCGGTGGAACCAGGGCGCTTCTAATGCCATTTGCTGGGACTCGAGAGCAGGAGAAGGTTTGTCCTTGTCTCTGCTTGAGATGCCCATGAGCATTTGGTGGGCCACTGTGTGCGACAGGATGCTGGACTATATGGGCTGTCGCCTGATCCAGCAGGGCTTCTCTTATGTTCTTATGTATCCCACAGATAATCTCACCCTCTTGATGTATCAAGGCAATAAACTCTTCGGCTGCTTTTGCACTTAGCTTCCCGTCTGCTGGGCAGGAAGGGTGCGTTAGCGACAGTCACTAATGGGTACTGGGAGCTCTAGTTCACGCTAAACTAGCCCCCACACCCCTGGAGACTTACCAGTGTCCAGGCACATGTCCAGTCACTGGCACAACTGCGCATGTGCTGGTGCTGGTGCCATGACGAGGCTGACACTCTGTGCTCACGCAGTTGTGCTTGGAGTCATCTAAGATGCCAGCGTGCTTGCACAGCACCACAGATGACCCCTTACACCGGACATGGGGCAGGTAAGCTTTCAGGTAAGGTTAGTATGCGTGCGGTGCACGATTTTGTGCCTCACTGCTAGCTGGGTCTCAGACCCAGGAAGCAAGCAATTCTGGTAAAATATCCAAGTACAGGATAGTGGAGGTTGCAGGTTGCTGGGCTCATCAGCCACCCAAGCCACGGAAGATCCCTTTATGGTTTACGGCCCAAGGTGCACGGCTGCTCTGGGCAAACAGCAGGAGACGCAAAGTCTGGTTGTGGTTAGGGACATTTGAATCTGAGTAGATTCGAATGTCATAAAATCCAATTCAGTTTGGATATTTAAGATCCGAATGTCATAAAATCTGATTCGAATCCCTAACATTTGAATCTATACATTCAAATGTTAGATTTGTTTTTAAATATATGAATGTCGGCAACATTTGTATCTGTTATACGTATCTGTAAGCGTTCCGCAAAAATCTGCATGCATCCTGTATACATAATATTTTAATGCCGTATTTTAAGCACAAGATATGCATAATTTTCTGGCTGGAATAGGCCAGCAACGTTCTGTGCATACGCTTAGGGCAGCCCCTCATTGCCCGGGCATATTCGTATATGACAGATACGAATCTACACATTCAAATTATTCAAAAATCCGTATTCGAGTTCAAATGTGCAAATTTGGATTTTTGAAAATCTGATTTGAGTTGAAATGTTGTCATTCATCAGATTCGAATTGAATTTTTGAACATTTGTGCACATCCCTAGCTGTGAGTGGCATGGATTACAGCAATCAGTGTGGAGGAACTGGTCCGATGTCCGGAAATTGTTCATCAGGTGGATGATGGATGGAAGGATGTCCTGAGGGTCTACCTGGGAATCTTTTTATTACTAGTTTGAACAGTGGGCTAAGTCCTAAATGCAGGGACCACCTAAAAAGGCAGGGCAAAATGTGATATAATGTGTTCCTATGAGGCCTTGCAATGGACCCAGTGTGATTTGCATATTGCTTGCAGATGTGGTACTTGTGCAAACTTCCTCATGGTTGGTGTGTAGCTCCAGATGTGGACAGGCAGAATACTTCACATTCCATCAAATCAAGTTGACTAACATTCATGGTAGCTGCATTCCTGGTTTCACACTGGGATAACGCAGTTTGTCCAAAATCTGATATGCCTGCAATTACACCTATTAATATCTTTTGACATTTTGATACCAGATTACAGAGCTTCCATTGTCCAAACCACAAGCCAACCATTTAGCATTGAGTTGTTTTTCTTGATTAGCTTATGCAGATGTGTTTGCCTCTGCTTGCCGGCAGATGGGAGGTGATGGTGAGGAAAAGGAAAAGTTTCCCAACTGTAGATTAAATTGAAGCTTGACTGTTTGACTCAAAATGGAGTCAGTTTGATGCAAGAATTCCGGGCCATTCCGGTCATTTCCTATTCTTGCAACATTTCGTGCCCAATTAATACACTTAAAGGCCTTTGGCAAGGGACAGCACCCTGTCTCTTACAATAAAGCACCTTTAATAATTAATCTTTCTAAGGACAGTGCTGAATACCAAGACCACAATCCTGGCATTGGAGGGCAATTTCATATTTACTATCTCTGCCCAGGCCTACGGCTTGTCCATGATTTCAGGTTTGGAGTAAATAGTTGTTTTTGCACTAAGGCGAAGATGCCTCAGGACACTTCGGCCTGAATGCGTTGAAGCCCCTTTCCCATCTGCACTGGCAAGTAAAGGACGCGTTCCAAATGTGTCTTTTCCCTGCCTACGTACGAACGGGAAAGTGGCTTCAATGCGTTCAGGCCAAAGACCCTTCCCCAGGGGTGGGAGGCCAGTCGGGTCCCTTCCCTGGTGTTCTGACACCTGCATGGGCCTGCTGCTGCTGGCTTGATTCTGGCTGGAATAGACTGGCAATGTTCTGTGAATGCGCATGGGGCAGCCCTTCATTGCCCGGGCACCCGTCTGGCCTCAACTGGCCATCTGCACAGGCACCGGTGCCTGGCCAATGAGGTGCCACCCCGCACACATGTGCAGAACATCGCTGGCCTATTCCAGCCAGAATTGAGCCGACAGCAGCAGGTAAGCGCTGTGCGCACACGTGCATACGACCCCAGGTTGGGGGGTGCTGGGTGGGGGTCCCGCCACTTGCACGGGCCTGATCCAGGCCAATGCAGGTGGCAGGACCCCAGGGAAGGTACCCGACTGGCCTCCCTGTCCTTGGCTGCAAGGCAGCCAATCGGGGGAGGCCGGGGGAGGGGCAAAGCTGTCATGGAGGGAGAGCGTGTGAACGCTTTCGCTCCGTTGCAGCTGGGGCGTTCTGGGACACTTGGAACGCGTGGAGAGCACTTTTTAGTGCTCTGAAAATGGAATGTGTCTCCGACGCATCAGGACACTTGGGGCGGCCTGGAACGGATCCGGCCACCCCATAAGAGCGAATGAAGCGTCCCAGCATGTCATAGACGCATTTCAAATCCCCTCGTGCGAAAAGGCCTCAGGTTTCTTGGTTTCCCTGCTAAGTAACAATAAGAATTAGGCCAACTATTTGACCTTTGTATAGCCTAATATTTATAGTCGGCTAGCTGGATGGAGAAATAAATGTTTCTTACTCACTGGTCATATCATGGCAGCTGACATGAAAGTACTTCCTCACTTTCACTACTTATTTCTATTCTACCAGTGTTTATTCCTCTGCAGACCTGTGTCAGGTGGCAGAACACCTTAAATTCATTTTTCAAAATGGGTGACTCTGCTTAGTCAAATCTGTATTGTGGGGAAAAATAAAAATAAATAAATCTATACTGTAGATGCCCACCTGCCTAAGTGGCTTTGGTTACCCTTCCTTGTCTCATTATTTTGACTCTTGACAACTTCCCCCCCTTTTCTCTATGATGCACAAACCACCTCCCAATTGGGCTGAGGAATATCCCATATGTCTGAAACACTTCCTGGCCTTTAAGCTCACTGTGGATATATCTAAATTCCATAACCCATTTCTCATCAGTTCTATTTTGGTGTGGAGAAAGTAGCAATAGATGTTGCTCCTTCTTTGTCCACTATAGACCCAATAAGTGGCTTTCCTCAATGTTCATTCAACATCTCAAAGCTTGTTGCAATCTCCTACAAGAGGTGGGTTCCATACACTGTCTTGATTCTTGCAATATGACTGAACTTTGTAATACATGCAATGCCCACACTCTCATGACTACCCCCATAAGCCTTAAAAACTTTGCATTACGTCTCCGGTCTGACAGTGTAGGTCTTTGTTCTTTTACTTCCTTTGAGTCTTTTCCTCAACACCCTCTGTCATCTTCTACTGCTCTAGCTTTACATTTCTATACCATTCTTACAGATACTGTGTCTATGCCCCAGTTTGGTCTTGTGGTTAGGGAGCCGGACCCTTATCTGGGAATACCGGGTTCGATCCCGCCCTTCCCCATGAAGCCAGCTGTGTGACCTTGGGCTAGTCACAGCTCTCTCCTGAGTTCTCACAGCCCCACCCAACTCACAGGGTGTTCTGTTGTGGGGGGAAGGACTGGTTTGTCAGCCACTTTGAGTCCCCTTAAATGGGTGAGAAAAGTGGGGTAGAAAAACCAACTCTTCTTCTTCTTCTTGTCTTTCATTTAAGAGGCTGACATAGGTGAATCCATCTTCCAGGATGTTTGGTAGAAGCTTATTGGCGTCTCTCACTCTCAGATGCGTGAGAGTGCAAAAGGGCCTTTTCCATGGTGGCCCCCAGACTTCGGAACAGACTACCTGTGAAGGTGCACCAGGTAAAAACAAACCCCTTCATCCAGGCCTGTGATATTTTGCTTCCTCCAAGTGTTGTCCTGCCAATAAGGGAGGGAAAGAAGGAAGAAAGAAGTGTTGCAATTTAAGTATGTATTTTGAGTTTTAGGCTATTTTATGGATTTTATCTTTTTATTTTTGTAACCTGCCCTGAGATATTCAGGGGAAGGTGGGAAATAAATGAAAGCATTGAAATAGAATAAAAAATATATATTTGCAAGAACTGGAGGACTCAATGAAACTGAAGGAGGGAGGACTGACTATCAGAAAATAATAGTTCTACAATTTCCTTTATTTTAAAAACTGTTGGTTTTCACTATCTAGTCAGTAACTTCTATTTGAACAATGAGATTATTAACCCCCTTGTTAAGTGTAGTTGCTAATTTTGCCACAAGAGAGCAGTATAGTGTTTAAGCAAGTTTGGATTTCATGGACTAAGGACGGCAAAACTTTGCCTTGCTTGCCCATAATTAAGGATATGCACAAATTGGGGGGTTTGCATTCGTTCATATCAAATCAAATGTAAGAAAATTAATATTTGTTCAAATAGATCCCCTTCAAATGTGGTGGATTCTATTTGTTATGAATATATTCATACAAATTTGTACAAATATCCAATATGAATGCATACTTATCCAATACATATCTGATACAAACACATAACGTATCCGATATGTATCCAATACATATCCCGTAATGAATCCACTCTGAAAGCATCAAATCTCTTCTTGGTGTCACTTATTTCTTTGCTTCCCTTTGATGTCCATTGTTGCTTTTCAGCTGACCCCTTAATTTTTAGTCAAAACCCTCCGTCATTACTTCAATTTCTCATAGATAGTTAAGAAAGGGGCTCCAGTCTTTCGTAAACTTATCTGTTGTTCTGTCTTTTAATAAATTTGTCAGTTTGTCCGTTTCAGCCATCAGCTTAACTAGCCATTCTTGCCCTGAAGGTATCTCTTCCTCCTTCCATATAGTAATCTAGCTGCTGTCACCATATATAAAATCAAAGAATTTATATTATCCAAAGTATTGTCTACAATTCCCAACAGAAACAATACCGCTTTGAATATAAAATGTCTCTTTAAAATTTGTCTCATCAGATTATATATTTGTACCCAAATTTTTTGCTTTTTCACAAATCCACCACGTGATAAAAAGTCCACGTTTTACATTTCCAACATTTAATTGACATATTTTCTTATATTTTCCCTAATTTATGAGGTGTTAAATACCATCTATACATCATCTTATAAATATTTTCTTTTAATAACATACAAGTTGTAAATTTCATATCCTTTGTCCACAATTTCTCCCACTGATCCATCTGAATATTATATCCAAAATTTCTTGCCCCTATAATCATACACTCTTTAACCTGTTCATGTTCCATTTCAATCTGAAATAGGACTTTGTACATAATACCAATCGGTCCCCTTCCTGCCTTATTTAATTTTATTCCCCAGTTGTTTTTCCCCTTGAAAATTAATCTCTTTATCAAATTCAACCTGAACCCACTTTTAATCAGCTCTCAATCCATGGCGAATGCACCCTGGATCTGTTGCAGATGTGAACGTCAATGTATGAATGTCATAACATTCGATTTCTGTATAGACGTACAAATTTGTACAAATAACAAAATTTACGACTATTTGTGCACATCCCTACCCATAATATAATAAACTATAACATGTGTTTTGCTTGAATTAGACTTTGTGAAGCAGGTGACTGTGAGCAGCAGTGTCACGTACACCTCACAGCCCCTTCTATGCCCACCACTCCTCAGAGGGGCGCAGAATAAAAGCAAGCTGTGGGGCCGCCAGACCCTGCCAACTTCTTATTTATTTAGCACCACCTTGCTAGTCTGTCCTTGGACAGGTTTACCACAAAGCAGCAGACACTTGAGTAAGAATAACTCTTTAACTTTATTAATACAGTAACGAAATAAAATGAAGAAATACGCTTAGGTTGAGCTCTGAGTCATTTAGTCCATGAGAAAGGAAATAAAATGGTAAGAAAACAGAGTAAAGTCCTTTGCTTATACACCCCGCAACAATTGTCATGAAATACTGTGGTTTACTGACTGAAAAGGGCTTTCCCACTCTCAGTCTGAGGTAAACTTCATATGCTCACTCACAGCTTCTTAATAACTTCTAGCCCTTTTAAACCCTTTCCCTCTATTTTGATAAAGCTTTCTTTTTCTTTTCTTTTTTATCTTAGTGTTCTGTCTCAACACTTTCTCTATATATCCCAGTGGTTCTCAACCTGTGGGTCGCGACCCCATTTGGGGTTGTGCACCCATTTCGGCGGGGTCGCCAAAGGCTCTGCAGGGCCCCCCGCGTCCCCGCCGCCGCGCCGCCGCTGCTTTAAGGAGAGATTGGTGGCGGCAGGCGGCGATGGCGGTGAAGGGCGCCAGACTGGTGCCTCACCGCCCGCGCCCTTTGCCTGCTAAAATCTGGCGTTATGGGAGGACCTCCGGGTCGGGGGGGAGCGAAAACGACGCCAGCGGCCCTGGCCCTGCCCCGCCCCACCCTGCCCCACCCTTGTTATAAAATGATTTATAAATTAAGGAACTTGGCTGTGTGGGGATTAGGGGAGGAAAGAGGGAATATATGACTTGGGCCCCAGATATCTAAAGGAGCATCTTCTCCCATGCCGACCTGCCTGCATCTTAAGATCTGGTGGGGAGGCCCTCCTGATTGTCCCACCGCCATCAGCAGCTAGGCGGGTGGGCACCCGGGAGAGGGCCTTCTCGGTAGCAAAGTGTTAGAGAACACTGTTGTGCCTAAATAAGTTAACCTATTGTTAGCCTAAATAAATAAGTTTTATTTGAGCTAAGCCCCATAGGACCAACTGACACAAAAGAACCGTATGAGCTAGTTCAAAGGCAATTAATTGTTATCGGAGAACACACGTATTTGAAAAACTAACATATTTTCAGGTTTTAACCTGCTTCTCAGTTGAACAATTCTACCAAAATGAAACAACAACAACAACCTGTTAAGACAGGTTCTGCTTTCAAGTTCACAGTCTAAAAAAAATGCAAAGCAGAAAAGGGACTGGGAGGAAGGATGGGTGGGCAGGCAGGTAGGGGAGAGGTCAGACTCCAGATCAGAGCTGAAGGAGGAAGTATAAAGCTTGAGATACTGGAGAACAACATGTTTAGGTTTTCATATGGGCTTCTGTTTGTTTGGGTATCATTGCACCTTATTCCCCCCTTGTCTATTGACGGGTGTTGCTTTTAGCCAGCCTTATGTCAAGGCTTATAATCATGCTGTTAAGTGATCCAGAAGCTATATGCATCCTGTACCTGCTTTTTATATTAGCTCAGAGCTGTGACTAGCCCAGGGTCACCCAGCTGGCTTCATGGAGTAAGAAGAAGAGTTGGCTTTTCTACCCCACTTTTCTCACCCATTTAAGGGGACTCAAACCAGCTGACAAAGCTTTTCTATTCTTCTCCCCACAATAGACATGTGAGGTGAGTGGGGCTGTGAGAGCTCAGAAGAGAGCTGTGACCAGCCCAAGGTCACCCAGCTGGCTTCGTGGGGGAGGGTGGAATCGAACCCGGTATTCCCAGATAACAGTCCACCTCCCTAACTGCTAGACCAAACTGGCTCACATTAAAGGGTTGCAGCATTAGGGAGGTCGGGAACCACTGATCTAACAAAACATAGTAACCCTATATATGCTCAATTTGCTTCTCCAGAAAACTTTTGGCTTACCAGTCAAAGAAAAGAATTTTCAATACTGCCTTCCTTCAGCTGTTTATGCCTAAGCCCCAATACTAATCTGGCTAGCAAAATGAACGCAAATCTCATACCCAAAAGCTAGGCTAGTTTTCTCCAAACGCAACACACACACACACACACAAACCAGGTTCAGAATTTGTTGCTAATGCCATTACAAATCTGTTTTATTCATCCAGTTCAGCAGAGGACCGTTGCCTCGCTGTTAGAAGGCTCCCAATGGAAGGCTCCCAACAGTGTAGAACTGTGCCAGGGAACAGTTTCGTCTGTTCTTTTTTCCCAGAAATACGTGAAGTTTGCTTCTTCCAGTTTCTAGCAATGACCAACTTCCTGAAGCTAACAGAAATGTAACTTCCTAGATGAAGTAATACATAGAACAATAAGACTTCTGAATAAACAGGGCAAGCTGGAAACGTGTGAGGCTCACCAGATCTGTTTCATAGTTTCTTCTTCTCAAGAAATTGGTCATATAATACCATCACAGGGTGGTAATGAGGCCCCTTACTCCCCTTACAAGGCCAACCGGGAGTAGAGGGCTTGATTATGTGCAAGAAGGGGGGAAGCAATGAAAGTAGCTATTTAAAATGATATTAAAGGACTAGAAAAAACACTTCAAATGGGACTGCTCCTCTACTTGAAGGTCAGAGTTTGTTAGGTGAAATTTATTTTACCTTAGCTCACTACTCCTGCATTGCACCTCCTAGCAGCAGCAACCACCGCTAGGCTGACACTCTGGGCACACGCAGTTGTGTTTGGAGTCATCTAAGATGCCAGATGACCCCTTACACCGGAAGTGGTGTGTGAATAGTCCCAGCGCTGGACGGGGCAGGTAAGCTTTCAGGTAAGGTTAGTATGCGTGTGGTGTACGATTTTGTGCCTCACTGCTAGCTGGGTCTCAGACCCAGGAAGCAAGCAATTCTGGTAAAATATCCAAGTACAGTATAGTGGAGGTTGCAGGTTGCTGGGCTCAGCAGCCACCCAAGCCACGGAAGATCCCTTTATGGTTTAAGGCCCAAGTTGTATTCCACTTTTTGTACACTATCGCACTGTTTTTTTCTTTAAAAATATATTTTAAAAAAAACACTAGCAATTGTTGTCCAGTGTCTGTTTTTCTGTTTCTATTGTGTTTTTTCCCTAGTCCCTTCCTTCACAGGAAATGTTACAGAGATTCAAAAAAGGCCTTGTCTCATACAAATTTTGGGAAGTATGGCAGGAGAATCATTTCTAGGATGAAGAAACAGAAAAATAAAACCAGGATGATGTGCGTCTGGCTAACTGTCCCAGTCAGCACTCTAGCGGCTGCATTTTGCACTAGCTGCAACTTCCGGAGTGTCTTCAAGGACAGCCCAATGTAGAGCACATTACAGTAGTCCAATCTAGAGGTTACCAGAGCATGGATAACTGTGGCCAAGTCGTCTCTATCCAGAAAAGGCTTTGTTGACACATCAGCTGTAGTTGGGAGTAGGTGCTCCTCGCCACGGCCTCCACCTGAGCTTCAAGGGTCAGTGCGGAGTCCAGGAGTACCTCCAAGTTATGCACCTGTCCCTTCCAGGGCACTGCAGCCCCATCAAGGACAGGGTAGCTCCCAAGACCCTGTGACACACAGCACCTCTGTCTTGTCTGGATTCAGCTTCAATTTATTGGCCCTCATCCAGCCCCCAGGCACCTGTCAAGTGCTTCAACTACCTCTCCTGGTTCAGATGGTACAGAGAGATAGAGCTGGGTATCATCTGCACACTGATGACACCTCACTCCATATCTCCTGATGACCTCTCCCAATGGCTTCATATAGATGTTAAATAGCATGAGGGATAAGATGAACACATGAGGAACCCCACAAGTGAGTTCCCAGGGTGTCGAATCAGTGTCTCCCACAGCCACTATCTGGGATCTACTCTGGAGATAGGAGCAGAACCAATGCCAAGCATTGCCTCCTACTCCTAAACTCTGTAGTCTCTCCAACAGGATACCGTGGTCAATGGTATCGAAAGCCACTGAGAGGTCCAGGAGAATCAACAGGGTAGCATTCCCACTGTCTCTCCTGGAGGAGGTCCTCAACCAGGGCAACCAAGGCAGTTTCCGTGCCATAACTGGGCCTGAAGCCAGATTGAAATGGGTCTAGATAATCAGCTTCTTCCAAGCATACCTGCAGTTGAACAGCAACAGAACCTTGCCTAAAAAAGGTATGTTAGCCACTGGGCAATAGTTATTTAAATCTTCTGGGTCCAAGGAGGTCTTCTCCAGGAGGGGGTGCACCACAGCCTGCTTCAGGGCCGGTGGAACCACCTCATCCCTCAGAGAGGCATTCACTACCTCCTGGATCCACCCAGTCATACAAGTTTTTATTAGCTACGAGGGGCAGGGATCCAGAGAGCATGTTGTCGGCCGCACCCCCACAAGCAGCTTGTTCACATCCTTAGGCCGCAACAACTGAGACTGATCCAACAAAACTGGACCAGAGTTCTCTGGACACCTCATTTGGACTGTGTTGAATTGTGACATCCAATAACTTATGAATCTGGGCGACTTTGTCCTCAAAGTGCTTCACAAATTTGCCACTGCAGATATTACTTGGCCCTGGCTCTTACTTCTTCGAGCTCGATTTTATAAGGCCATTTACTACTCTAAAGAGCTCTGCTGGATGGCTACTCGAGGACGCAATGGTAGTGAACCATCTTGCCTGAGAGGAGTGGAGAAGAGGCAGCAGGCTAGGCTCTGCCATCTTGCTCCCAGCAGTGCCCCTCCCTCTTCCAACTGCCATCATCACAAGGCTGAGAACCATCTTGCCTGAGAGAAGTGGAGAAGAGGCAGCAGGCTAGGCTCTGCCATCTTGCTCCCAGCAGTGCCCCTCCCTCTTCCAACTGCCATCATCACAAGGCTGAGAACCATCTTGCCTGAGAGAAGTGGAGAAGAGGCAGCAGGCTGGGCTGCTCTGCCATCTTGCTTCCAGCAGTATCCCTCCCTCTTCCAACTGCCATCATCACAAGGCTGAGAACCATCTTGCCTGAGAGAAGTGGAGAAGAAGCAGCAAGCTGGGCTGCTCTGCCATCTTGCTCCCAGCAGTGCCCCTCCCTCTTCCAACTGCCATCATCACAAGGCTGAGAACCATCTTGCCTGAGAGAAGTGGAGAAGAGGCAGCAGGCTGGGCTGCTCTGCCATCTTGCTCCCAGCAGTGCCCCTCCCTCTTCCAACTGCCATCATCACAAGGCTGAGAACCATCTTGCCTGAGAGAAGTGGAGAAGAAGCAGCAAGCTGGGCTGCTCTGCCATCTTGCTCCCAGCAGTGCCCCTCCCTCTTCCAACTGCTCCCATCACAAGATGGCAAAGAGTGTACGACAGCTAATCTACCAGTTGAGGAAACGTCTGGTCCTGAGGCCGAGCAAGGTGGGGCTGAGTAGATGCCGGCTGACCATCTCTACCATCTTCCAGTTTGTCATCAGTGAAGAGAAAATTCAAAGTAAAGAGAATAAGAAAATTCCAGCAATAAGAAGTGAACTGAAGAATTGGATCTGAAGACTTCAAATGCTTGCTTTTTGCTGTTCCCTGTTCCCTCCCACACCATTTTCCTTTTGTTTCTTGTCTCTTTAGATTGTAAGCCTGAGGGCAGGGACCTGTCTAAGATTAATATAATATTGTAACCCGCCCTGAGACCTTCGGGTATAGGGTGGGATAGAAATGCAAATAAATAAATAAATAAATAAATAAATAAATAAATAAATAAATAAATAAATAAATAAATAAATAGTGGAGAAAAAGTTCTTTTTGGCCGCCATCACCAGCGAAATGTGCTCTAACCTGTGTTCAGTCAGATTCACAGCCGGATTTACGCCACCTGCACTCTAGCTGTCGACCTTCCTGTTTCATAGCCCATAGCTCCATGGAATTCCAAGGAGCTTTTTGGGCTCCACAAGCATGCCGACTGCACTTGGGAGCAATCGTGTCAATAGGCCTGGTCATCTCCTGATTCCAGAGAGAGACCACAGCTTCGACAGGAGCGCCAGCCATGCCAACCGGGAAATCTCCCAGAGCATTCAGGAATCGCTTGGATTCCATAAGTCTCCAGGGGTCCTACAAGAAGATCGTGCCAAGAAAGATGTCCTCAAGAGTGTAGCATTTTAGCCCTGGAATGGCTGGAACTGCTGTAGGTCAGTAAGCGCAAACAAGCCCTGCCACATATGGTGAGGATCTGAGGTCATTCAAAACTTTTGGTCTCGGGTTATAAAGGAAATGAGAGACTTTCTAAAACCAGATGTGTGATTTCTGCCTAAAAAGATGTCTGCTCAAGCTATGGACTAAACAATTCAACTACTAGTGTGGTCAGAATATTGCTAGGTGTTTCTAACAGCTGCTAGAGAAGTTATAGCCAAAGAACAGAAAGACTGAAGCCTTTTAACAATCCAACAATGGTGTTTTCTACAGTTCTTTATCTTTATTAACTTGCACTTCTGACGCCTAAAATGAGAGATGTGCAATCAGGTATATGAGTCATATCCTGAAAAGTACACTATTATGGCTATTAATCTCCGTGTCAAATTATAATTCTTGGTACTTTTGACTTGTCAGTTGAAATCAGTCTTAAGAGAACAACTCTATGTGCATGTTTAGTAGTGTTTCCATAAGCAAACCATAAAATAGTATGGTTTGGCTTTTGACCAAGTAGGAGCTGATTCTCAGGAAAGAGGGAAATGACCTGGGTGATGTTGATACAAATGTTTGCTTTTATTGATAAAAGGCACCCAGGAAATAACTTCATATTTTGACGCAGCAAGTACTGTCAAAATTGGGTGCATTAGTCAAATAGTAGCCCAGCTCTATCCCAGGGCTGGCCTGAACCTTATCCAAAGGCCCTAGTGAGACTAGTTCTCTGGAAAGATGGACAAGCTCCTTTGTCATCAGCCAGAAAGGGAAAAACAGCACCAATCAACATTGATCAGGATGGAGCCCACGTCCATCCAGAGCAGCCATTCTATCACCAGGCTGCAGGAGGGGGAGACAGGTATTACCAGCTTTGGCTGTGAGCTGATCAGGCCCACACCTGAGGCCTTTTTGCACATGGGCTTTTGGAACGCGTGGAAGACAGCCCGGAACGCGGCATTCGCATTGCCGCGGCCGGGTTTGTATTCCAGCCCGTTCCGGGCTGTCTTCCGCGTGTTCCAGATGCAGAGCACTTTAAAGTGCTCTGTATCCATCCGTGCGCATTCGAAGCACCCCAGGCCATTCAGGGAGGGAAGTGTTCGCACACGCTTCCCTCCCTGACAGCCGTGGGCACGCCCCCCCGCCAGCATTGGCCAAAAATCGGCCTCACAGCTGGCGAGAGCCACGCTGATCACCAGCCTTGCCGGGCTGGCGATCGCGCATGCACGCTGACGCCGGTAGACAGAACAGGGAACCCACCAATTTGTGAGTCCCCTGTCCCATCTACCAGGGTCACTGTCGTTGGTAGATGGCAGACCGGACCCACGATTCGGTGGGTCCCATCTGCCATCTACCAGGGCCGGCGCACCCGCGCGATTCCTGGCTGGGCAAGGTTGCCGATGGCCTCGCTCATGGGGACGTGGCTCTTTCCCAGCCCCGGCAGCTCCACTGCAGCTGCCAGAGTTGGGGAGCCACAAGGATCGGCTTCCTCTCACCCCTTTCCGGAGCTCCTACCTGATCGGTGTCCGGGCTTGCACTGAGCCCAGGATGCCGGGAGCGCGCACCATGTGGCGCGCCACGGCCCCCTATTGGACAAGCAGTTCGTCCAATAGGGGGCCGCGGTGCGCCACATGGTGCATGCTCCCGGCATCCTGGGCTCAGTGCGAGCCCAGACACCGATCAGGTAGGAGCTCCGCCACGCGTGTTGCGGCCCGGGGGGGGGAGGGGGAGAATCATCTGCAGGGTGTAGGCGCCTACATCCAGGCGCCTACACCCCGAAGATGGATGCGATTGCGGTCGGGGGCTGGGGCGGGTGCGGTGGGTAGCTGGGTGGGGGTGAAGTACGGGGGGTGGGGGAATCATCTGCGGGGTGTAGGCACCTAGATCCAGGCGCCTACTTCCCGCAGATGGGCTCAATTGCGGTCGGGGCGAAGCCTTCGGAGACCGGAGCCAGGGGCTCCAATCTCCGAAGGGGTCCTGCCCCATAAGGAATTTGCCCTGGGCCCCGCGATGGGTGCCCGCGTGCCCGGGTAGCTTCGTGCCAGCTGCACAGGGCTCGATCGAGCCCCGTACAGGCGGCATGAAGCGGGGCAAGTGCCCTGACAGCGCTGCCCTCCCCTTGGGTGTTCGCACCCAATGGGAGGCAGCCTTTCAGGCCGTATCCCCGCCCCTGGCTGGCCTTTCCCGGCTAAGCAACTTCAGGACGCTTTAGCCATTTGCACACAGGCGCGCAGGAAAGCGTTTACATGTGTTCCTGCCTGCCTGTGTGCGAATGGCTAAAGCGTCCTGGTCACTGCGGCCTGTGCACTGGTAGCCTCACATTTAGATTATTGTAACGCACGCTATATGAGACCTATCTTGTATCTAGTGCGGAAGCTTCAAAATGCAGCAACCCGGTTGTTCAGTGGGGCACATGTCATACCTGTGCTTAAGCTATTGCACTGGTTGCCAGACAGAAAGATTTGACTAAATGTATTTGATAAGGTAAAATGTCTAGAATATGATTTAAATTGATGCAAGACTCAAAAGAAAAGGGATGGCTGGGAGTTCCAAATCTGAAAAGATATCATGATGTTTGCTGTTTAAATTGGATTGCAGAATGGTTCTGACTGAAAGATAAAATATTATTGCAAATTGAAGGGTACAATTTAAGACATAGTTTGCACCAATATTTTATGATGTGATAAAGTTCAAGTAAATGCTGCTTTTAAAAATCATTGCATAAAAATGCCTTATTGAAAGTTTGGAATAAGCATACAAATTGATTACATATACAGTAAAATACCATTATGGGTTTTGCCGCATAAAGGTTTATGTAAAAAATCTGAGAGAAGGGATGTTTGGATTAAATATGAAGAATTATTAATTAGAAATGATATAACAAATGAATTTGTTTTAAAAACAAGAGATCAATTAAATCCAGAAGGTTTGGAGGTTCAATGGTTCATGTATGCACAGTTTCTGAATGCACTTAGAGAGGGAAAAAGAAGACAACTTTGAAATGGGCAGAAGTAGGAAATTGAACTCAAAAAAGGGGAAAATATACATATCATATACAAATTACTTTTGAGAAGTAATTGGACCAAAAACAAATTAAGGAATGTATGATAATGTGGACTAGAAATTTTAATTATAATACACAGGTGAAATGATGAGCAAAACTTTGGATTAAAGATATGAAATTTACTGCATGCAGTGTCGTAAAATATAACTTACATTAGATGATGTATAGATGGCATTTAATGCTGTAAAAATAATAAAAAATGTATTAAGATATCTCTAATATGTGTTGGAAATGTAGAACACAAGAAGGTACTTTTTATCATACATAGTGATATACCAAAAGGAAAAATGGTTGCAAATCTCTACATTTCTGCAGAAGATATTAAAAACTAATATTCCTTTTAAATCAGAATTGTACTTATTAGGTATAGTAAATTGTTTTATGTACAAGAGTGAACGTTTGTTTGAACATTTCAATCTGCTTTCATATTTTTAAACAAAGGCTTTGACTGTTTATTCATGGTTAATTACTGATGGGAGCTTAATATTTCTCACAGTTAATTCTTGACCCACCGTTTTTAAAGAGTTGCATTCTCTGAAGCTGAAGTGAAAACACTTGCTCAGTGTTGTATAAAAAAAAAAACAAGGTAAAAGAAAACAGCTAAAAAAACGACCAAGGAAGAGGAAAGAAGACATTGTAAGGCAGTATTTTGGAATCTTCCAGGCATGGGGAGGCGGGTTCTGCTAGCAGCCTCCTTCAGGACATTTCCCAGTGACATATCAGCACCAGAGCTTACATCGCTAAGCCGGAAGGCCATCCTGAGCTGAATAGTAACAGGTGCTCTGTAATCTTGTATATAGTAATGCTGTGAGAAATGAAAGTTGTTACGGGAAGCAGGTCGATGTGACCCCAAAGAACAGTCCCTTGCTAGGATTGGTCCAGAGGGCTCACATGGAATGGATGTTTCCGATAACCACATGCTGATTCATCTGTATGTGTCTCAGTTTTCAGTAACGATGTCGTGTTACAGCATATACTCATATGATAGAAGCTAAGTTGTATATCTTTTATTCTTTTCATATATCCGTGCATTCACTCATCGTAGCAATAAACCTTCCACCTGGAATGCAAAAGAGACTGTTCTTGCTTGTGAACTCCATGCCCACAATATGTTTGCTGTGCACTTGCTAGAAGCAAGTCCTGCTAAACTAAGAAATCCCAACACTATTTAGGATGGCTAAAGATAAAGGTAGATTAAACCATTTTGAAGTTATGGGTGGGCAGACACTAAATTGCGTTCCTGTTTTTTCCTGAGGAATGGGATTATCCTTAACTCAAATAATCCCGGCACTGAGTCTGCTTAACCAAGGACACGATCACACCTGGCTGAACTAGGTTGTCCCATTACGAAACTGAACTGGAGCAGTTCTAGTTCTCTTCACACCCAGTCCCTGGTAATCAGCCTCATGTCGTCTTCAGCTTGGGCTGCTATGATCACACCTTTTATGTTATCTCCCGAGTCTTCTTTACAGGACTCTTTAATTCTCCACCCCTATTGATTACATCAACACCACCTGCTTTCCAATAGGATAAAGTTCTGTCAATCAATGGTGGCAACAGGGTGTGTTTGGAGCTGTGTGGTGCTAACAGCAAACTCAATACTAACACAGGTACAGAGCTATCCTAGGGTGCTTCTGCACCTGCCACCGAGAAACGGATTTAAGAAAATCCTTTCCTGGTGATCCATCCTCCCGAGGATACGTCTGAAATGGGGACAGATCCCAGGAGGACGGATCTGGCCAGCCGGATTCCCTGGGTGCTGTGTGGAGGTTGCAGCACCAATTCCAAAGGCAATCCAACCTCCTGCGCCACTGATGCTGCCCCGGAGCCGTGGGACTGGAGCATGCAGCTGCCAGTCACTGCACGTTTCTGCTAGGATGTGGCATGTGGGGGAGGGGCTTTGGAGGCAGCCTAGCCTGCTTCCGCTCTCCCCAAGATGGGGGCTGCCGGCACATCCAGCCCCTTGGCTCTCCGTGTATGGAGATCAAGGTGAGGGACTGGATGGAAGACCTAATTTTCAAGGTCTTCCCAGAGGACAGATCTTTTGGTGGCGAGACCCCATTAAGAACGAGTCTCACGCGCTGGAGTGCAGAAGTAGCCACCTCAACGGGTCCCAGAGCCGGCCTCCAGTGCAGAAGGTAAGTCCTGTAAGTGTCTCGTATGTGTCCTGTATATGTTGTTAATGTGTTTTAGTGGCCTGTGCGGAAGTACCCCTAATTGCATACTAGAGGTCTAAGTGCAAATTCAGCCCTCATTTCCCTTGCACATTGCTGAAGGAAAACAGAAGCTACATTATGCTTAGAAATGCATCTTTTCTCCTCTTGCTCCACACTGTCCCTCCCCCCCTCCCAATAGTGCTTTTCTGGCTTTTTGTTTTTAAACCCCTCCCTAGCACAAAATAGATTTATATTTTTAAAAAATGGATGTCATGGTCAGCCAGGATGATGACTCAGAGGATGAGGAGGATTCACTTCCTGAGGTACAGGAGGAACCTGAGGTGATGCCAGGACCCAGTTCTGACCCCCCAGCCCCATTGGAACCTGGGGTTCAGCAGCCCAGCCCTACCACAGCAGAGGTGCAGGATGTGGGAGACAGGGAACAGCAGAGCCCAGAGATCCCCAGCTTTAAGCAAAGGAGAGCAGAGAAGCAAGGGTTAAGAAGATCAAACAGGCTGGCCCAGAAACATGCAGATCACCTGCACCTGTGAACTCAATCTGCAAAGTTAAAACACGGGGCAGATGCTCAAGCCCTTTGTCAGAAACTATTTGTTCACCTTAAGAGAAAGCTGCTGTATCTGACTCCTGGACTGCTTGGGAACCCTAGACCTTGGAACGTACCCGTTGACCACCCTTCTGGCTGCCCTGACCTCGGACTGGACTGTTTGTATGACCCTCGTTAACCCTGGACTTGGACTGTTTTGGATTCCTGCTTTTCGGACATCGTTTGGGGCTGTATCTTTGCGGAGCAATCTCTTACCAGCTGTGTGTTTGTAGGTGAGCGGGCAGCTTTCCCGGACAATGATGGGCAGAGTCCACAAGCTGCGATCGGAACAAAGGAGAGTCGGGGGGCGGAGGGAGAATGGTAGAGCATAAGAATGTTTGCTCCTAGCTTGACAGGGGTGGGATGGAGCTGCAAATCTTGAGTGATGGTGCTGATCTGGCCTATGCCTCCCCATGATTTGGATCAGTAGGTCTGGTGAATTGGACCTACTGATTCAGATTGAAATCAGGTAAGTGCAGAAATGGCCCGTGTCTTTCTTCAAGACTTACCATTGTTGTTTGGCAGGTTGCCTGGATTTTACAGTTCCTGTCCGGAAAAGAAAAGGGATTAACAGTCAGAGTTCTTGGAATCCGTTTGTCTCAGCATTCATTTGGCTGGTTTCTTGAATTGCGTAACTTATCAATCAGCATGCACTAAATCTGTTTATAGATTCCCTTTAAGCTTTGGCTCTGAGCCACACTCCCAGTTAATAAATTACCGGTAGTTGTGGTCATCCATTGGGCTACACAGCTGAACTAGCCAGTGCAATGAAGGAGAAGGACAGACAGGGAAAGGAGCAGCCTGCAAAAAGGGTAAGTAGGAGAATGAACGCTCATCAGCTTTTCTAGAAACAGTATATGTATGTAAATATCTGCTTGGGTTTTATTTATCAGGGGAGAATTTCGGAGACCGGAGTTTTCAGAAGCACTAAAACCTGCTTCAGATCAAGAAATGCTGTGAGTGTAAGAATCAATTTCCTTTTAATGTAGTACAAGATTTTCTGAAATGCATGTGTGCTGGTTAACCATTAACACGGTTGCTAAGAATAATGGAAGAAAGCCGATCTCGGATGCAACTACGCGACTACATATATGCTTTTTCAAGCTTTTCTGATATGTTTGACGCCAACAGTCACCCTTGTTTAGCATCCTCAGTTTAGTAAGGATTTTGGCTATCTGTAGTAAATTAAGGTTGCCTCTTGGTTGAGAAATTGGCTGCAATCCTCTAGTGAACAACAGCACAGCATTACCACAAAAAGCAGGGCAGTGATGAAATATGGAAGGTGCATCCAGGGATCTGCTTTCAATGTATTCAGGAGAATAACTGGCACTTAAAGACATAGGGGGCGTCCACATGCCGATTTGGTACGGTGTCGAGAGCGGGATCGGCGCTGGCTGTCTGCATGGGCTTTTGATTTGGTACGCGAAAAGAGTGCCAAATCCCCCCATACAGCGCCCACAGGGGACCAAATTTGCCCCCCCCCGTGAAAACGAGTCTCGGCACCGTATGGGGGCCCAGTGCGCTTGCTTAGCAAGCCGGGAATCCACATGTGGACGCTTGCGGGCTAACGGGGAGGAGTTTCCAGCTCACATCATGGGGCGGGGTGTGTTTTTTTTGGTTTCTTTTGCACCCCCGATCTGCTAGGCGACATGAGGCAGGCTCGATTTTAAGTTTACAGCATTCCCGTGTTTTTTTGCAGGATCACAGGGGCGCAAAGCAGCTGCTGTCACCTGTTCTGAACCAGCAGCTGTCAATTGTCAAGCACCTACTGCTGCTAAATCACAGCTTTTGACATTAAAAAAAAATTATTTTAAGCTAAAAAATGACCCTAAAAAATTTAGCTTAATTTTTTTTTTTTGCCACCATGGGGACATGGCCAAAGTGTCCGTTACCTCTAGCAGCTCAGTGCATCAACTTTTCCATTCCTTCTTTCCCCAAGTGGCACTCAAAGTGTGGTTGATGTAGGTTTATTGGAGTCTCATCTCATGCAGGTGCGCACAGGGTTAGAGCTTTTTCATGTTCTGTTTATGGTTAACTCAGATTTTTTACCACTGGCTTCACATGTGGCAAACTCCAGTAAGCCGCACCTACCCTCATGAACACCAGCTAGCCTTGTGCTCCTAAGGCACCTTAGCAATATTTATTTCACCTTCTTAAGGCATTGGCAGTCCTGGCCAGTGACCAGCGAGCTCCAAAGAAATTTCCTGCAAGGAAGTATGAACTCAGGAACATGAGGATTGCTCTGGTAAGTTTGTGGGATGGATCCTGTGAGTTTTAGAAAGGTTGTTTTCACTTGGGGTGTGGCTCCTTTGGCTGGTTTAGCTGCTACGGGGGTGGGTGAGGGTTCTGAGCTAGCTGGAGCACGTGGTCAGAAGGAAGGGGCAGGTGTTGCTGATTCAGAGGATGCAGTCTGAGCCTCTAACGGCATGCAAAATACATGTAGTAACAAATGTTTGAAAAAAACTAATTCATTTTTTAAAAACTAAATTTTAGCAAACATTTAAATGACTTTTAAAAGCTAGAAAATTTAAATAGTAACAAATACAGTTCAAAGAAGGAAAATAGAGGACCAAATCCAAAACGCATGGGGACACCCCTTGCTGATCCCGAGTTTGGTACTGTCCCGAATGTGCATGGGGACATGCCCTTAGAGGGAATATCCAAGACAGTAGCATTCATCCATCATACATAGAACAGAACTGGCAGCACCCCCAGGATCATTGTATTCAAACTCACTTTGGCAAATTGCTGCTAGAATGAATTAGCTATGTTTATCCATGCTTGACCTTCAGCTGACACTACATCCTCAGGCCCTGTGGCCAATTGTGGCTTGGATGACAGGTAAATCTTGTTGCAACCGCCTCCCTGAGGGTGCCCCCATCCTGGCCTTTCCGGCTTGAATGGGGAATGCATTGACATCTGTGACTATATTACTGCTGGGAGAGCTGCCAAAGAATGTAGGTCCTGACAGCAACCTACTCAGTATCTGATGGTTGCAGGTAATTTCTGATATCTGCTCCAGCTATGCTTTGCTTGCTGGCAGCACCCCAGAGGATGTTTCCAACAATTCTTGTTGCATACACCCCAGAGGATGGAATAAAAGCATAAACAATGTGAAATCATATATAACAGATAAATTACAGTATATTCTGGCGTATAAGACTACTTTTTAACCCAGGGAAATCTTCTCAAAAGTCGGGGGTCGTCGTATACGCCGGGTGTCATCTTCTTATACGGTGAGTACGTATATCCCAGACTCTATATTTTAACTGGAAAAGTTGGGGGTCGTCTTATACACCGGAATATATGGGTAAGCATAAATAGTCAATGTAAAAGAAAAATCTAGGAAAGTAAAAATGGAAAGTAGAGTAAATAATTACTGACCAAATTAGCTAGAATGAAGAACTGTTATCTCTAGATGGGTGTTTTTCCACTGGCAGAAAGTACCCATTTTTGCACCCATTAAGGACCCATTTGGGTGTGAGTCGGATGACCCCATTTCCACCACGGCACCATTTGGGACACATTTGTGTCCACCGCCGCTGGGGAAATCCGGATCATATGGGTACATCTCAGCCTCTAATCCTGCGCAGAACGCCTCTGGAAGGCTGGAGCTGCCAGCAACAGCCCCGGCCAATTAGGAGGCACGCAGGACACAGGCGCGCTGCATCCTGGGTCCCTCCTTCCAGAACTGGGGCGATGCCAAGCAGGAAAGGAGGGGATCGCGTGGGCTTCCCCTCGGGGTGGGCTTGAGAGGGGTTTAGGGAAGCTCCCCCTGGCTCCAGAAGCGGCGATCCGCCGCTTCTGGGGTAAGGGCGAGCCACGGCAGCGAGGTTCCCTGGCTCGCCATGCTTGGTTCCAAGGAGCCAATCATGGCGGGCTGGGGGAGGGCTCCGGAGCACGGATGGGAGGCGGGTGCTGTGCGTCTGCACAGCACCCACCTCCTATCCGGATTTAATCCGTCCTCCCACCACGTGTGCGGAGGGACGGGGAGGTGGTAGATCTCTGTTAATCCGGATCTACCGGGCATACGGATTTAGTAAAACTGGGTCTACTGGAACCCGGTTTTACTAAATCCGGGTGTGGTAGATCCGGATTTATTAGCGCCTGTGCGGAAGCACCCTATATGTTTTGTAGAAGGCTGCTATGTAGCCATCCAGTCTTGGGTCTTTATCTGCCTTTAACTTGCTAATTTGGGATGTTATCTCCTGTATTGTTATTTGGGCATTTAGAATCTCCTTCTGCTCCACTGTTAGTTTGTTCCTAATCAGAAGTAAAAAGTCTATACCCTGTGTTTGGCTTATTGCCATGTTAGTTGGTTGAGGTGTATCCTATAGTCTCTGATAAAAAGCTTGGACAGGCAATTTTTCACTATCAAAGACTCTGGTTTTTGCTGGAGTTTCTCTTCTTTTCATATAATTCTTAATTTGTCTAGTGGCTAGCTAAAATGTTAGTTTTTTGAAGGATTATTAAAGTTTGGGAGAGGAGCTACCAGGAAGCTGACCACTCAGGAACCATACTCATGGGCGTCTGTTAAGGCACTTTAAATGCTCATGAGGGCACAGTGTCTTCAGGACACTGCCCCACATAGTACACTTAAGGTACAAGAGAAGCGCAGCTTACAAAAGCACTCCTATGGCGCTCCAACAGAAGTGCAAGAGAAGGAGCTCTGCAGAGCCCTTTTTCCTGCCTGCCAACCGGGGTGGAGGCCCTGGTGCCACTATTCAGGAAAACGTACGGAATGCCACTGAGGAAGCCAATATCATCAAAACCCCATGGAGACATTTTCCATGTCCGAAGATCCTTCCAACGGTTTAAGATCAAAGACCATTTTCAGCCTTGACAGCAGAGGGGGGGGGGGGCGGTGTGTGAATACTATGGCTGTACATTAAGGCAAGGGAGGGGCTCTATGTTTGCAGTGCTTCTTCCCTTCTTGTGTGGATTCTATCATTTCATAAGCACCAGATATTTCATAAGAAATTATCTCTTCCCCCCCCCCCCCGCCAGGATGTAAAGAATTCACAATCAAAATTTAAATATATCTACACAAAAGAATATTTCCTCCAAACGGAGAAAAATATGCCCGTGTACTTTCATCAATACGGAGCCGACGTAAGACGCCTCGGGCAAAACCCAGGTATATTGATTCTACGTAAAATGTGGCAATGGGAGGGAGGTAATGAGACTTTTCTTTTGTGTGCCACCCTGGCGATGCTGCTAGGCCTCAGTGGCTTCTTTGGCCCAGGAGGTGTGAAAGTCCCCAAGGTGCATGTCCGAAGCTCATGCATTGGTTCTATCAAAGACTAGCAGATGTTTGCACAGTTAGTGATTCACAAAGCAAAACTAGTGAGGATGAGCAGAGGAGCCAGGAACTTGGATGCCAGGGGCCTTTCTAAACTTGGACCATTAGTCAGTCTGGGGAATGGCCCCCGGCAGATCACTGGCACTGGAAAGAGCTGTTTCTGCACCAGAATGGCTCTTTCTGTTTAGGCACGTTCCCCGGTCTATATTAACATGTTCCAATTTAAGTTGGGGGGTGGTTTTTTTTGGACGTCATCTGAGATTTTTAATGGAAGTCACTAAAAAATCTTTAAATAAAGAAATGTTTATTATTGCTTTATCCATGGGCTTGTTCACACTTGGCTTTATTCTGGAATATATCCTGGAATAGGGGCCGGCTGTCCACATTGTAGCACAGGCTAGAGCTGGCCCCAAGTGAGGCCTGCCAGAGTCTGCATTAGCACGTGGACAACAGACTCCTATTCCGTGAGAGGCGCCAGAAAAAGGCCAGTGTGAACAGGCCCCGGGGTTAAGCAGATGTTTTCAGTATTGATTGTCAGTGTTCTACTAAAGACAAAGCATGAAAGTTAACCTGGAATAAAATAGTGAAAACCTTGGGTATAGAGGGCCAGAAACCTCATTTAAATAGGCACCAAAGGGGAGGGATATTTCTGGGTTGGAGACAGTGCAGGGTGTCCATACCACATTGTATGCTTGGGTGTTTTTCCACTGTCAAAAAGTACCCATTTTTGCACCCATTAAGGACCCATTTGGGTGTGAGCCGGATGACCCCATTTCCACCACAGCACCCATTTGGTACACAGTTGTTTCCACCACCGCTGGGGAAATCCGGATCATATGGGTACATCTCAGCCTTTAATCTGGATTTTCTGTAGACCCCATTAATGGGGTCTACAATGGGGTCTTCAGCCAGAAAATCTGGATTAAAGGGAGCCTGTTTCCACGAGAAACAGGCAATGGGGTCTAGAGGAGGCTACGGGGAGGGGATGCACCCATGGGGGGGGGAGCCCCAAAATCCCAGCTTCGAAGTCATTTCGAAATCATTCCGAAGTCACTCCGAAGAAATCGGCAAACTCTTCGGAGAGGCTCCGGAGCTGTCAGCACAGCCTGTTTGCTATTAGCGCAGCCCGTTCGCTATTAGCGCAGACCGCGTGGACTTCCCTCTGAAATCCCTCCAAAACGATCAGCAAAGACTTTGGAGTCTTGCCGCCGGTCTCTCCAAAGATCAGCACAGACTTCGGAGGTGCTCTGGAGCAATTTCCCACTGACATCGCGGCCGCTCCGGGACTGTCTTGCGCTGACTTCAGAGACGTTCCGAAGGGACTCTGGAGCAGCTTTGTAGTCTGTGCCGGTCTCTTCAGAGGGACTTCAAAGAGTGCACCACCCTGGCCATGTCTTCACGGCAACCTTATCTCGGATTCAAAACGTTTTCAATCGTCAGAGTCCGCACAGCAGTTTGGCTTAACATGCTTTCCCCATGTTAAACCACCCCAAAGCGTGGTGAATCTCAATCCTGATTTCAACAGGTCTCACTCCGGATTGTGCACTTGATACGTGTTTCATTTTTTACTGTGTGGACAGTACCGTGTTAAGGGATGAGAATCCGTGTTTAGGGTTTCCCTCCCCCAATAGCTTGCTTCCAAAGATAGTGATTTCATTGGAAAAATCCACCCCTCAAAACAGGCACTATAAAAATCCACTCATTAAAGCTACACTGTAGCGGTCTAGCCACTTCACGCCTTATAACAATGTTGCAAATTTCTGCAATTCTGAAAGTGCTGACCTTTAGGAAGGGAGAGGAAAAGAAAGCCCTGGAGGTTCTGTTTTAAAGGCTGTGGCTGTGAAGGGGGCTTGAGTTGCTGCTGCTGCTGCTGTGTGCCCTGGGAAATGGGGAGAGGAGGGGAAAGAATCGCTGGCTGCCTGCTGCCATTTTTCATCCATCCAGGCAAGCGGCAGCCACCCAGCCACCCAGCTAGGCTCCCTGAAGGGGTCCCTTATGGGTGGCACGTCCATGCCAGGAGGAAGAGGGCAGGGCAGCCCCGAAAAGCGGCTTTTAAAAAGTAGCCACTTCAGTCCCCCCTTGAGTCACATACGCCACATACGATCCTCAGAATCCAGATCGAACACGATTAAGTTAAAAGTAATGGGAACAGGCAAATTCGCGTTTGCATCCGGTTCTATTATTTCGGTTTAGGGAAAGTGAAATAAGCTTGCTGTGGGGATTCGCCCCCTGTCTCCCGAAACACGTGGGGTGACGGACAGACCCCTTGGGGGTCGATCCGGATTGCCCCCATGGGTGCAAAGATGTTACCACGGCAGGGGGGTTAGCACCCATTGCTAATGGGTGCTACACCTCCCGTGGAAACACATTGGGTGCTTCCCTTAATCCGGATCTACTAGATCTGGATTAAGGAATGCACCCGTTCCTTATATCCGGATCTTCTTAGATCTTGGTCCAAGGAGCGCGGTGGAAAAACACCCCTTCTCTCTCAACCGCACAACTGAGATGCAATTAGCACACTTTACTGCATGCTTTTTGCGCAAAGGGAGGATTTGCACTTTGCCTCCTGTCACCGGGAGATGAAGTGCTAAGATGGTTTAGGCATCCACACTTGCAGACACCCAAAGCATTAAAAACGTAGCCGGCACTTAACTTATTATACCCACCCTGAGTCCTTCAGGCATAGGACAGGATAAAAATGCAAATAAATAACTAAAGTTAGTGTGAACGTTGGCCATTAGCAGGGCGACCTGGCAATGCAGCGCATAATAGCACCAGCACCGCCAGTCACATGCTCCCCTGCACCAGGAAGACCTGCCAAAGGAGCACAGTGTCCGGGAAAGCTGCCCGCTCACCTACAAACACACAGCTGGTAAGAGATTGCTCCGCAAAGATACAGCCCCAAACGATGTCCGAAAAGCAGGAATCCAAAACAGTCCAAGTCCAGGGTTAACGAGGGTCATACAAACAGTCCAGTCCGAGGTCAGGGCAGCCAGAAGGGTGGTCAACGGGTACGTTCCAAGGTCTAGGGTTCCCAAGCAGTCCAGGAGTCAGATACAGCAGCTTTCTCTTAAGGTGAACAAATAGTTTCTGACAAAGGGCTTGAGCATCTGCCCCGTGTTTTAACTTTGCAGATTGAGTTCACAGGTGCAGGTGATCTGCATGTTTCTGGGCCAGCCCGTTTGATCTTCTTAACCCTTGCTTCTCTGCTCTCCTTTGCTTAAAGCTGGGGATCTCTGGGCTCTGCTGTTCCCTGTCTCCCACATCCTGCACCTCTGCTGTGGTAGGGCTGGGCTGCTGAACCCCAGGTTCCAATGGGGCTGGGGGGTCAGAACTGGGTCCTGGCATCACCTCAGGTTCCTCCTGTACCTCAGGAAGTGAATCCTCCTCATCCTCTGAGTCATCATCCTGGCTGACCATGACACACAGAAGGCTTACTAGTCCTGCATGGAGCAGTTCCTGGTAAAGGGCTACATGAAGCGCCAACGCTCCATGCTGGAATGTCCCCCACATGCTTTTACTTCTCTGGAGAAGATTTATCTTGGTTTATATTTTTTTAAATATTAGCATACGTTTTGTCATATCTTGGAACCTGCCCTGGGAGGCATACAAAATTTAAAACTAGAATGGATCCAGGAGGATCAGTGTGGCACGTTGTGATCTGTTTCCCCACTATACTGTTGTTGAATGAGATGCTCAGGCAGTTACTAACATTTTGGTCTTTATTACATTTAGCGTTGCCTCTGAATACCTCCGTGCATTTCTTCCACGAAAAAAGTAAGAATTTGATGACAATGTTTTCCTGTTGTGATTGCTTCACGAGGGGGGCAGACGTACCTAACGCTGTGCACGCTCTTTGTTGTCCGTGATTTCCATGGTCAAAGATAACCAGAGTACTGAAGAAGACAAAAGCTTTAATATTGCAATGAAATGCTGTAATTTAATCCATGCAAAAATGAGTCCAGGAGTAATTCTGACGGAAAAGTCTAAAGAGGTCCGATTCTTGTGACCGCAGTGAAAGCCACGTCTGCTTGAACTGAGTCACAGAAAAGAGCCAAATCATATACAGTATACAGAGTAGTACAAAGTGAAAACTATCCCAGTGCTGCTGTTCTTTAGACCTGGAAGGAATTCTTTTTCAGTATCAAATGTGGAAATTGGTCAAGTGTTATTTGTATTATGAATTTAGCTTCGACACAATATTCATCCATCCTTTCTCTTCCTATTGACTGTGTAGCTTTATAATATATATTCATGGTCATAAGGTTAATCTTGTGCAATCTTCTTTTTTTCAGACAAAGACCAAAATGAGAATTTAGTTGCTTTTACCCAAGAAAAACAAGGGAAACTTCTGATGCTGAACAAAGAGTCCAAGCGAGTGACGGTAACTACTGTATTTTCTGGCGTATAAGACTACTTTTTAACCCAGGAAAATCTTCTCAAAAGTTGGGGGTCGTCTTATACACCGGGTGTTGTATTCTTATATAGCAAGTATATCCCAAACTCTATATTTTAACTGGAAAGTTGGGGGTTGTCTTATACACCCAGTCGTCTTATACGCCGGAAAATACGGTAAATGGTTTTGTTTGTGATGTGGTAGGGATGCAGTCCATGGTGTCAGTAGTCATGGGTGCACCAGAAATGCCTGGAACCAGCATGCGTCAAACTGGTCTTGGGTTTGGTTTGGTGGTTAAGGAGCCGCACTCCCCCATGAAGCCAGCTAGGTGACCTTGGGCTAGTCACAGCTCTCTTCTGAGCTCTCGCAGCCCCATTCATCTCACAGGGTATTCTGTTGTGGGGAGGAGAATAGAAAAGCTTTGTCAGCCACTTTGAGTCCCCTTAAATGGGTGAGAAAAGCGGGGTAGAAAAGCCAACTCTTCTTCTTCACTGAGGTCCAAGGCATAGCAAAAATCCTTCTTTGATTTCTGTCTTCACATCATATAAGGGTCCCACTTTGCCTTCTTTGGCAGAAGTCTGTACTATCCTAGCTGTAAACCCAACAGAATGTGAGCTTATTTATTTATTGGAGATATTTCTATACCGCACTTCATTAAAATGTTAGGATGATCGATAAGAAGTGCTGGGAAAATTAAAGCTATGGAAAAAAAAATAGTCTGACCCCCGTATCTACTGGGGATATGTTCCAGCTCCTACTGGGCTTACCAGAAACTGTGGATAATCATGAACAGGCCTTCCGGTTCTGGGTCACGGAACCCCAGAACCAGAAGTGTGTTCTGGCCTCTGGAAGGCCTATTCTGGCTTCTGGAGAGCGTAGGAATAGGCATGCGATGCTGCCGGATGCCTCCTGCCCGCCTCCCACAAACCCCCTTACATTTTGGGAAGGGCTCCGATGGCATCACACTATTCCAGCACTCTATGGAGGTTGAAATAGGCCTTCCAATTCTGGGTGCTTTTCCCTTATGGCACCCATGGGGGGCATTGGGGAGCTGATCCAGTAACTGTGGTTCCTGAATCAGTGGATACTGGGGTCCAACTGTATTGCACTAGTAGAATAGATTTAAAAATGTAAAGCCTCCTGCAAGCTTTAGTTCATTAGGACTAGCAAATGTCTGAATAGTTACAGATCATCAGAGAAAGCGCCAACAACTCAGCAGATGTGTGCTGTTCTTTCAGGTGCCACTGCTGAAGAAGGAGGGATGGGCGAGAAAATGGGGAGCCAGCCCTTAAATTAGCTTTTATTTGGCTTGGGTGCCACCTATGGTATGGAAGGAACAGTTGGGCAGAAGGCTAATATATTTACCCAGCCACTTACCTTCAGAGAACTAATTTGCCCAGATGTCTGATGGTTAATATTGCTTTTTCCCCTTAGCCATTTTTCATTTTTGTGCATTTTAAATTATTATACTTTTAACTGTTTTTAGGTTGTATTGCATTTTATTTGTCTTGTGCACAGCTTTGGGACATAGAGGAAGCGCTGTGCAAAAAAACCTAAGTAATTAAATAAAATATGGGAGTCTTTTGGCTTTCAAAATATACACAGCATTGCCCTGCTGTCTACAACTAATGGTTAAAAAAAATTTCTTCACTATTCTGTTTCTGTAAGCTGCTTTTTCCTTACAGGAGTTACCTTAGATCTTACAATAGTAGAAAAAAGAGTCAAAGTTAACACTTTGGGATGTCTCTCATTGCAGGTGACTCAGATGGATCCAAGGACGAAAATGGAAGACGTATGTGTCCACTGGAATCCCCTTTAGAAGGCCATAATATTATGATGATGTGGGGTGTTTTTCTGCTGGCAGAAAGTACCCATTTTAGCACCCATTAAGGACCCATTTGGCTCAGAGCCGGATGACCCCATTTCCACCACGGACCGCATTAGGGACACATTTGTTTCCACCGCAGTTCGGGAAATCCGGATCATATGGGTCCTTCAAGACCTATAATCCGGATTTAGTGTAGACCCTTTGGGTCTACAATGGGGTCTTCAGCCTGAAAATCTGGATTGTTGGGAGGCTGTTTCCACTACAATCCAGCAATGGGGTCTAGAGGAGGATAGGGGGAGGGGGAGCCCATGGGGGGGAGCCCCAAATCAAAGCTTCGAAGTCCCTCCGAAGTTGCCTTAGGAGATTAGCAAAGGCTCAGAAGACAAACCCCTTGGGAGAACAAAGTCGACTGTTAAGGCTGACTCATCAGTGCTCACAAGGAGCTAATTCACATGCACCTCTCTTGCATTGCTTTCTCAAGGGGTTTGTCTTCTGAGCCTTTGCTAATCTCTGAAGGAAGTTTCCTTCGGAAGGACTTTGGAGCCTTTGCTAACCTCTGAAGGCAACTTTGGAGATTGCACCCCCTGACCCCCAAAACACCTGGAGTGACAGGCAGACCCCTTGTGGGTCAATCTGGATTTGCCACATGGGTGCTCCAGTGTTTCCACAGCAGGGAGGCTAGCACCCATTGCTGTTGGGTGTTAGACCACCCATGGAAACACATTGGGTACTTCCCTTAATTCGGATCTACTATGCATATCATGTCAGGATCCAAGCTGCAGCATGGAGGGCCTGCCCAGGGTAACTGAAGGCAATGAAAAACAGCAGGGATCTAAGCCTCAGAAAATGCTGCTGCAACAGAATTCAACCAGCAGCAGCGTGGCCTTTCCACCCCGTAGTTGCCTTCCAGTGCGCTCCCAGACGGAGCATCTGTGTTTGGAGAAGCCATGTCCAACTAAGAAATGGCTTCTTCCATGCAGGATGACACTGGAAGGCAATGACATGTGGAGCAAGATTAAGTAGGGTTGTGCACAAATATTTGAAAATCCAAGAATCTGATTTGAATTCAACAAATATTGACATAATTCGAATCAGATTTAACGATATTCGAATTTAGACATTCAAACGGATTTTTGGAAATCCAATATGGATACTTGAATAATTCGAATGCATAGATTCATATTTATCACATTTGAATTTGCGTGAAAATTATGTGTATTTGCGCTTATAATGTGGGATGAAAATGGGATGCATAGAGGGATAAAACGGGATGCATATGGAATGCGTGCAGATTTGTATAACCGATACGAATGTTGCCAACATTCGTATCTTTAAATACAAATTGGATTATCAAATTTACAAATTCAAACAATGCAGATTTGAATCGGATTTTTGGAAACTCGGATTTTTAACATTTGAATTGAATTTTCAGATATTCGATTCGACTCAAATTCGAATGCCAAAAAACATTCATGCGCACCCCTAAGATGAAGGGCTCCACACATACACTTACCTTCTCCAGTGCCAGAACCTGTACGCCTCTAGATGCTGGATTTGCACTTCTGGTGCTGGAGGATCACCTGACAAACGAAAATAGCAGCACCTGGACATGCGTCCACACCAGAGTAAGGGTGCTTCCGCACTGACCTCTGAAATCCGGATCTATTTAGATCCAGATTTTGGAGATCCGTGGTAAGTAGACCTGTATCTAGCAGATACGGATCTACTACCATAAATTCCGTCCACACCCACAAGGGTGGGACGAACTTAGATCCGGATTTGAGGTGGGTGCAGTGTGGAAGCACAGTACCGACCTCAATCCGGATCTCCAGAGGCCCTCCCCCGGCCCACCATGATTGGCTCCTCCAGAGCCGAGCATGGCGAGCCGGCGGTCTCCCATCTCGCTGCTCCCCCTCGCCCCAGAAGCCGCGGATCGTGGCTTCTGGAGCCGGGGGAGGCTTCCCCTCCCCCCCATCCCACCCTAGGGAGAGCGCAAGCGATCCCCTCCTTACCTTAATGCAGCCAGGCCCATTCTGGCTGTGAGTCCCAGTTCCCTGCACGCCTGCGTCCGGCGTGCCTCCCGATCGGCCAGGGCCGCACCTGGCTTCAGGAGGCTCCCTGCGCAGGCGCGCTGCCCTGGCCAAAGTGCGCCTCCCGAATGGCCAGGGCCGCACGCCTGCGACATCCATCCTCCAGGTCACGGCAAAAGAGCACTGGGAACACCACCACCCTGGGCTATCCCATGGTGGGTGGGTGGCGCACATCACTGTACCTTCCTGTGTGTAGACCCTCCTGGGGTGTCCCTTTGGCAAAGTGGTAAGAAACAACTGCTCATGGAGCACAGAGCTGGTTTCTCCCTGTGGCTGCCGTAAGAAGGGCCAGTAGCTTTATACCAACCTACCTGCAAACGTCAATTGCATATAAAGTAGAAGCAGAACCAAATGAAACACTTAGGCCCTGTCCCCAAAAGACTTATTAGCCCCTCTCGGCTTCCTCTGCCATCACTCTGTTATAGCTGACTTTAAAAGTCCCCTCCACTTCCGGAATAAGCGCCCCCATGGTAGCCGCGATCTAAACGGACTTTCCGTCCCCATGGTAGCCGTCTTCTCTTTCCGGGCATCTTTTTCTCCCCGCCCCCTCTCTTGCTAAAAGGAAAAATAGCCAGATCTCCATCTCCTGAAACGGCTTCCCACCCCTAGCAAAGGCAGATGATCGCTCATTCATTCACTTTCAGCACTTACTTTCACTCAGTTCTCTGTTAGAAAAGGCTTTCCGCCCCGGCAAAGTCAGCGGCTGCAGCCATCGGCAGCGCGATCCTTCGCTCATTCTCTTTTAAGGCTTTCACAGATCACTTGATAACAATGTTGCAATTCTGAGCAATTCTGGCTCTTTTTACAAAGGAAAGGAAGCGAACCTGCTGCATTTCTCAGATGTGTGAATGCTTTTTGGCTGTGTGTGCAGGCAAGCAATCCCCGCCCCTTTTGCCACGGAGCGTCCTCAAGGCAGATATAGCGAGCAAAACCCGCGAATCGCCGAAAGAGCGCTGGAACTCTTCTTTAAAGTGCACGTATTTTATCGCGGGTGTCTCACTTTCCTAAGCTCCCTAAGCGCCTTGTAAAGGCTGGAATGGGGCCGCTCAGAGGCAAAAGAAGAGTTCCAGCAGACTTTCAATTGCATGGGGACAGGGCCTTAAAGAGATGCAGGCGATCTAAGCCGATGGGCATCTTTCTTCTCTTCATAGTTAACGGATGCGGCTCTACAAACTCATCTTTTTGTCAAACGTGGAAGTAACAATTCTGATGAATTTCAATGTTATGAAAACGAACGCCATTATCTACATGCGGACAAGAAACTGTTTATTCAGGAAAAAAATGAAGATGCTTCCAATAAATTCCGCTTTAAGGTAAGAAATGTGAGGCAACGCTGCCAAGAACAGGGTGAGCTAGGGATCTGACAAAATAGGAGAAAGCTTCATACATTCAAATTAAAGAAAACAGATATCTGCCTTATTTAGGAGACAATTGCAATAGCCTAAGCTACATTTTAAATACTCTCTTAGCAACCTCAACTTACAAAGCAGCCAGGGAGGCTCTCTGCTCATGTATTCCTAGCTCCTGGACATCTTTGATAGGACTAAATCCTTCTTTGGATCTGTCCAAAATAGCATCATAAGGACGTGAGATGTCAGGAGTTCTTGGGGAAAGAAGGAAGAACAACACTGAAATTAATCTTGCAGTATCCCACTGCTTTTGTCTAAGAATGACATGGGCCATGGTCACACCTTCCCTTTAAAGCTTCTTCAGTCCATCTTCAGGTCCGACTGCTCATACCTTTTCATATCTATGGCTCCGACACAATAATCAGCTTGGGAATAAAACATCCCCAAAGCCTTAAAAGACTCCATACCTCCTGTGGACTGAAGTTCCCCAAAGCGAACTAAACTGTATGCTGATCAAATCGGCTCCCAGCGTGATTTAGAGGATCGGATGGGTTTATTTGGGGAGGCTGTTAGAGAAGGGTGAGGGGGACAAGGGAACCAAACAGCAGACAGGGCAAGAGCTTGACCTGCTCTTCTCTCCAATCCCTGCAAGGAGGGATAATGTATCCGCCATTTCCCTTCTCTTGCCTTCTTGTAAAAAGGGAAACCCTTGTTTCCTTTCGTTAGGAGGGGGTTTTATGCAAAAGCAGAAATCCAGCAGCTTTAGGACAAACAGCACAGAAAGCTTATTATTTCTCTTCAGGAACAGCTGCGAGAGGGAGTACAACTATTATAATGAAGAAGAAACCGGGACTTTCCCCTCTCCTTTCTTGTGTTTCACCTGGATGAGAGAGAAAGGGAAAGAGTTTTGTGCTCTACGGGAAGTCAGTGAGATTGGGTCCCCTCCTCCTGTTTTTCACACAGGATGGAGGAGAGAGAAATGCCCCAGGAACTGCTCCTCTACTGAAATCTCTCTCTGTCTCTCTCTCTCTCTGGGCATGTCTACATGCCGAAAATACTCCGGATTTAAGCTTCTTTTGCCTTGGAGCGTCTCCATGCACAGCTTTACTCGGGGCTACATCAGGTGCAAAGGAGGAAAATCCGTGGCGGAAAATCCCCCCTTTCAAACAGTACTACATCCGACATCGGGGGAAAATGCAGATTATCCTGGGAGCATGGAGACGCACACGGATTTCTTTAAAGTGTCTTTCCGGCTACATTAATCTTTCTCCCTCTTTACATGTGTGTGTGAAAACATCTATTTTCACACACACACTTTTCCCTGACAGCAAGCACAGAAACTCTATTTGTGCCATAAAACGGAAATTACAAGCATTGGTTATGCTTTTAACTCTTGGCAGGCTGGCTAGCTGAGGGATTTGCTTTTAGTTATGCTTGTAACTATGTTACAAGGATTGGTTATGTTTTTAACTCTTGGCAGCTAAGGAAAGGAATGTTTCCCCCTCCATTGTTAAGACAATGAGCATCACTTTCCCCTGATAGCAAGCACAGAATTTCTCTCCCCCTCCCAATAACGTGAAAGAAATTCGCTGGACATCTTCTGAGTACAGGCAGCTTGCAGGGAGTGAGCTGCTTTCAGTTTTGCTTGTAACTATGTTACAAGCAATAGTTACGGAGAGAGCTAGCTGCTTTCAGCTATGCTTTTAACTCTTTGCAGCCAAAAAAGCGACTTGCATGGGGACAGGAAAGTACGTTTTAAATCCGCGTTGCCCCAAACCACATGGGGACGCTTTATTTCGAATTACAATGCACATTTTAAAAATCTGATGCAAGAGAAGCAAAAAGAGACCATGGAGATGCGCCATCTGTCTGACTGTCTCTCTCTCTCTCTCACACACACAAAATAATATCTGCTAGGCTCTTCTAAATTGGCACAATCTCTGCTATAACAAAAAGGAGGTGAGATTGGAAGTTTCCTACTCAAGTCATGTCACAGACTGAAGAATTGCTGACTACACGGGGAGAGGTTTTGGGGAGGGAAGGAGAGGGGAGGGGAGAATGACCATGCCAAATCACCCAAATCCGCAGTAAATTTAGTAATGAAGAAAACTGTTCTCGCTAAGGTTCGGGAGGAAAGCCTGCATTATTTTGGAGGCTGAGTCCACGCATGGGGCACTCCTGGGTTATTAGGGGAGGAGAATGATGTTTGTGCTCGCCATTCCTGTCCCGTGCATTGGAGATCACAACTGTTTGGGCATTTTTGCCAATAAATGGTGACTGAACAGAAATGAGTCTCTTTCTGCAACCATTATTCCACCCCCCTTCCCCGATTGCCACGTCAACAAAACAAATAGAAGCTTCAGGGATGCAGTTTTACAGTGAAAGATGCGATTGCCATCCCACGAGTCTCTTTCCGTGACCATTATTCCACATCCCCCCGATCACCAAGCCAGGTGTGATAATTTAATTTAAATGGCTTAATTTAGTGCGCGAGCAGTAAACTGCTGTACTGGGTGGAGTGGAGGTGCACACCTCTGGTAAACGGCTGCCAAACCCCGTAGCGACGTTTTCATTTTTTTTTAATATTCTATTTTTATTGCCTTTCAGCCATATGTGCCGTGATCGGGGAAGGAGATGTGGCACAGGGGTTGGCGACATCAGCCCGGCTTCCAGTTGGGAGAGCAGGGGGTGGGGAGAAAAAGATGCTGTTGCCCCGTGCAGTGGTTTAGCACGGTTTGCATGGGGATACCTGTAGTCAAATTGAGCCCGCATTATCAGCAAATGCATGGGGATAGCTCAATTCGAATTCGGCCCTGCACCCGCATTAAAATTTTTCCAATCCACACTAAATGGAGTGCATGGGGACACAGCCAAATAAAACAGAAATGAAAAGGTGTGAGCAATCAGACCTGAAGATAGACTGAAGAAGGTTTAAAGGGAAGGTGCGACCACAGCCATGGTTTGAAGTGTGTAAAGAGAAGCTGTGTGTGGAAGAAGAAAATACGAGATCAGAAGTTGGAGAGTGGTCTGAGCTATAACGAAGTTAATTTACTATCCAGGTTTATATATGGCTATAAACAAGTCCTGTCTACGTCAATTCTTTTAAAATTGTGAATAATCTAATTAGAGAGGAATTATACTCATAACTGGTTTTGTATTTTCGCAGCTCATTGATAAAGCCTGGAAGTGAACATGTACAACTGAGATATGGAAATAACTCGTCCTATGGAACCTGATACTTCAGACTACAAATACATCCTGAGACTGAAATGTACAAAATGTATATTTCAAAACTGATCTTTTTCACCAAGATATTCTGTCAACTGCTTTTAATCCTTAGGGCCAATGTATTTGGGAAGTTGCTTCTCCTCTTATATTTTTTGGACTTTCAGATCAGGGCTATTTTTCCTTCACCAAACAAGATGGGATTGTAAGAGCAAATTTCATCATAATTCCCTGAGGCACCAGACACCCTTATCAAAGAGGTGAAGAATAGGTCTTGGAGTCATAGGACTGCAAGGCCAACTCACTTTGGCTAACATTTGAAGGCTATGGTGAATGTGATGAAAGATCTGTCTGGATTAGACTTTAGTTTATTTGCTGATTTGGGCCATAGAATGTAATTATTTATTATCTTGTTCTTTTCCACTCTGGTTGTAATAGTAGCATTAATTTTCCTAATAGCAGGGGAAGCATTGGATTCTAGGCAGATAAATCTCTAAGCATGTAGCATGTTTCTTAACCTGAAAACAGCTTGGATCCTGTGTGCTATGAACATTTTATCAATATCAGAGAGATAGCTGTGTTAGTCTAATTTGAAAAGTCCAGCAAGGTAGTTAGTAGACTTGGAGACTAACAGGCGAAGGGTTGGTGGCATGAGCTTTCGTAGACATGTCTACTTCAGATGCTAGGGGCCCCAATGGGCACGTCTACTTCTTCAGATGCTAAGGGGTCCAGTGGGCACGTCTACTTCTTCAGATGCTAAGGGGTCCAGTGGGCACGTCTACTTCTTCAGATGCTAAGAGGTCCAGTGGGCACGTCTACTTCTTCAGATGCTAAGGGGTCCAGTGGGCACGTCTACTTCTTCAGATGCTAAGGGGTCCAGTGGGCACGTCTACTTCTTCAGATGCTAAGGGGTCCAGTGGGCACGTCTACTTCTTCAGATGCTAGGGGGCTCAATGGGCACATCTACTTCTTCAGATGCTAGTGGGCTCAATGGGCATGTCTACTTCTTCAGATGCTAGGGGGCCCAATGGGCATGTCTACTTCTTCAGATGCTAGGAGGCCCAATGGGCATGTCTACTTCTTCAGTAGTAGCACCTGAAGTAGATGTGTCTATCAAAGCTCATGCCACCAACCCTTCTCCTGCTAGTCTCCGAGTGCTACTAACTACCTTGTTAGTTTATTTATCAGTGGGAGGGTACAGCAAGACTCTTGTTGGAATCTTCATGTAGATCTCCCTGAATTATATTTTGACTTGCAAATGACCAAAGGACAATTTATCGAGTTCAAGCAGATACCTGGTGGAGATGAAGATCAGGGGAGTCTTGTGTCCCCCCATCTTCTGGTGATTATGCAAGACAAGGGTTCTTAACAGTGGTATCTAAGGCTAGGTCTAGACCTTGTTATGACTCTGGTATCATAGCAACATCACAGCACCTGTGTACATGCTTGCACCATGTGCAGACAGTCAGTTGTCATGATTCTCTGATACTCACATGCTATTGGCCATTGCTGACCCAACCTAAATTGCAAAATTCCCAGCCGAGAGAGTTTTGCCTAGTTTCCTCACTATACATTTTAGACAGTAAGCTGAAACTTTACTCATAATTTTAGATTATGGTATGGGCTCAGAAAATATAGATGGTATTCCAGTTTTTTTAAAAAATACTTGTTGATATTTTCCTATTCTGGACACTGTTCTGGGGAGAATGGTTGTAGCTCACTTGTAGAGCAAACTGGAAAGCAGAGGGTCACTGGTTTGACCCCCGGCTTCTCTTTGTAAGTAGCCAGTGGTAAATCACTTCTGTATTTCTGCCAAGAGAAAATCGAATATAGGTTGCAGTTGGGTAGGAGAGAATAGATGCAAATACAGTAATTTAAAATTGAATAGAATCAACCAGGGGTCGGCTGTGACTCAGGAACACCATTTTTACTTTTATGTACACTATGTATTAAAGAACTTGGGGCTAAAAGATGGAGTATAAATATTTCAAATAAATGCATATGAATATAAAGTGCACTGCTTGTTATCTTCCAGCTTAAAATACCCATAGTATTGTATTCTGTGAAACAGAACTGGCTAGAACTCTAGGGAACTTTAATGACAGTAATATTCTTAGAGATTTAAATCTAATAATTTGGGAGGTTAGGGTTAATTCTTTTAATACTTCTGAGCTGCAATCTTAAATGTTTTCTCTGCAACAAGTACCATTAAAATTAAACAGAATGGTGTACACATGGTTAATGTTGCACAGCAAATCAGTTATTACCCATTCTGCTCTTTCAAGATGGGCATATTATAAATACATGCTTGAAAAGTTTTACGTGTAAAGGATAGGCACTCAGGCTGTGATTCAACTGGCCATTTAGTGCGGCCTGAATTTGGCTTGAGCCCACCCCACCCACCCCGTCTCGACACTGTGGGGTCCCCCACCTCTGCGGACTAAAGGTCCCAAAATCTCAGGAATTCCTATTCAGATTATAAGAGGACTTGCTGCAGAATTCTGGAATTATTCAACTATTTATCAATGGGAACACATGCTTTGGGGGTGTTCCCCGCCTGAAAGGGGGGAGGGGGGAGGGACTGGCAAGAGATCAGACCAGCGGGGACGTGTTTAATTTTGTTGTTGTTGTTGGGGAAGTATTTAATTTGATTGTGCTTAGTGAATATTGTCGATCTCGTTTTCCACACCTCCTCCTCCCACCACCACACCAATCTTCACCACCACCACCTGCTGTTCGCCTTCCCCACTCCATTCCTCCCTCTGTCATCGTCTCCCACCATTTGCCTTCCCCACAATGTTCTTCCGTCGTCATCTCCCAGCATGGAAGGCGGTGCTGACGCCGCTTCCCTGCTGCCCTCCTCCTCCTCTGCGCCAGGGGCACCTGATCTGCATGCCATGGACAGCAGCCGTGGCTCCCAGAGATCATGGAGTACAGCCAAGCAAGTCACTCCTGTTTCGTGATGTTTTGATCTGCTGGTGTGGTGCTAAACAGGAGGGACATGCTTGGCCGTGCTCCATGATCTCTGGGAGACCAGGTTTATATAGGGGCTGGGGGTTGGGATGCCCACCCCATGAAGCCATGGTGTCCAATCACTGACTGCATGGGAGGGGGTCCTGCTGAAGGGAGGTGTGAAGGGAGGGGATTTCTTCCCAGCCATCCCACATTAAGCAATGCAGTTAGTGTTCCAGAAAGGAGCCCTCGGTGCTGATTAAAAAATCCGGGTTTAAACCCCAACTTTTTTGGCCAGTCGGAACTTGCCCTCAGGCTGTGGTCACACCTTCACTTTAATCCTTCTTCAGTCCATCTTTAGACCCCACCACTCACACCTTTTTAGGCCAATCTGTTTTATTTGTGGACTTTCCCCCCTTCCGTCGTACTTTCCTGAATCCTGGGTGGATACTGCATGGATTTGCCTTCCCTTTCACCCGATGTGTTTACACACTGTTGAGTCACAGAACTTTCATCCCGTCAGAGTGCAGGGGGTATTGTAATGATGGAGAGGGTGGTGATCTTAAAAAGTCTCAAAGGAGTCTCAGGACAGGAACAGAAAGGTGTGACACAGTGATCCAAACTGAGGTGTGGTCGGAGTTAGTGCATTTTGAGATGGTTTATTTCAGCAAGGTGTGACCAAAGCCTCAGCTGTCCCTATTCCAATAAGGGTTTTCCCCCCACTAACCTCCCTTTATCCGGATCTAAGATGATCCAGATCTACGGAATGGGTCCTTCAACTAATTCGGATCTAGTAGATCTGGATTAAGGAAAGTACCCAATGCATTTCCACAGGTGGTCTAGCATCCAATAGCAATGGATGCTAGCTTGCTTGCAGTGGAAACGCCGGAGCGCCCATGTGGTGAATCCGGATCTACCCACGTGGGGCCCACCCATCACCCCAGGTGTTTTGAGGGACAGGGGGTGCAATCTCTGTAGACGCTCCGGATATTATTCAAAGATTCTCCAGAGCGGCTCTGAAGAATCTCTGCAGCTTTGCAATAAACTCCAAGGATTCTCTGGTGAATCTCTGCAGCTTTGCCATAAACTCCAAAGATTCTCCACAGCTTTGCCATAAACTCCAAAGATTTGCCACAAATTCTGAAGATCCTCCGGAGCCTTTGACAAAGGACCATAGAAATGGCATTGCTCTTGCATGGGGTCCTCTTTGAAGCCTGTGCTATTCTTCGGAGCCAGCTTCAGAGCCGGCTTGGGAGATTGCGCACAGGCTTCGGAGCTTTGGGTTTCGATGCACCCCCCATGGGTGTGCCCCCCTAGACCCCAATGCCCAATTGTGGTGGAAACAGGCTCCGTATAACCCAGATTTGATGTCTGAAGACCCTATTGTAGACCCCTTTAATGGGGTCTACAGGGAATCCGGATTATAGGTCCTGAAGGACCCATATGATCCAGATTTCCCTAGAAAAGGTGGAAACAAATGTGGCTGTAATGTGGTCTGCAGTGGAAATGGGGTCTTCCTGTTCTGAGCCTAATGGGTACTTAGTGCTAGTGGAAAAACACTCTAAAACTCATTTGTGGCATCAAAAACAAATCAAGACAACTGACTAACTAACATTCTCTTTATTTCTGTAACTTGCTTAGCACTCAATGTATACTATTAGGTACAATGCTTTGCTTTAATCTGGGAATGTAAAAAATATTGTAGTGGGAAGTTCCCTTAGCATATTTATTACTCTTTTCGCCATCTAGAGGACAAAGTTAAAATTCAGAGTGTGAGATGTTGTATATATTTTATAAAGGTTGTTCACAAAACTGATTAGGTGTCTCAGATGATAAAGTTTGTTTCAAATTTCTTTATTCATTTAATTAATAGAAAATATACATCTTTCACATTTTCACATTTTGCCACATCCATATCCATGACTAAATTTATTTATAAACTTAAATAATTTAAGTTACTTAAGGCAAATTTAAGTTAAATAAACGTTTATCTGCATACTGAATTTCCCCCCTCACCACCAAAAAGCTCAGTGGCATGGTGATTTTCTGAAGATAGTTCCATAAACATTCATAGGAACTACATTTCAAAAAAGCAATATTATTTGTATACTTACATTCTGCCTATTTCATGACAATTTTCCTATTTTGGCTAGGAACTAAAGGACGTGGGTATAAATGCTCTCTTAGGTAACTTTGGCTTAGTCACTAGTTTACCCAGGGCTGTTATCAGCATAACAAAGAGCTCTTGAGCTTTTCTAGAGGAAGGTGGGATAGAAATGAAAAAATATATTCTGTATATTCTGGCGTATAAGACTACTTTTAAACCCAGGAAAATCTTCTCAAAAGTCGAGGGTCGTCTTATACGCCGGGTGTCGTCTTCTTATACGGCTAGTATATCCCAGACTCTATATTTTAACTGGAAAGTTGGGGGTTGTCTTATACGCCCAGTTGTCTTATATGCCGGAATATAAGGTACTAAAAAAGAGTGAATGCTTTTTTACCTGCTAGTCTGATTTAAGAAAACATTGGTACCAAATCAAACATTTTAAAAAGTTCAAAAATGGTTTGGAGGTGGTAGCATGCAAATACTAGTGTTTCCATCCTATCTGTAATCCACATTAAAGGTCAGATAATGCATTTTGGGAATGCATTTTCTGATATTTAATATGTGAATGCTACCGCCACCTTTACACCATTCTTGAACCACTTCTTTAAACTGTGTGGATACAGTCCCCCTCCTGCTCTCATTCTCACACACGCTCGAAGCCTTTTTCAATCCTGTTCTCATAAAAGGAGAAACTCTGGTCTCACAATTCAAAGTAAATAGAGACATCGCTTCTTTCTAATCTTGGTGGTAGGACCTAAGGCCTTTTCGCACTACAGCCAGACAGCTGTAGGGCAGTAAGGCTAGGCAACGCGGGGACGCTTTCCCCATTCACACCTAGGCAGGTAAGGAACACGTGGGCCACGTCCGTACCTGCCTATGTGTGAAAGGGGAATCTGTCCCCACGTCTCCTAGCCTGAAAAGGATGGCGTGGGGACGAGACGCCCCTCCCAGGCCTCCCACCATTGGGTCAAATTCGACCCAGGAGTTGGCAGGCCTGTCGTGTTCCTTCCCCAGTTCCCGTGCGAATGCGCTCCCTCCTGGACAGCTGCGGGACGAGCGGGGATGGCCGCGAACACCCTGGGCCCGGTGTAGAGCACAATTTCGTGCTCTACACCCGGAACACCCGGACAGGCTGGGGTGGTTCTGAACGGAACCGCTGGCCCAGTGGAGCAAATGCTGTGTCCCAGAGCATCCTACACGCGTTCCAGAGGCCCTCATACAAAAAGGTATCTAGCCAAGAATTTTCATGAAAGACACACTTGACTCTTTCACAGAAAGTAACGAGAAGTAAACTGTGATTTACTTGTGTCCTTTAATACTGAGGGCTTGTCCCCATGGACTCAGATTGCTTCGCTTTTGATGTATGTCATAAAGGTGCGCGTTGTAATTCGCAATAAAGCGTCCCCATGCTTTTTAGGACAGGGCAGATTCAAATCGAATGCACCCGTCCCTATGCAATCCGCGCTTCGCGAACCCGCATCTTTTTCTCCCCACCTCCTCTCTTGCTGATAGGAAGCCAGGTTGAAATCACCATGTCCTCTCCTGCCCACCGCTGCGATGTCGGGAAAACACCAGGTGTGGCTGGCTTGCATTGAAAATCCGGGAGGTGGCACCTCTAGGCACACAGTGCCCAAGGGTCATTACTAATGCCAAAATTGGATGCAAAATAGCATTTTCTTTGAAGGTGCTTTGAAAAGCATCTTTTATTGGACTGGAGTTTAGCAGAGGTGTGCACCTTCGCTTGAAAGCCCCAGAGAGTAGGCGACAGTGTGCCAGCAACCCTGAGCACCCATGCATTGGGGGGGAGGTTAGGGCAGAAAAGCCAACACTCTCTGAGCAAGCCCCTTTCCCCTCTCTTTCATTCTTGCCCTTTCCCTCAATCCCAAGAGGAACAGAACATTCACCAGCCGCCTTGAGCACAAAATCAAGCAAAAATTACCCACACGTCACACGTAGCTTGCGATCAGGGAAGAGGGAGGTGTAATAAATGTAGCCGGAAGGACACCCGCAGCTATTTGACCCCCTCATCATTTCGTCTTTCCTTATAATTTATTTAAAGAAATCCCCAAGTGGCTGCTGATCGCAGCACGTACGGCAGGAACAGGAAGCAGAGGCAAAACCCTGCCTGCTAATACTGCGGCCACCAAGCCCCACACCTAATAACCCGGGAGTGCCCCCATGGCCACAGGATGATGCATGCTAGCCCCCTATTTCGGAATGATAACACTTGCAAAGGGGTTTTTTTGGGGGGCATGTATTGACTCGTATGAAGCGCGAATTAGGGATTTGCACGGGGACGTTCCCGAGGTGTCCTCAGAATATTTTCAGCATGGGGATAGGACCGCAGATTCCTAATCTATATAAACCAGAAATAAAACTATTGCATTTTTCAATAATATTCAGTCTTTTACCTTGCAGCAACAGACAAAATCACAAAGTGAATGCTCTAAGCATTTTAGTATTCTAATCAGATGCAGTTAATTTGTATGCCTTAAACCAAATCCTTTTCTCAGAGTAATTTTAGTGAAATCACATGCAAGAACTACAGAGAAGGATATATTAGAATTCTGGTTAATGACTTTCCAAATGCTTCATCAGAAAATGAACATTTTTTTTTGCCCTTGCAAAGACGTGAAACAATAAAAAAGATGGGACAGCTGAATGAAGCAAAATATTCAGAAAAGCAGACGGCGTGAAGTGAAATAAACTGAATACAAACAAGAAGCATAAAGAAGATGCAGAAAAGAAGAATACTATGAAAGTCCAACTGAAGACAAAATGGGATGAGAAGTAGAAACAGATATAATTAGCCATATAATCTGTTTATATATTTAAAACACTTTTGTAATACCCATTATTAAGGGGATTCCAAAGTAGTTTGGACTGTAACAGTAACTGTAACAGAAGAGCCTAACTAGCTCCCTATTTAGCCTTATTAATATTAGCCTGTGAATGAATAAACTTTATTGATTAGTCGCTTGACCATATCAAGTATCAAGTATACAAAGATAAAACCACAGAGGAATAAAATCAGTATAAACAAGAGTAAAATCAGGTCTGTACATATGTTATAGTTACAAATCCTCATCACCCTTACAGGGCACTCCATTAGACTCAATGAAAAGTTTCCTGAGCCGGGCTGCCTTAAGCAAGTACAAAGCTACCTTATATGTTGCCTGAGAATTCTCTTCCTGCAAAAGGTAGTTCACTTTTTGCTCTGCATTCCAAAATGCCTTATTTTTGCAAAATATTTTTTTTAAAAAATTATCCATTTTTTAATAATTTTCTATAAGCATTTATATCACAATTCAATACATAATAATAAATTCAAATACAGTGCTTGTTGTTTTCCATGTGACTTCCTCCGTTCTTTGGATTCTTCTTCTAATAATCTTTTCACCATTTACTCCGTCTATATATCTGTTATTCTTTCTTTTGAAGGTCACTGCCTTCCATCATACTTCCCAGTCCCTGAAGAGATTCAATAAAAGGTCTCCAAACCTCTATAAAGTTAATCGCTATTTTGTCTCTTAATGATCTCACCAATTACTTCCTGTTTTTTCCTCTTTTCCAGCAACCTTATAAGTTTCACAAAACCAATTTTAAATATATTTTTCATCCTACCTGACTCTTAAAACAAAATCAATCTTAGATCCTATTTGCCTAGACAATAACTTCTACTATTCATATACAATTTTTCTATTATATCCTTCTTGACTGTTATTTCACTCATACTATATTTCTACCTGAAGTAAACACATACAGTGGTACCTTGACATACGAGTTTAATTCGTTCCGTAACCTTGCTCTTATGTCAAATCGCTCGTATCTCAAAGCAATTTTCCCATTAATCCATTCCAGCTCCCAAAACACCACCTCAGTTGTTTTTGTTATGTACTGTACTGTATTTACATACTCGTATCTCAAATCTTGCTCTCATCTCAAAGCAAAATATCACTCGCTCGGCGGCTTGTATCTCAAAACACTTGTATGTCAGGGCACTTGTATGTCGAGGTACCACTGTAATACCATTTGCTTTTATATTTGCCTTTAGTACCCTAAAATCTATTCTATACATAAAACAATATTTCTGTTATTGCCTTTCTAAAGTTAGTAAGTTCATATAATCATTTCTTATTACAAATTACCTTTGCCTTCTAAAACTTTTTTAGAATTTGTTTCTGTTATACAAACAATTTTTCTCTTTATAATCCATTCTTCTTCTAGTTGTGTAACAAGTTACTAAAACACATATCTTGTTTATCCCTATGCTACTGTTAACATTTTAACATCTGCTTAACTTAATTCTTAATATTCATATCAATAATTATTTTTACTCTCTTATAATATTTTCTTTCTTGACCATGCCCCCCTCCCTCAGTTGCTCATCATTTTATTTTATTTATTTTATGTTATACCTATTGCACAAATGTCCATGGATATCAGCTTTCCAGGGTCAAATATTCCTTCCATAAGGACACTTGGGTCCATTTATCCCATCTGCAATCTGGCGGTGGCGCTGTTCCACTTTTTCTTTCTTCTTCTCGACTCTTTTCTTCAGCTGTTTTGTCTTTTCCTTCTGTTGGTTCTCTTGAAGATCTGGTTGTTTTACAATTTCCACAATCTTTTCCATTCTGTTATTCATGTTACCCCATTGCAACATGCTGTTCTTAATTGAGAGTACAAGGAGCAAGTAAACAAAATGTGTGAGAGGTTTTCAACCTCTGTTGCCCCACAGATGCACAGTCTATCTTGATAAGGTATCTGAAGGTATCTACCATACTTCATCATGGAGTCGGTCAATTCAAATCGTGCATAAGTGAGTTGCTGTCTCAACGGATGGGGCATCTTATAAACCAGGTATTTTTCAATTCGGAAAATAGATTTGGTACGTGCCAACCATTTTAATGATTTTATGTTGCAAAGGTTTGCAATATCATTTTGGGCACTGATGTCCTTTACTCGCAGCTTAAAGCGTTCTTTTGCTATCAGACTGGTATGCCCTAGTGTTTGCAGGGACAGACCACAGCGAGAAATTTCACCGTGTACTTTATGGACTCATGTATAGGTGTTCTCATTCCTATATTGCTCTTCCAAGCACATTCTTGATAATCTATTTCCCGGCAAAGAGACTAAGTGTATCCAAAAGTTAAACATTTTGATATTAATGGAGCATTGGATAGCTTGAATGCCAAGTTCTGCTCTAACAGCAGGGGCTGGTATGGTATTGTTGATACCTAGCATCTGAAGATTAGCACAGACTTCAAAGACACTCAGGAGCTATTTTGCACAGACTTCGAAGTGACTTTGAAATGACTTCGAAGCTTAGGTTTTGGGGCTCCCCCCATTGGTGCCCCTTCCCCCTGGCCTCCTGTAGACCCCATTGCCACACAAGTGTGGAAACAGGCTCCCTTTAATCCAGATTTTCTGCCTGAAGACCCCATTGTAGACCCCATTACTGGGGTCTACAGAAAATCTGGATTAAAGGCCAGAAAGTGCCCATTTGATCCGGATTTCCCCAGCAGCAGTCGAAACAATCAGGTCCCAAATGGGTCCTGTGATGGAAATGGGATCATCCGACTCACACCCAAATGGGTCCTTAATGGGTGCAAAAATGGGTACTTTCTGACAGTGGAAAAACACCCCTTATTCAAAGGATATGGAGAGGTTTCCTATGGTGTTTGACCTAAAATCTAGGATGAATTCATGTTCCAGTGAGAGGTAGAGCAAGCGTTCATGGTTGATGTACACTTTGTACATTGTTTAATACAAGCACATAGACTTGATTGAATGTAAACATCATTCTTCGGCTTACCTGTACTGTAAATGTCCCTTTCAGAAATTTCTATTGAATGGCCATTTTCTATTGGGAGGTCTCCTATGGTGATTTCCTTAAAATCTAGCATGCATTGATGTTCCAATGCATTTTACAGTAAGTGCTCATGGTTGTTCTACAATTTGTGCATTGTTTCAGTTAAGCCTCTGTGCAAATATTAATGTAAATGTCATTCTTAGAGGATTAACATCAAAAGTCAAAATCTTCTCAGGTAAGACTAAGAATGACATTTACATTAATATTTGCATAGGCACATGGAACCAAAGTTCTAGACAGGCATGTTAATATATTACTTTATGCTGATGACATAGTCTTATTCTCTCAGACTAAGGTTGGACTTAGAAGACTTTTACAAAAACTCAATCTTTATTGTAAGGACAACTTCCTCCATATAAACAAAAATAAATCAAAGGTGGCTGTGTTTGGGAGAATGAAAACAAGACATAACTGGCATCTGGATGGGGATATCATTGAGCAGATTAGTTCTTATCGTTACCTGGGGGTTGATTTTTCAAAGACCGGCTCCTGGTCCTTGCATCTGAAGAACTGCATGCTAAGAGCCTCAGCAGGATTGAATTCTCTATATAACCTGTTTAATTACAGGCATCCAGGCACTCTGGTCTCCATCATTACTGCATACAGGGCAAAAATCTTTCCAATGCTGACCTATGGGGCAGAAATCTGGGGTTTCTCAAACACCTCTCAGTTAGAACAAACCCAGACCTTTGGGTATGGGGCGGGATATAAATGTAAATAATAAAATAAATAAATAAATAAATAAATAGAACACTATAGAAAACATTTCCATAACCACCCAATTGAAAATGTCTGAAACAGACATTTACAGTACAGGTAAGACTAAAAATCATAATTAGATTAATAGCAGCACAGACACTCAATTGAAAAAATGGATAAACTGTAGAACTACCAGGAATGCTTGCAATAACACTCATTGATACATCAATGCCTGTAAATATTGAATAACATTACTTAATGTACTGTAAAAGTATAAATAAAAGCTTTAAAAATATTAACAAATGGAACATCAATGCGTGGTAGATTTTAAGAAAATCTCCATAGGAGACCTCCCTCCCAATCAAAAATGAAAACCCAGGAGACAATTTCTTAAAGAGACATTGACAGTGGAGGGAAGCCTAAGAATGACGTTTACATGAATACTAGCATGGAGACTTGTTTGAAACAATGCACAAGGGTAGATCAACCATGAACGTTTGCTGTACGTCTCACTGGAACATGAACGCATCCTGGATTTAAAAAGAAAATGGTAACGCTAAGAATAATTTTAAAAGCAAAGCAACACAGTTAACCGGTGTTATCATCTGCCAGTTTTAAAAGATGTGTTTATAATACAGGAGTGAATGTTCATTCATATATCTAACATAGATGTTCCATACATTTTACTGTATTTTTAAAACACACACACATTTATGTTTTCTTCCCATATCTACTGTAAATATAAGACTGGTCACTGTGGTGATTCCTTACTCAAGTAATGCTACAGGAGAGAATTCAACAATCCTACACCTTACTCAAGTTAGACTCTATAGAGGTTAGATGTATTGTAGCCTGCACGGCCCCCAAGGCCCTCTTCTCTCTCTGAGCCACGGCAAAACCAGGAGACACTGCCGGGCAATGCTGCCCTCTAAGTCTTATGGCAAATGTGATAACGGGCATCTTGGCACGCGGCTGGATGTGGAAAGGTCCTGGCTGTCAGGACACCCCCATAGCTGTGGTACATTCCAGGTCTTCTGAGGAGAGTTCAGAGAGTTAGGAAAGGCCTGTGTTTAGAGAGAGCAGTATAGGCCAGCCTTAGGCCCTGTCCCCAAAAGACTTATTAGCCCCTCTTGGCTTCCTCTGCCGTCACTCTGTTATAGCTGACTTTAAAAGTCCCCTCCACTTCCGGAATAAGCGTCCCCATGGTAGCCGCGATCTAAACGGACTTTCCGTCCCCATGGTAGCCGTCTTCTCTTTCCGGGCATCTTTTTCCCCCTGCCCCCTCTCTTGTTAAAAGGAAAAATAGCCAGATCACCGTCTCCTGAAACGGCTTCCCGCCCCTAGCAAAGGCAGATGATCGCTCATTCATTCACTTTCAGCACTTAATTTCACTCAGCTCTCTGTTAGAAAAGGCTTTCTGCGCCGGCAAAGTCAGCGGCTGCAGCCATCGGCAGCGCGATCCTTCGCTCATTCTCTTTTAAGGCTTTCACAGATCACTTGATAACAATGTTGCAATTCTGGCTCTTTTTACAAAGGAAAGGAAGCGAACCTGCTGCATTTCTCAGATGTGTGAATGCTTTTTGGCTGTGTGTGCAGGCAAGCAATCCCCGCCCCTTTTGCCACGGAGCATCCTCAAGGCAGATATAGCGAGCAAAACCTGCGAATCGCCGAAAGAGCGCTGGAACTCTTCTTTAAAGTGCACGTATTTTATCGCGGGTGTCTCACTTTCCTAAGCTCCCTAAGCGCCTTGTAAAGCTTAGAATGGGGCCGCTCGGAGGCAAAAGAAGAGTTCCAGCAGACTTTCAATTGCATGGGGACAGGGCCTTAGTAACTATTGTGGGTACTTTATTAAGTAAATAAATTAGACAATAACAACAACAACAACAGCAAGTTTCATCAAAGGCACAAGGGCAGCTCCACCGTTGAAACCAAAGCAAAGCACAGAACCAGAGTCAAAGTTCCTGTCAGAGTCCAAGTCAGAGGAGCATGTAAAGTATTTGTTTGCCTTAAGAAATAACCTGAAGTTGTTTGTGTTTTGTTTTCCCAAGAATAAATCAAGTAAGCTCTGTTTGAATAAAGTCTGATTTCTTCAGAAATTCCTTGAAAATAGACCCATGATGTCCCCTCAGATACCAAACATAGGCCTAACTCATGAGAGACCTGAGCGGCCATCGGAGGTCCCTTTCTTCCTTTTTCTCCTCTACCTCTCTAGATTGCCAAAAGGTGTGATTTTTAAATTGATGCTTTTTCCTGTTCCAAGCTACTGCCCCTTAAAGCACTGTGCCTGCCCCACTGAGAATAGCTTATATTTTGGCACTCTGTGTAGTGCCCCTTCATTTTGATTCTTTTAATACTGATTATTAATAAAATCACTTTCCTGTTGAGGAAAACTGACTGACTGACAGGCCTCTCTCTTTCATTGCTGCCTTATACCATTAAGCACCAAAACGGTATTTAAACCTCTGGCGTTTTTTAAAAGCCTCCATGGAAAAGATCCCAACACGAGGGACGTCCCGACGAGCTATTTCCCCAACATGTGCCAGGGCATCTGTTAACACTGCACAAGAATACAGATTTTCATTGTCAAAACGAAAGTCTCTGAAAGAAACAGTCTTAACTTATTGTTTAAAAATTTGAGCACTTCCAAAGAAAGCTATTTCTCAGAGTAATATGCTTGACGCAATAGCGAAAGTGGCTGCTAAACTCTGCAATAAGAAAACCAATCACTGAAAGAAAAAAGAGATGACCTGTAGATTTGTTAAAACTTAAGATACAATAGTCTGCAGCCTTAAAAAAGAAAAGTTTTTTTATCAAATCCTTAGTCAAGTGGGATGCTTTGGAAATGCTCTAGTGATTTTAAATGAGCTTTTCTAAAAATCTTGATACAGATGTAATACTAATGCTCAGCTGAGACTAATGGAAGATTCCTATCACCTTCAACTTAATTTAGGATTTGGTAGGAATGTTTCAGCAAAACTAATGAAGGATTTGATTCAGTACACATTTTAGCTTTAACTAAGCTATTCCCAATCCCCAGTCCTCCTGAAGGCGAAAAATACCACCAGAATTATCAAGAAGGCAAGCAGCGTGGCCATGGCAGTGGTGACGCTGAATTTGCATTCGACCACTGCTACCTAAGAACGCCATTTTGACCTTAAGGCAAGAGGTATAAGATTTACCATGGCTTGCCACTAAGAATCATATAATATTCTCAGATTCTTATATAAGGCAAAAATACATAACAAAAGAGCAACACAACAGCAAAATAATTTAACTCCACTACAGTATGGAGTGTATTTCAGGAATACCTATATAATTTACAGTATTTAATATATAAAACATTGAAACGGATCTTTATGGTGTTCAGGCATGCTCATGTTTTGGAAAATGATCTTCATAACTGAGATCTGATCAGGCTTTTCCCATTTAAATAGCTTCCTCAGGGTGCTGTCCTGTTAGGGAGGGAGGGAGGGGGTGATATTTATGATTGTTGTTGCTGTTTAGTGAAGGGTGGGATATAAATTTATTAAATAAATAAATCAACCATTTGTAAGTTGAGTGATTGCCATTTCATACCGACAAAAGTACATGCAACCTTCCAGAAGGAAGGTTATTTCAGAACAGTTATTCAAGTTTGTAGTGTCCAGTTCTATAAAAGGTTTATGATTTTGGATCCAGTCAGCAAATCTTGTATCAGCCTGAGACTCCGGGTTGTGCTTTGCAAAGAATAATAAACACGTTCTTCTACATATTGTCGCACTGATGGGTTTCAACAAAAATGAATGTATAATAAGGAGCTGTTGGAATGCAAGGTAAAAACTGAGGAATCCTAAGAATCCATGGCCTTTCTGCGCTTAGTTTGCATTGAGTGGGCTTTAGAATGGCAAATGCGTGCTAAAGAGTGATGCAGTGTGGATGCCCAAGTCGCATCAGTGGATGCAAACTACTGCCATATGAACTGTTGACACTGTGATACAATTGCCCCACAGGACCTCCAACACCCAAAGCAACTGGCCACATTACATCCAGGTAGCATGGGGACACGGTGCCTCTGAAGGCAATGCAAAGACACCTTGGGTGGTTTTTCCACTGACCTCCCTTAAGTTTCCGGATTAAGGAAAGTACTCGATGCGTTTCCATGGGTGGTCTAGCACCCACTATCAATGGGTGTTAGCTTGCTCGCAGTGGAAACGCCAGAGCACCCGTGTGGCAAATCTGGATCTACCCACACGGGGCCCACCTGTCATCCCAGGTGTTTTGGGGGACAGGGAGTGCAATCTTCTGGAGTAATCTGCCACAAACTTCAAAGATTCTCCAGAGCCTTTGACAAATGCATTGCTCTTGCATGGGGTCCTCTTTGGAGCCTATGCTAATCTTCACAGCCTATGCACAGGCTTCAAAGTTTTGAGTTTTGGGGCACCCCCCCCCCCATGGGTCTACAGGAAAGGACCCATATGATCCGGATTTCCCTAGAACTGGTGGAAACAAATGTTGCTTTAATAGGGTCTGTAGGGGAAATGGGGTCTTCCTGCTCTGAGCCAAATGGGTCCTTAATGGGTCCTTAGCGCTAGTGGAAAAACACCCCTTCACTGCAGATGAGAAGTGTTTTTCCCAGTGCTATGAAGACACCATTGCTGTCAAAGAGCTGTGAAAGTATCTTCGCTGTGGTGTTGGAATTGCACATATCATTCAGTATAACATGCACCTTCTTCCTAGACCTGATCTACGCCTCTTACTTGATCAGGAGCAGAGAGTGCTAGCACGGATGTAGACCATTTATCTGGGCTACCACTAATCCGGATTAGTGAACCCTTAGCACAGTTCTGATCTGGATCTACGCTGGTCCCATGCAGACGATAAGTACTAAGCAGTTCCTTGATCCAGATTGCTGCGCAGCTGAAGGAGGCCGGCCAGCGAGGCCGGGTCCCCGAGGGGAGCTGCGGCCATAGTTGGTCGGTCTTTGCCCGAGCCTCCTTCTGGGGTCCACACTGGCCGAGATGAAAGCGTCCTTGCGTGTGGCACACATGCTTTTCACTGTTAGGCAAAGAACGTGAGGGAGAAGACGACGACGCCACCCTCCATCCCCGCTTATTGACGTTCAATATTTTCCTCACACACACAGAGACCCTCCCCCTCGCGGCGGCGGCGGCGGCGGCACCTTCCCTCCTGTAGGGGGCGCGGAGGAGGAGCAACAAACATCACCAAACGGCCGCGGAGGAGGAGGAGCAAGCGAAAGCCCCGCCCCTTTCTTCCCTTCGCCCCGTCTGTCGCTGCTGTCCCTTTAAGGAAGTGACTGGGCGGGCGGGCGCTCGCGCGACCCCGGCCTCAGAGGCGGTTGCGATGGGCGGGGGGGGTTGCGCTCCTCTCGCGAGATCTGCGTTGGCGCGCCGCCCGTGACCTCCATGTGAGAGCGGCGAGCAGCAGCCAGCGGCGCCGCTGCTGCTGGTAAACAGTGCTCGGCTCGGGGTTAGGACGCGGCTTCCGCCGGCTTAGCCTGGCCAGCGCTCAAGGAACTCCCGCCGCCGCCGCCGCCGCCGCCGCCGAGCACTGACAGGATCCGCCGCCAATCCGCGCGGGCTGCTCGTGAGGCAGAGGACGGAGGGAGGGAGGGAGACAGGAAGGAGGGCCGGCCGGCCGGCCGGGCAGCCGTTGGAGAGGCGCCGCCTGAGGGGAAAGGAAGGAAGGCGGGCGGCCGGCCGGGCGCCCTCTCCCCCGCCCCGCACTTCCCTCACACCTTCGGTCGCCGAGTCTCCGTGAAGGGCTGAGGGGAACAGCGGCGCCCCCCTCCCCGCGAGCGCGCCATGTGGATCCAGGTGCGCACCATCGACGGCGCCCACACGCAGACCATCGACGACCTCAGCCGCCTGACCAAGATCGAGAGCCTGCGCGAGAAGATCCACGAGAGCTTCCGCGTCAGCCCCGACCGGCAGCGCCTCTTCTACCGGGGCAAGCAGGTGAGCTGGCGGCCGCCACACGACCCCCCCCCCCCCGCGCCCGTGCTCCGGACGCCCTCGCTTACCTGAGGCCGGAGGCGAGGAAGCGGCTGTCGTCTGGGGCAGCCTCAGCTCGGGGGGGGGACACACACTCCGGGGCGGCCCCGCGCTTGCAGGGAGCGGCCTGAGGACAGAGGCAGGACGGGTCGCCTCCCTCCCTCCCTCCGGCGCCCTGCTCCGCTTCCTGTGCGCGCCAAGGCCTCCTCGGAAACTTTCTCTGCTCTTTCGCTTGTTTACCTGGCCAGGGAAGCAGCGCTGGGTGCCGTCTGCATGGAAGAGCTCTCCCCCTGTCCGGGTCTCCTCCCCCTGCTAAAGGCTTCTGCTGAAGAAGAAGAGTTGGCTTTTCTACCCCGCTTTTCTCACTTTTTAAGGGGGCTCGAAGCAGCTAACAAACCTTCCGTTCTTCTCACAACAGAACACCCTGTGAGATAGGTGGGGCTGTGAGAGCTCCCAAGAGAGCTGAGACTAGCTCAAGGCCACCCAGCTGTCTTCGTGGAGGAAGAAGAGTTTGCTTTTCTACCCCACTTTTCTCACTCTTTAAGGGGACTCGAAGCAGCTGACAAACCTTCTGTTCTCCCCACAACAAACACCCTGTGAGGTAGGTGTGGCTGTGAGAGCTCCCAAGAGAGCTGTGACTAGCCCAAGGTCACCCAGCTGGCTTCATGGAAGAGTGCGGAATCAAATCTGCTATTCCGAGATAAGAATCTGGCTCCCAAACTGGCTAAAAAAATTCTTACCTTGGTTTGTTGCCCAGCCTCTTTGAGTTTAATAAGGTTTACAGGATGATTTTGTTTGCATTTATTAGACCACATGGAGTTTGTAGGCCTTCTCCATCCTCAGGTTTGCAGCTCTGATCATCGCGGACTAGATTTTTCTTTCTTTCTTTTTTTTTTGGTAGATCGCAGCAGAAAACATAATTTTGTCATTTGTGCGATCCAGACACTTAATTGCTACTAATGCAAAATAGTGCTCTCAAAGTGTGTGGTATAGTAATCACTATAACTGTCTGAATACAATTGAAGTTTATGGGTAATGGTAAAGTATTGCATTTCACACCTGTGGAATAAGATCTACTATAATGAGTGTGCAGGGACAGCACAGAGAATTCTTTATGTAATCTTCCCTTGCATTGCACCAAGCTGTTTGGTAGTTTGACTTCTCCAGTAGTTCAAACTGTGTTGGGCTGAACTTTACTGAACTACACTGAGCAAGTTAGCTAAACTTGTCAAGCTAGAGAGGCAGTTGCTTGGTGTAATAGAGTGTGCCAAGTTTTCCCTCCACTCCCTGACCCCAGTACATGACTGGAGAGCAAATATTTGGGTAGGGGGTCCTTATCCAGTATCCTTCCCTATCTCTGCACTGTGGAAGCTGTAGGATGAATTATTTTTGTTACTGGCTTCTCAAGAGTTCTCCGAGCTGAGTTTTCCATTGGCACACACTTCACTACCTAATTGCAAAGACTTGATTTTTGTTGGTGATCGGCTCCTGTTAGCTGTCCTGCATGTAATTGACCACCTTGTGTTTTTTATCCTTGTTTTCCTGAGTGCTGTTTATTTTTTGGTTTGCATTTTTACGCTGTCCTTTACCTGAAGTTCTCAGGGCAGGATACAGCTTTAAAAACCAAATGTAAAATGAACACTAAAACAGTAATAGTGCCTGAGAGTGGAGAAGAGAATCTGTTTTGGTAGCTAAAGGTTGTTGCTTTCCTGCTGCTCTGATGATCCCTGCTGTTTATTGAACAATTAAGTGTCTTCATCTTTGCCTGTGTTTTGGTTGATGATGATCAGATTAATGTTGTGGGAGAGGGTATGTAATGCCTCCTCCCATCATTATGCTTCTGATTGAGCTCTTTGGGTGTTTTTCCACCACGCTCCTTTAATCCAGATCTAAGAAGATCCGGATCTAAGGAATGGATACCTTTAGTTATACTACAGAGCACATTAAGAATTTATTACAAACTGATTCCTTCTTTGAGAAATCTATAAATAATACACATGGAGATACTAACTGTAGTTTAGTTCTAGAATTAGCTCTCAAAAAAATGAGACTGGACACTCATATGGGAGCATTGGGTGCATATTGCAAAGCCCAAATGATCCCAAGAGGCCTGAGAATTGTGAAACCCCCAGGTTTGTTCCTACATCACCAAGAGTTTACAAATAAATGGGAGGCCATCCTCAACAAATGTTCATTAGACCTAATGGTCCTACTCGTTGAAACTAGTAAACCGGAGAGCAAAAGTTTGGAAGAGAAATTTGAACATCATAAACAAGAACTAAACAAAACAATGAACACTAGTACAATAGACTAGAAGATATAGACAAACAGGTGTCTCAAAAAATTAATGAACTTAAAGAACTTAAATTTAAAAAATTCCAAAGGGACCTCAGGGACTACCAGGAAGGAAATATATGTTCCTGGAAATCCCGAAGAGGCCAAATACTCGCAAACAATAGGAAAAAAGTGTCTTTTGAAACTAGCATGGACACCAGTAGAGAAGGAAGCAGTTCAGGAGGCTTCACTACTGATTCTTCTATAGACTGCACTGTAGACAATTCCAAAACCAGTCGGAGACCTTTTTTAGAAAAACATTCAGACTGAAAGACAAAAGTTTGGAGAGAAGGAAAATGTACAAAGGGAGAAACTTCGCCAAACACAAATAATAAACATATCTAAGTCCGCACTATCTGACCAGGAAATAGAAGTCTTGAACAAGGGTCTTTCTTTTGTTCCAACTCCCTGTTACAATTCATTTAATAGTATGTGGGTAGTCCACCAACTCTTACGCAAAATCAGATTAGCTAAATTTTTCTCTAGAAATGGTACGGCCAGTGGCTATTTGGGACCCCCTGACACTGACAGATATAAGAACTTTCATAAAAAATCCAACTTTAATCCCAACACAGATGATCCATATATTAAGGTTTTTGAAGATAAAGTGTTACAGGACTCGCAGAGGATCTCTACTTCCCAAGCCTCTAGTTGGCACAACCTATCGAAACTACAAAAAGCAACCTTAGAGAAGTTACAAAACAGACAAGATATTATTATAAAACCAGCAGATGAAGGAGGTGCAGTAGTTATATGGGGTAGGGAAGAGTATGAAATGGAGGCACATAGACAACTATTGGATGCCAAACATTATAAAAAAATGTGAGAAAGATCCCACAGAAGAAATTTTAAAATCCATAAGAATTACTTTGGAAGAAGCTCTCAATAATGGATACATTAACACACACTTTTATGAATACTTATTGGACTCACCCGGTAGAATCCCTCTGTTTTATTTATTACTTAAGATACACAAAAACAAAACACCAGTCCCGGGTAGACCAATTGTGTCAGGCTGTGGCTCAGTTTTGGAACCGGTGGCGTCATACATTTCATCTTATCTGAAACCACTTATCCCGGGGATACCGTCATATATAAAGGATACTAAGGACTTTGTTATTCACATGGAACAACTTACACCACCCAAAGAAAAAAATTTTCTGGTTACATTGGATGTTGTATCTTTATATACCAACATCCCTCAGAATGAGGCCTTGGAAATTTTAGAAGGGGCTCTGTTATCTAACCCTAATGGACTTCCTCCTATCCAATTTTTGCTACATTTGATAGAAATCACTCTGACTAAAAATTACTTTAAATTTGGTGATCAGTTTTATTTACAAACTTCTGGGGTGGCGATGGGCTGCAGATTTGCCCCAGAATTGGCCAATTTGTTCATGGACCACTTTGAACGTTCCTATATATTAAGCAATGATATTTTTTCTCCCCATATAAAAATCTGGAAAAGATTTTTAGATGATATTTTTTGCATATGGGTGGGAACGGAATCTTCTCTTTTAGAATTTCTGGGTTTTTTGAATGGTATACACAGTAGCATCAGATTTGATATGACATATAACTCCTCATCTGTGAATTTTCTAGACCTAAATATCCAAACCAATAGGGGCATATTTGAAACGAACCTATACAGGAAACCTATGGACGTCAACTCCTTCTTGAGATATGACAGCAACCATCCAAACTCTCAAAAAAACCCCTTCCTTATTCACAATTTTTAAGAATTAGAAGAAATTGTAAAACTTTGGAGGGGTATGAGAGAGAACCAGAAATAACTTTCCTCCAGTTTCTAGAAAAAGGATATCCTTTCAAGGAAATCAAGGAGGCACGGGAGAAGGTTCATAGTTTGGATCGCAAAAAAACTTCTTACAGATTCTATACCCCCAAAAAGGACAGATAGCGTGGTTATACCACTTACCTTTGACACACACTCTCGGGCAATTAAGGACAGTATCTTAAAACACTGGCACTGTTACCAGATCAACTTTGGATGTGCAGGTATCATAAGAAAGCTTGACTGCAAAACTGGAACTTGAAATATACCGGGTTTTGACATATGAATTTGGCTTTATGATTGGCATAATTAAAAGCTAAAGGCAGACCATAAAACGTGGAAAGGCCTTAAAATAGCAAGACTGAAGCCATATTGGGTTGAAAAGACAAGCCTGGAGTTTAAAAAAAGGACATAGCCAGCTTGTGACTTTAGAGAGGAAAACTGTTTGCAAAAGATAAAAGTCTGTATGCAAGAAACACAGCCTGAGATTTAATCTTTATTGAGTCAAGACAGAGTCCTAGCACCTGAAAAGTCATTGTTTTCTTTCCTTTTGGGGTGATAGATATTTAAATAATGTAGGAGAAATAAAACCATGGAATCTGGGACAGAGGTTGGTTTGTCTAATTTTAATAAAATAATAAAGAATAAAATGGAACGGATTTTTGGAAGTGATCTGGGTAAAATAAGTATACCAGAATTTGGAATTACTATCTAAATTGGAAATGGCCCGTTCACCAGTATTAGAATGTCAGGATGTTGGAGGTGACTCACTGTTTACACCTTTGTTCACACCTTAACAGAGATGGATAAGAGTTTGCTAGTGTCTACATACACTGAGTGAGTTTAGTTGAAGGGATTAAGTGAGCCAGTAGAGGTGCTAATTAGAAATGTTAATTTAAGGTATACAAGTCAGTAACTTTTTGCAATCGAGCAGAGACATAATACAGAGACACAGCATGGTTTCATATTAATAAAAGTTGGGTTCTCCCTTATTTTCTGAAGGGGAAAACAGGTTTAATGGGGGTTCTTTTCAATGAGAAATTATTTAAACTTATTCTCTAAAATAAGAGGGTTTTTTTTAATATCCATTTCTTCTTCTGTGAAACATTATTGAGGGGCATTCCCATTGTGAAAGAGGGCAGTGAATCACTGTCTTCCAAGACTTGATTGGATCTCTGTTAGCCAAGAGGAAAGAGAATCCCTTTAAGAGAGTCAAGACTAGGGAAATAAAATATTTGAATTTCAGATGTATTTTTCTGTTTTACTTGTATTGTTTGCTGCATCAGGAAGTGTTGATTAAGTCCAGTTAATTTGTAATGTGTTTCATCATATCCAAAGAGTAATTGTGGAATTTTCTATAGTAGTACATTGGTTTTGGGGTAGAAACACCTCTGAAAGGGATTTATTCTGACATCACAATTTTTGGGTCAATTTTCGCTATAAAAAGGGCCAGCAGAAAAGGGATGGTGTCTCTCCCTTCTTCTCTCTTTGTCATGTGAGGCTAGAGAGAGAGACCTGAAGACGCCTGCCTGCCTTCCATTCTTCTGGTTTTTTTTCCCTCCAAGTGGGAGGAGTTTTACTGCAAAAGCTACATTTTAAATTTTGAAGTTTTTTTTTTTCCTGAGTTTTTGCTTGGTTAGAGCAATTGAAAAGGCTCATCTTAAATAACATTTAACCGTGATATATTTTACATTTTTGGAGAACAGATCAACAAGAAGGGAAGATCATTTTTATTTTATTATTATTTTTCCTGAAAAGACACAGATGGGCTGAGACTTCACATCTGCAGTTTTTGGGTACACTGAGGCACAGTGGTGAGAAACAATCCTTAAGTTTTATCCCATTCCTCCTTATTTTCCCTTATTTCTTATGGTTTTCTATATTTTCTGATTTTTGGTTAGGGAATACCTTTAGTATTAAGGGTGATTTTCTACCTTCTTACTGGCTTGGGCATATATCTCCCCCAAAACTGAAGTTACCAATTTAATGTATAAAATTGTTGAGTTATTTAGCCATGTTTAAAGTCCTTGCATACTCATCCTTGTTTTGTTTAAATGTCTAATGAAATATATTTTTGGTGTGACTTTATATTTCGTTTTAACTTTTTTTCTGTATTCTCTAATAAATTCTTTGCTCTGATTTAACAAGAAATACTGGTTTTTGCATCTGAAATTGGTCTTGTCTCTGTTTTCTGGTTATTCCTCGTTATTAAAACCTGTAGATCTAGCTACCTATTCCCCTAAGGAAGTTAAATTTGGTGTTTCTGGGTTTTAAAATAGCCCAGATTATCCACATTTGCTTACAGTTTATTACTGAAGCAGATCTGGTAACAGCACCTACTGGAGAATGTACCAGGATATAAACAAAAACCTATATTTGCAAACAAACGTACTCAGAACATTAGGAATATACTGGTACATGTGGAATTTACACCCCCCTACAGTACAGATTAAATCAAATCTTAAGGGACATTTTACTTGTGGACACTGTTCAGTGTGCAAGTACAGCAGTAACCTGAAACAGTTTGTAAATCCTTCAGACGGCAGAACTTATGAAATTTACAGTTTCTTTTCATGCGCAAGTAAGAATGTTATTTACATCATTGAATGTCCTTGTCATTTAATCTATGTGGGTATGATGAGTAGATGTGTTAGAACTCACATAGTAGAACACAGAAGTTGCCTTAAAAATCAGAAGATACAGGCCCCTATGGTCAAACATTTTTTGGAATTACATCATTCTTTTTACTCTTTCAAATTCCGGTGTTTAGATGGTATACCTAATATTAGAAATATAAAACAATTGCAAATATTGGAACTTAAGTGGATCCGTCGATTAAAAACAAACTCCATTTGGTCTTAATGAAAATGTGAATTGGCTTGTTTGAATTTAGCTTCAGCTTGTCAAACCATACCCTTTTTTCCCTTTTCCCCCCTTGTTCAAAGATGAGAGTCTGCAGGATCAACCCTCCATTATTCCAGCTGGATATATAAAAGACTCAACTTTCAGCAGAAAGGCATTGTCACTTTAGAAATTCACAGAGTCACATGAGTGAGCTGTTTTACTTGAATTGCATTTTATTAGTATATATGTGAGCATATACAGGCCACTGAAGAAGACCGGGGTGTCAGGTTGAAACGCGTCTGGCCTTTTTATCTTTATATTTTACAAGATTCCTTTATATATTTAAGAACATAAGAGAAGCCTTGCTGGATCAGGCCACAGCCCATCTAGTCCAGCATCCTGTCGCAAACAGTGGCCCACCAAATGCTCATGGGCATCTCAAGCAGAGACAAGGACAAACCTCCTGCTCTCGAGTCCCAGCAGATAGCCTTAGAAGCACCCCGGTTTCTCCCCTCCCCCCCCCCAGCCTGAAAGATGCACCTAGGCATTCGTTCTAGTAGCCATTGATACATCTGTCATCCATAAATTTGTCTAACCCTACCTTAAAGCCATCTAGACTGGTAGCTGTCACCACCACTTCCGGCAGCACATTCCGTAAGCCGATGACCCTCTGGGTGAAGAAATACTTCCCCCTGTCAGACCTGACTCTCCTACCCATCAGCTTCATAGATGCCCCCTGGTTCTAGTGTTGTGCGATAGAGAAAATAAATTTTCTCTATCTACCTTTTCTATACCGTGCATAATTTTATATACTTCAATCAGGTCCCTTCTCAAACGCCGTCTCTCCAGACTGAAGAGGCCTAGACGTTGCAGCCTGGTTTCGTAAGGGAGGTGTTCCGGACCCTTAATCATTCTGGTTGCCCTTCTCTGCACCTTCTCTAGTTCCACAATATCCTTTTTGAGGTGTGGTGACCAGAATTGTACACAATACTCCAAATGTGGCCTCACCATAGATTTATAAAGGGGCAAAATGACACTTGCTGTCTTATTTTCTATTCCCTTCCTAATTATTCCCAGCATTGAATTTGCTTTTTTCGCTGCTGCCGCGCACTGGGTTGACACCTTCATTGAACTGTCCACCAAAACCGCGAGATCCCTTTCCTGGTGTGTTGCTGAAAGCTCAGACCCCATCAGTTTATAGACGTAATTTGGATTCTTGGCCCCAATGTGCATTACTTTATACTTGTTAAGATTAAAGCACATTTTCCACTTGGTTGCCCACTCACCCAATGCTAAGAGATCCCTCTGGAGCTCTTGGCAATCTCTTTCAGATTTTACTACCCTAAATAATTTAGTATCATCAGCAAACTTTGCTATTTTACTATGTACCCCTTCTTCTAGATCATTGATGAATAAATTAAAAAGCATTGGTCCCAGTACTGAGCCTTGAGGGACCCCACTTTTTACTTCTTTCCACCCTGAGAATTTGCCGTTTATTACTACTCTCTGCTTCCTGCCCTTAAGCCAGTCGCAAATCCAGGACAGAACTTGTCCTTTTATTCCATGGCTGATGAGTTTACTCAGTAGCCTTTGATGTGGGACTTTGTCAAAAGTCTTCTGAAAGTCCAGATAGACAATGTCTACTGGTTCACCTTTATCCGTGTGTTTATTGACACTCTCAAAAAATTACAATAAATTTGTGAGGCATGATTTACCTTTGCAGAAGCCATGCTGGCTTTTGTTCAGCAATTCTTGCTCTTCCATATGCACACTAATTTTGTTTTTAATAATGGTTTCCATCACCTTACATGGAACTGACGTTAAGCTAACTGGTCTGTAATTGCCTGGATTACCCCTGGATCCTTTTTTGAAGATTGGTTGTACATTTGCTACCCTTTTTGTTACCTGTTAAATTTCTTATTTAACCTATATTTTTCAGTGGGGTATTTGTACCCTTTGAGTAATTAAATTTGTTTCATTGATTTATAAATTTATATTTTTAAGTAACTTAAATTTCTAGTAGGGTAAATTTTACCCTTTGAGTTGTTATACTAGTTTGGGACTTAACCCTTTCTGTTTGGTGTTTTGGTTGACCTTTGGGTTTTTGTATTAGGGATTTGTGTTGTATTGGAGTTTTGAGGATCTACATAGCATAGGCCTGACCCTCTACAGGGGTGTTGAGAAACAAGTGAGCACAACAGAAATTAAATGTAGAACTCACCTGTCTCTGTTGGACTCCTCACTCTTATATTTACTCTCTTAGCTGCTTTTGCATTTTGGAGGGCGCAGAGCTCATGATGACATCAACTCATGAGCCATGCAGATAGTGCCATTCCTGTGCTTTTCCTTGGCCTCTCCCAATTCTGAATAGGGCACAGTGGAGACAGGTGAGCTCTACCTTTAATCTCCTCTGTGCTGACTTGGGCCATATACTGGATTATGTCCTGGAATTATTAATGTAGACTACAGCAGGGCCTGTTGTAGTCTTAACACCAGCATGCAGACCACTATTCCAGGATATCATCCAGTATAACATCCAGTGCAGAAAGTGCCATAAAGGGCTGTGCTTGGAAGATGTTGATTTTCATGACCCTGGCCCTCTTTGGCAAGTTTGCATGCCATTAAATAGCATACGAACCTGACCTGTCCATTACGGTTCCATAGCTTGTCGGAATGCCAAGCTTCGAGGAGTCCATCTTCAATTTGACCCATTCTAGTATTTCTTCAGTTCCCCAGCTGAACTTGCAGCAAATAAAAATCTAGAAGTCTGGCATTCAGACAAGCTAGCAATTAATAGTTACATCAAATTAGTCTCTAATTGTAGAAGTGTTTGATGGTTTAGAAGTCAGCTTGGAGAATTATGCTTCTGGTTGAGCACTTTGTTTGGTTTCTGGTTATTTAGCACATCAGGTGAGAAATTTGTCATCATAGCATGAAATGCCTTTAGTTGAGGTAGTTATAATAGAAGTTAGCTTTCTTTATAGCGGTACAACATATAATTACAGAATATGACTGCTCTTTTTCAGACGATGGTAGGAAAACCTAAAAAAAAAAATCATAGATTTGTTAAGAATAACTTTTGAGAACTCTTTTTGCATGAAAGATCAAACTTAATCGTGAGGTGGGATGGAGCATAACAAGAACTTGCCTGCAATTAAATTTGTGCAAAAGTTTTAAATTCGTAGTAGAATAACTTGCAAGCTGAGCTCTAATCGCAGTTGGTAGTTTGAACATTCCGGGCGAGAGAAAGATTCTTATTATTTCCAGAATATTAGGAGTGGGAAGCACTGGGGAAATTCAAACTTGTGGATGACTAGAGAATGCAAAACTTACCTTAAGGGCAAATGGCCACACTTACATTGGCCATTTCAGAGCCCCAGCAATGGCACCAGGACGCTTGCCTGGTACCATTGCCAGAACGACCAGGCAATATGGTGTGTAATCGTGCAGGCACCTTCAGTCACATGCTCTCCCTGCACTTCTGCCACCCAGAAGAGGTGCGAAGGGGAACTTGCCTGGCTATCCCACCCCAGTGGCAAGTATAGATGTGGAACAGTTTAAGCTGTTCTATATCTACACTGCTCAGGGGATGCTCAAAGCTGTTTCTAGTTACGAAATGGATCTGCCTGGTGTGGATGGACTGTCTGGGCGCTCCCCCTCGCCATACTACCGAGGTAAGTGCGAAAAGACACATGAATCAAAAGAAACATATCTAGTGCCTCTGACAGCGTCAGGCTTGTATTAGTGAGGCTTTGTTTTCCTTTATCTTCACACCATTCTTTTTAAGAGAAAAAGTTTTAATTTTATTATATATTCAAAATGCAAAACTGAAATGCAGCAACTGAAGCAAGATTGCACCTCACTTGGTAAAACGCCATTGGCAACAGTAACTTTTCAAGCCCATACAAGTTTTGCTTACAAACCGTCAGTATCTGCAAAATTGTTCAAACGGTGAAGTTACTTGGACAGCACTGATGTGAAACAGTTTTCAAATCATGGCACAAATTCTTGGTTAAGAGTTCTGGCCATGAGTGAGAAATTTTCATCTCAGATCCAGATTTCCCAGATATGGCACCCAGTTTTCCTCAAGGATTTTTCTTTAATTTTCCCCATTTATGTTCATTCTCACAAGCACTTCAGTCTCTGCTGAGAAACTTATCACCTTATCACTGTGTTTCATAGTAAAGATGGTATTGTGTCCCATGTAATGCTTTGCAGTTAAGAAAAAAACAGCAAGTTTTTCAGACCATATAACTTTTTGCCATATAATTTCAGTATCTCCTAAAAGTCTTGCTAGCTCCAAATGAGATTTCTTGTGTGACTGCTTCTTTCTTCCCATCCTACATAGACTGCGAGTTGGAGAGAGTGTTGCTGTCAGATAGAAACTTTGATCCTGGCCATGTTGTCTGTTGCTTTTTCATAGTAGCCATTGTCCTCTCTAAGTCTTCCATTTGCTTTGTAATTCACTTTGGAGGGTTAACCTGATTTCAGCAGGCAGGGTTGGTGATGCTGTGCACCTTCAGTGTCTTGGTGCTCTGAAGAAATATTTAAGGAATGTGTCTTTCTGCAACTTTGTCCCTGAGTTCATTTATTTATTTATTTATTTATTTATTTGTATTTCTATCCCGCCCTATACCCGAAGGTCTCAGGGCGGGTTACAATATTATATTAATCTTAGACAGGTCCCTGCCCTCAGGCTTACAATCTAAAGAGACAAGATACAAAAGGAAAATGGTGTGGCAGGGAACAGGGGTGCTCTGGTGGCAGCAGAGTCCTTGCAAAGGTAAAAACTTTTATTTTCCTCCTCCATTCCCCACAGGCAAGATGGTTCCTTCATGGCCCGTCTGGTGGCAATTGGGAGGGAGGGGCCAATGCTGGGAGCTTGATGGAAGGAGTTTAAAGGCTCCTTGAAGCTTATTGAATCTTTCTTTTGAAGTACATTAACCAGTAAGAAACTGGTTTCTAACTGTATAGAAACTATTAAATTAATCCTGAAGTTGTATCAGTCACTACATTTTTAGCAGTAGTAGAAGCCACTTTACTTGGGATGGAACTCTGAAGGTCATTGTTATACCAGAATTAATTTAGAGAGTATAGAGAGCAGACACTTATCCAGTTACGTGACTCCAGATTTTGTTTTAAATTTTCTAATTCATTTTCATTACTAAGATTTGAGGAGGGATGCATAGATATGTTGTAAAACAAGGCACTTTTTCTCAGGTAAAAGTCAACAGTGAAAATTTTGAAAGGAAATGGAACGTAGACCTCTTAAATATGCTGTTCCTTATCTGTAAACCTATCTAAACAAACACTGGGATGCATAATGCTTAATTAATTGAAATGCAGTTTCATGTGATCTTGCAGTTATAGTCAGTTCTGTTGGTTCAGTCTGATGCACTATCCAGAGCAATGAAGGTTGGGAGAATGGCCATACATCGCCAGGTATAGCCACCTCCAGCCTTTTTTGTCAAAATGTCCAGTGCTATTCAACATTTTTATAAATGATCTGGATGAGGGAGTCCAAGGGATGCTGATCAAATTTGCGGATGACACAGAGCTAGGAGGGGTTGTTAACACTCGGGAGGAGAAGGAGAGGATTCAGAAATATCTAGATAAGCTTGAACAGTGGGCTGAAACTAACAGAATGATATTTAATTGGGACAAATGCAAAGTCCTACATCTTGGTAAGAAAAATGGTAAAAATGAATACAGAATGGGAGGAATTAGGCTGAGTAGTACCACAAGTGGAAAGGATCTGGGTGTACTGGTTGATCACAGGATGAACGTGAGTCAGCAGTGTGATGCAGCTGCAAAAAAGGCAAACACCATCCTAGGATGCATCAAGAGGAGTGTAGAGTCCAGATCACAAGAAGTAATTATTCCTCTTTACCATGGTCAGACCTAGAGGACTGTGTCCAGTTCTAGGCACCCCAGTTCAAAAAAGACATTGACACTAGTCCATGTCTAGAGCAAGTCCAAAGGAGGGCTACCAAAATGGTTAGTGGTCTGGAAACCATGTCCTGTGAGGAAAGGTTGAAGGATCTAGGAATGTTTAACTTACAGAAGAGAAGACTGAGAGGAGATGCGATAGTGGTCTTCGAGTATCTGTAAGGCTGACACAGTGCAGAGGGATTGTCCCTATTCTCACTTCTACAAGATGGGAGGACTAGAAGCAGTGGTAAGAAACTTCAAGGGGGTAAATACAGATTAGAGATTAGAGATTAGAGATTCCTGACAGTGAGGGTGATCAGTCAGTGAAATAGGTTGCCATGGGAGGTAGTGAGCTCTCCTTCACTGGAGGTCTTCAAGCAGAGGCTGGACCTATGTCTGTCTGGGATGGTTTAAGAAATCCTGCATTGAGCAGGGGGTTGGACTCAATGATGCTGGAGGTCCCTTCCAATTATTTGAAAAGTGGCAGCCTTCAGTGAGAGAAATATTTTTCATCAAATTAGTGAAACACCCACCAGTGTTTTGCATCTGCACTAGTGTTTATAGTTTTAATGAGTTGTTTTTAAACTCTGATTATTGTAAACCATCACCACCCATAGACCTAGGTATAGGCCAGGATAGAGATACATGTACATTAGTGGTTATTGAAAGCTTCTGTCCCTAATTGATTTAGTACTGCACATGAAAGGGTGAACCTTACTTAAAAATCAGTAAAATTTGGAGTCTGTTCCTACAACACATCTTCCAACATCATTTACTGTATATGACAATATTTTTATATGATGTATTGGTGAGGAACAGAAATACTGTTTTCTCGGACTCATTTTTCATTTATTCATTATAAAACACAGCCCAATGGTATTCTGTTCTCCAAACTTTAAAAAAACATCTAATTCTTTTGTTGTTCTTGATCTATAATGGGGGAACGGCTGTGGTCCTATCACTGTGTGCTTGAATGGTTCTATAAATACTTTTTGTTAATTTGGGAATGGAAGGCAGCTCTTTTGGTAGTTCTTTTATAGATGTCTTAATTCTTCCTTTTTTAATAATAGCTAATAGATTCCTGATAGACAATGAATTTTGGAGGTAAATAAAGATGTTCTTAAGACTTTGCCTTCATAATAATTTGCTGAGTACTGATGAGAGAGAAAGGAAGGAGAATCTCTACACATCTTCAATATTTTGGATGAGCTTTATATCTCTGCATGGAACACGTGTTCTTTAGGGGATGAAGAAAATGGTCTCTTGTCAAGCCATGCCTTCAGTCATGCAATGCATGATGGCAGAATGGTAAGTAGGCTTCGGTTGTTACCTTCTGAAATCTGGATTCATATGATCCGGATCTTTGAGTTGGGGTCCTCCCTGGAATCGGGTCCAAAAAGATCTGCATCTTGGCGAAGACCCCATGCATCCACACGGCCCCCCCTAGCACCCAGTGGAAATCGGTGCTAAATAGGGTTGCCATGTGGATGCCGTGGCACCTATCCTGGCACTCCATTTACCTGGAGCTGGAAGGACCCGGAGCCGCGATTGGCCAGCGCTAACATCCATCAGGGCGTGGCGGAGAGTCATGGATTGGTACCTGCTTACGCAGCAATTATGAAGCCTGTGCTCAACTTTATACACAGCTACGAGTTCTGTGCAGGCTTCCATAGCTGTGAGTGGCGGGGCAGAGCCAGAGCTGCCCCACTGCAAATGGCGACCACTGAGACCGCCCCCTGGGCCCCATCAGCCCGGTAAGTGGCACAGACATGCATCATCTAATCTGGTCTTCACAGCTGAAGACCAGATTGTGGATACCATTAAAGGGGTCTGCAGTGAATCCGGATTTAAGGGCCTGAAGGACCCATTAAATCTGGATTTTGCCAGCATTCGTGGGGGCACCACCTTCAGGATTGATGCCTAAATGGGGTCCGAAAGGGGTCTCGTGTGAGAACAGGGCATGCCTGATTGGTACTGATCGGGTTCCTTAAGGGTTCCTTATGGGGTCTTAGACCCTAGTGCAGAAACAGCCTTTGATTGTTAGGGGAAGAAGAAAAGACTGATTTGAGGTAGCTTGTAGAGTAGGAGGAGCCAATAACATCTGAACCATCTCTACTGTCCTCCTGTGCTATTAGATGGATTCGCTGGAACTCATGGAAGTGGTAGACCAGCAACATCTGGAGGCAAGAATTTGGTCAACTTTGATTTTTAGTACACATTTTGAGTGTACCTTCTGTGCAAGGTGGTATTGTTGTCTGAGCGCCAGGTGTGTGTACATGCACAAGCTTATTTTAATGGTTTGGTTCATAATCACGTGAGAAAGTGCTTGATGTGGCTAACTTTCCGAGCTAAGAGATACTGGTTTGGTTTGTATTCCTGCTACACCAGCCTTAAAGGATCCCATTAGAATCAAGGGCTCAGCACTAAACTGTCTAGGATGTTTGGCCATGAGAAATGTAAACTGCCGCATTATTCCTTGCAGGTTGACCATAGGTGCTCCAAATCGGTTTGAGTGAAAGGTGTGTTGAGGCTCCCTACCCCTGAGCACAAGAAGGCAACTTTTGTTTTTTTAAATTTTGAAAAAAACCACCTAGCATTTCCCCTTAGAGAAAAATGGTGCTCTCAAACAAATTTCCTCTCTGTCAGGATCTGCCCTGCCATCTTGTGTACCTGCTGTCTCATGTGTCCTTGTTTCCCATGGAACTAGTATTGCCTTAGGCATAGCAACTGATAGTAAGCGGTAGGAAACACCATGTCATTACCAAGGTTTGGTGAGGGGAGGGCCTGTGGGAAAGTCTATGTTGAACCTAAGTAACATACCCCAGCTTCCCCTTGAAGGCTTGTTTCCTGTTACTGAGAAAAAATGGAGACACTTTGGCTGATCAATTTTGTGTCATTCTTGAGTTTGGGGCCCTCTGTGGGTGGTGATCCTGACAATCTCTCATTCTTTCCCTTAACCAGCTGGATGGTTGCCCTTTATACTGTGAAACAGCAAAAAAATATAGAAATGGCTAGACAACAGCCCTTTGAAATAAACCAAAGGAGAAAAAAGGATTAAATTTTCACCATGCAGTTCAACAGTTGCTGAACGAGTTCTGGCTGAGCCAGACTGGGATCTGTATAGTGCCATGCGCCAGCCATTTTATCAATCTGTGTTGGTTTCCACCCATGCTAGTTCAATCAGTGCAGTTTAACTGCTACTAATACTGGATCGTTAACATCCCTATATTGCAGCCTCAGTATAGTTTTCTGTTGGGTTTGACAGAGTGGAAATATTTTAGTGGTATTTTGATTTTCTTTTTTTGTATCTTTTTAAGATACAGACTTTTGAATAACCTTTTTGTTTGTTTTTGGATAGCTTGAAGATGGACATACCTTATTTGATTATAACGTTGGACTGAATGATATAGTTCAACTTTTGATACGTTCAGAGTCTGGTGCCCCTGCTACTACATTGAGTACTAAAGATGGAAAGCCTGGTTCCTGCAAAGTTGTGAACTGTAAGAATAAAGTCAAGCAAAGTACAAATAGTGGATCATCTAACCAGCCATCTACATCAGCTCGCTCGTTTCTAATTGATCCTGGCATTGGATATTACAAGGTACTTGTATTTTTGCATCTTTAGTTGTGTGCACTGGTTCAGTATAGTTGCCTTGGTGAATAATATACCCACAGGTGTCATGGAATAAAATTTTAACTCTTGCAGGCAAATGAAACAGAGTTCATGAATGGGTTCAGAGAAAGATCACAAAATTTGGTGTTCTGCAGATTTGTGTTGTAGATTCAGACTCTGCCTTTTCGTATGAATAAATGTCCTGTGCCGTTTCATTTTTCTGTACTTTCACATTTTTAATTGTGCGTTTCAGTGTTTCTAATTAAGTGTTTTCAGAGGGAGCTGGAAGTACTATGAAGTTATTCCACAAAATAACTCACCCACCCCAAACAAGAGTTCTTTGCTGCTGTCCTGAAATGCACCCATTTCCACCAGTACCCAGGGGAGGATTTTTCACAGAGTGCAGTGCTGAAACACAGATGCTGTGTGTAAAAGATTGCACCATTATCCTCCCTGCACCAACCATCTTTCACAGACTGTGGTGTGCAAACACAGACTCCAGCCAAGTTGAGCCCTCTGACACTAAACAGCAGTTAAAAGGCTGAACACAGTAAGAATGGTGCTATGAGGAGTATCTGCTACTTTTGATGACTTTTGAAGTGGATAAAGATAGAATTGTCCTGACTGCCAGGGTGGATTTGATCTAAATCAAACTGATTTAAATCACAATTTAGATCATTATTTAAATCACTAGTCAGTAAGGCTTGATTTAAATCATAGTTTCTACATAAATTTTTTCTACTTTAATATGCAAGTAGATGAAGATTTTTAGAATAACAACTTTTCATATTAGTTTTTTATCCCCAGTTTAATAGGTTAATCATTCATATTTGGACACAACTTTTCTGTTGTACTTAGGAAGGAGAAAAATAATCATTACCTTAATAAGAACAATTTTAATAGAATTGTTCAACTGGAACAATAACATTACAGCATACGTTACTTGCTTAAACAATCATCCATGTTTGTTAACTAATTTGGCTAAACAATATATATTTATATTTTAGAAAACTTGGACTGTCATCCCAGCCTACACATGAAAAACTTAAATACTGTCCTCTGTAGCTCACTCATCATCTTCTTTTTCTTCTTTGTTCATAATCTGGAAAAGAAAAACAAGCTTTCCTGCTTTATTGGGTCCCAAATGATTTCTCAGTTTAGAATGAATGAGTCCAAAGGAAGAGAATATTCTTTCAACGCCTGCAGAAGAAGCTACTGCTGTTAAAAGTGAAATCATTACTTGAACAGTCTTTAAATCCAAGTGCTTAAGTGACTTCCACCAGTTCACTGGTGTGACTTTCCTTAAAATATCTTCAGCAAGCATATATTTCTTGAATTGTTCCCCCTTAGCTTTGAAGTTTATTATAGTTGGCATTACAGATGGAGGATTGCTGGATACCCATGTCATAGCTAACTCCTCTTCCTCACAACTTAAGTTTTGACCCTGACCAGATGGAATAACCTTTGGATGGTAATATGTTTTCCTCAAAAAGCATTTTATTTTTTAAAAATCCTATTTAAATAAAAAAAAATCTGATATTTTTTATTTTAAAAAAATCATTTATTTTTATCCACCTTGCTGACTGCAGCACACAGCTAGGGGGCACAAGAATTTGGGAAAGGAGTCTGAGAAGGGAAAGGAGCTGCTGGGTTTTAGGGTGGAAAGGGAGTTACTAGGTAATGGTGGTCCTCCTGGTGTCCATTCTTGTGAAGCTGGTCTCTCTGCTGCTGGATTGATGTCAGTTCTTGTCAAACCCTGGCTAGGCTCCTGGCTGTTAAAATTTCTTCTTGGCGTGATAATGATAAGGAATATGTAAGCTCTCTGTAGACCTAAACGTGTCCCACATGCTATGCTGCACTTGAAGCTGTATTCCACTATGGAGTCATTCTCCAATATGAAGTCCACCAACCCCACAACTGAGCATTTGTCCTTCTTGGCCAGGGTCAAAAGGTTTTTGCCCAGGCTCTTGCTCTTCTACCTCCAGAAAATAAAGGGCTTTAATTAGTCCTACAAGCAGCATTGCTGGCAGAAACTAACAAGCATATCTGACTCCTAAAGCAGGAATGGTTTGAAGCTGGGCCCTCTGTTGCCCGAAAGTGCTCCCTTTTTGTGGGATCCACTAGATTAAAAAAACAAAACCAGCTCAGCACTACCGTATTCAACCAATATATTTAAATAGGAGTAATGCTAATTGGCACATTTCCCATTAAGTGGTTTCTGAGCAGGTCTAGGTTGGAATGCCAAGCTGAAAAGGTGTTAAAAGGCATTAGTTTTTAGCCTTTCCTGTACGACTGATGTGCTGATCCATTCTGTTTTAGATCAAACACGCTATAGAATATGTAGGAGGCCACGATGGTTAAAATCCTGCTTGTTCTAATTTAGGGACGTACAGGAATGATAATATAATTATTTCTGAGTTTCATTTTTGTGATTTATTATAATTGTTGGTGTTTTATTTTCTTATGAGAATTTGATCCCACTGTTTCATCCAGAAATATTTTGTTAAATTTGGTTGATTTATATTGTTAGTGCTGAGACTTCTCAGGGAGGATAAGTCAGATTTCCATCTGCGATTTTCTTAGAAATGGTATTATTGGGAATAAGATGGATGATGTGGGGTCAGATCTTGTTACTATCTCTTCTTCCTAGGTAGTATAAGAGAGTCAGTGTATACATCTTTAACAGATCCGGAGCGTATTGGCACCATCTTACTGTAGAAAAGTATTAATGTAGAAAGCTATTTTCCAGTGCAATATGTTTTCTTTTTATTGTCAGTAGAACTTACCTTTAATATTATGTTACGTCTCTTCAGTTTCCAAGGTAGGCAAGTCCAGTTTCCTTGTATGATTTTTCTGGCTATTTCAGAAGAGCCTGTATACTCTAGAAGCATTTTCACATGCCTCATTTAATATTCAGTTACCATAGAAATTTGCTGATAGCGAACTACATCCTGCTGCAGCTGGAATCTAGTCATTGTTAATGGTTCAGTTCTTGAAAGCTTATTGCCAGGGCTTATGAGTTAAGTTTAATTTAACTAAGGTCATAATTCTTGTCTACTAGGCCAGACTAGTCCCATATATTTAACATTATGATCCAGTTGTAATCCAGTGAATGGTGTGTGGACCAGATCTGGTCCTTGGGATCCTTGGTCCTCACTTTGCTTTCTGTTTACATTGGAAAGCTGAGGAGGCTACTGCAAGGAATCATGCGGTCAAGAAATTTGGTAGCTGGTACTATTATTGCTAGAAGAGCAATATATAGGAGTATAAAAAATTGCAGATGTATTTGCAATCAAATTTTCTGTTAGGTTCAAATCAGTTTGTGTATTCAGCCCACATTACTCATGGTTTTGATATCATCTATAACCCACAGTTTATAGGACTGATTTTTTTTCTTTATTAATACTATATTTCCTCAAGCATTTGGGTGAAATAAGGCAGCAATAGTTACATGTTTATTTATGTTCCTAATGAATACTTCCTGCTTTTCCACAAGATGTTTTGATAGAGTTGTCTAAAAACTATTTAAACATATACATTCATTAAGGCCCTGTTCTAAGCAAATTTAGTTTCTACAGTTTCAGTATAACACAATTTACTAACTGAGCCTTTGGGCTCTTTTGCACTTTTATAGGGTGCTATCCCACCAAAATTAAGTTCAGGTACAGCGTTGAGCATTTGCACTGCGAGCACTGGAGTCATCCTAAACTTACCTTGGGCTTTGGCAGTGCAGAGTTTCCATCCTGAACTGTCTGTGTCGGCGCAGCAACAACAATTGCAACTTTTGCCTCTTTCTGAGCTGTTGCTGTGGCAATTGTAGTGTGGCGTACCATGACGGGTTCACTGAAGAGGGCTGTCGTGCGGACACCGTAGCACCCATTCCAAGGCTCTGATTAGGCCCGAGCAGAAAGGTCTGCTGGTGACGCGGCACAGCCGGCCCTCCAGTTACAGTGGGCGTGGCAGAGAGACATGGCCTGGTAGTTGCCTACGTAGCTGCTACAAAGCTTGTGCTCAGCTTCGTAGACCTCTGTAGAGGATGTGCGGGCCTATAGAGTTTGTGTGTTGAGGGGTGGATGCGAAGCTGCCCTGCTGCAAATGGCAGCCTCTAGGCCTGCCCCTGGACCCCATTACCCCAGTATAAGTGTGGATGCATGGCCCGTGATCTGGTCTTCATTGTGGAAGATCGGAATGAAGACACCATTAAAGGGGTCTACCATTAATCTGGATTTAAGGGCCCAAAGACCCCATTAAATCCAGATTTCACCAGTGCTTGGTATAGACCTTCAGAATGGGGGCTCAATGAGGTCCTTAAGTGGTCCTGTGTGTGAAGGTACGAAACTTATCCATACCAATTGTGTACCTATCAAGTTCCTAGTGGGGTCTTTGTTGCTAGTGCAAAAACAGCCTTAGGTCACTGAGGTTGGAGTTATAGACATTTTTGTTTGCATATTGTGAGAAGGTTAAGATATGCTACTTCTGTGGTATAGAGTGCTAGAGAAGTGGACTTAAGATTTGCACTCAGCCATTAAAGCTTCCTGATTAAGCTTGGACCAGTCAGCAGTCAGTTTACCGCCCTACAGGGGTGGTACAAGACTAAAACAGAGTTTCAGGAGAAAGACAAAATATGTATCCCATAGAATAAATAATAATCTGGTATTGAGAGTACAGCTGTATTTCACTGGGATGGAGAGGCTTTTATAGGAGCATGTGTTTCTTGGATTATACTTTTAAAGTGTGTATCATGTGTGCTTTCATTCATTCATTCATTTTTCTGTCCTGCTCTATACCCAAAGGTCTCAGGGTGGGTAACAACATTTAAAATCAGATGTATTTTAAAACAGATAAAAGCATATATTAAAACAACAGTGTCTGCAGGTGGTAAGGGAGAGTGATTTTGAAATATAGTGTAAATTTCAGTGTTTAAGGAGGTACAATTTCTCCAATTAAATAATTTTTTTAGGAGAAACTTTTGTTAGCTAGGATATTCTAGGTAAGCTAATGTTTGAAAATATGGACCAGATTAAAAACCTTATTGGCAATGTTAGAAGAATTTTTTTTTATCATCATTATTAAGATATTTTGATAGTGCTTCCTATTGTAAAATCTCAAAGTGATTTGCAATTAAAAGTATATACAGTAAGAATAGATAAGAGTTGATGGCACAGTCATCCAGATGCAATGATGACCGTTATTGTACGGTCCATTATTGATTCCAGTCTTAAGATAATTTCAAAGAATGCAGTTAGAATTTTGGAATTGTTGTTTCATCTATTCAAAGAACATTATTCCAAATATTTCTTGCAGCTCTTTGGTATGGCACCTAAAGGCCAGTGAAACCTAATGGAACTACTATTGCTTTCTCCCAGAAGAACTGGATTTCAGTTTGTAGATCTTGATATTTTGTGATCTTAAGTATCATAAGCAAATGAGGTGCCCGCTGTTTCATCTTTTTGGTTTATATGTTCTGCACTTACTGTCTAAATTTGCTGGGATTTGAGAGGAGGAGGAGGTTTGCCCTTGAGATGCCCATGGGCAGTTGGTGGGCCACTGTGTGCAACGGGACGCTGGACTAGGTGGGCTGTGGCTCCTCTTATGTTCTTACGTTCTTATCATTTGTGATCTATTTACTTCTAGTATTACTGAGCTCTGGAAATAGAATTCATGAAATTATCAGGCTTTTCTGTTTTTAAAACTCATTTTAAAAATGGAGCTCTGTGTTTCTTTATAAGTACACATTTTTGTGTGCTGGATTGTGACCACCGTGCACTTAATTGTCCCGCTATTGAGGCAGAGTTAAGGTTTTTCCAGATGGTAATTGTTCTTTAATGTTTACTTTTGCACAGAAGAAAAAGTCACCAAAGTAAACTTTTCCAAGAAAGGTCAACAGATGATAGGCTCCTGTGGCAACATGTGTGGCAGCATCATTGTCATAACTGTTTATTTTAAAACAAGTTTTATAGATTAATGATGAAGTCAGGAATATTCTGCCCTTGAAGAAATGCATGGGAATATAGGTATATAATTCTATCACAGAATAGTTTGACCATGCAGCTAACTAGTAGTAATTGCTTATTGCCTTTTTGAATGTGTAAATCAGCTTAGGAGGAAATACGCTTAACATCTTGTAAATGTTGGATTTAGGTAAATTTGGCTTCTATGCAACTGAAGAATTTCTTGGGGAGAAAGTATCTGTGGCCCCAAAATACAGCAGGATCAAATCATGTGCTTAATAGAGAATGTAAAAAAAATATTGAATTTACTTTGGTGGTGGATTTTGAAGATAGCATATAAATGGGTAGAAAATGTAAATTTTTTGAGTCCAGGATTTGATTATTTTTATGTAGAAAATATCTCTATCGAAAATCTGATGGTAAAATAAATGGTGAAATCAGATGTGCTAAATGTTAAAGTATCCCTTTCAGTAATATGAATAGTAAATATTGTGATTAGATAAGTGATAATGGAAACAATGTTCAGTATCATCAGAACATCAACATTTGTGGTTTCCTTATTTTTTTATTACCTAAAAATTATTTTCTAAATACAGGATTACATTATTTCAGAACGTCTGTTCAATGTTTGCTTTTTCAGTGTAATATTCACTAAATATTGAATTTTATTTTAGATAAATGAATTGGTGGATGCCCGAGATGTCACTATTGGATCTTGGTTTGAAGCTCATATACAAAATGTTACTCGAGCACCAAAAGGACATAAAAATGGAAAAGCACAAGGAAAAAGTGGCAATAGTTACAAAAGGACTAATGGAAACTTAAGTCAAGATCACACTAGAGAAAACACAAACAATTTGGACAATGCACCTTCCACATCTTATTCAGATTATATGGACACTGATGAAGATGTTGTTTATCATATCAAGTATGATGAGTAAGTGTTGATGATATTATTATGAGGCTACCATGTCAGTTTATACAGTTGATATAATTTAAAAAGTAATCAGAGCATATTTCCTGGGAGCAACATGATTTCCTTTGGTTGTCAGAGTGAAATACTTGTTTTGGTTTATTGCATTTCATAGAATGTGAAACCGCATTAGTATTTTTGCTTTAGGAGAGACATATGTACCGTATTTATTGAATGCAGAAAGGTTCTGTTCTGAAGATCTTTCTGTAACCCAAATTTTTCCATAAAACAGAACATTCAGCTTCATTAAATCAATTAGAAATGATCCAAAGCAGTAAATGCAAGATTTTTGCTGTTTGTTTCCTCTAAAATGTTCTGGGATAAGAGGGAAAGTTGTAAGATGAGCAGAAGGGATTGCTTGGAAGTGAAAATGCTGTGTGTGCAAGAATGCAAGTTCAAATGTCATATATTTGATACCCCAGGAGTATTCGTAACTTTAAAAAATAGACTAGAATTACAAAATAATAGAACATAACAATATTAAACTTTCAGGAAGCATTCAAATTGGAGAAATTGTCAACATTATTGTTGACGTTTACTATAGGTAAATCAAAAAGTAAAAGTTATTTACTGAATATTCTAAAGAAAAAGATGCTTACTGCAACTGAGGGGCTTACTTTAAAGAAACCAGGTAAATATTCAGTATAGAAGCTGTCTTTTAAAGAGGAGTGTTATCAGCATGATAATTAAGAGTAGTAGATTGGAAGAGAAGTGTATCTCGACTACCATGTTCAATATCCATGACAATGTTATACCTTATTCATTTATCTACTAAGCTTATTTAGCTAAGAAATAGATGATGTTTATAGATGCTTCAGCAGACCTTCTGAAATGTTGAGTATCTCTATTCAGTGGCATAAGGTGGTTGAAGGTGAGAGCCTGAAAATGTGCACAGAGGGTGGTGGGTACTCTGGATGACTCTGATGGCCCATGTGCTGCAAATTGGAGGTGCAGAAGTTCCCTGTAGCCCTGCATGGAGAGTGCTTCCACAGAGCCATGTACCCCTAGTGCTGACCATGCGGTGTATTGAGTCATGGCAGTTGTGTCTTCAGTTTACAACTTTTGATTATCACTGGCAAATACTAGCTCTCTGTTTCACTGGTATTTTCCTTTGGAGCTGCAGTTTTTCCTGCCTTTCTCCATCTGAACTCTATGTTGATTCATAACGCCTTGGTAATTCTGTATTCCTGGTCATGTTTGTATAAAAATCTGGGACCAAATTTTAGAATAAGATGGTATTTACTTTATGAGACAATTCCATCCCTTTAACACTTCTTAAAAGAAGTTCTGTTAACATGGAATGATAGTAATTCTATAATTTCGTGAGGAGAGAAATATTTCAGATAAATGCATTGCTGTTTTATCATTACAGAGTTTCAACATAGCCAATAAAGACTGCTTGTTTTGAGATTTTCATGGTTGTAAATCTGTTCTTGGTACTTCACTGAGATTACTGGAACATAGACTCTAGAGCGGTGATGGCCAACCTATGACACGCGTGTCACAGGTGACACGCCAAGCCCTTTTAGGTGCCACACCTGGTCCCCCTGGCATCTGGGCGTGTAGTGCTTGGTTGTTCTTGAAGTGTACGAAGTACCAACTTTCAATTGAAGATTCAGTGACAAAAGTCACTAAAGTAAAGAATATTTGTTTTTGCTTTTAATAAAATACATATATCAAAAATATAACTTTTTTACTAGAGCTACAAATATCACAAAATTGTGGATATTTCTAGATGTGACACAGCACCCAAGTTAAGCTAGGTTTTCTTGCAAATTTTGACACACCGAGCTCAAAAGGTTCGCCATCACTGCTCTAGAGTATTAAGTCAAAATCATGTTTTTGCAGTTAAAGTAGATATGATGTCATAGTACAAAATACATTTTTGAGTGTCCATAACAATATGCAATGGGTCTCATTTTAATACAGTAGCAGAGCTTGAATTTGGTATCATTAAAAATTATGTGAGCTGGTTGTTGTTTTCTGTGCTTAGGAACAGAATAATGAGTGTGATTCATCTTAGGTACCGGGTTTAAGTATCATCCAGATAGTCCTTTATCTGGACAAAAGTCTATTGAGACACCACTTTCTCAGTTAAGACCAAGGCATCTGATGCCTTACTTTAAGGCTTTTGTCTTTTCACATGTAAAGGGAATGAGTTAGATTGTGTTCAAGTTCACTCACCAACTGAGCAGTTCTTCAGTGGGTGGTGGTGCACTTTAATGGACTGTTAGTAGGGATGTACATGAATATTCGTAACATTCAAAATTTGGGAGAATGTTACAATATTTGTATGCTAACATTCAAACAAATATGAATGTTTCCAGACATTTGTTAAACTGGGGAAATGTATCAGATATGTATTTATTTGCATCAAATATGTATCCATTTGTATCAGATACATATCTGTTTGTATCAGATATGTATGTTCATATCAGATACATAACTATTCATATCTGATACTTACAGAATGTTCGTATGAATGCGTACAAATAGATTTTTATTGAATAGAATTTTACGTTTGAATGCAATCTATTTGTACAAATACGGATTTTTGAACATTCGATTTGTTTTGAATCAAATGCCAAAAAAAATTTGTGCACAGCCCTACCTGTTAGACCTCGTCCTCCTAATAGGTTATGTCTGACTTAGCTTCCCTTATTAACAGGCCTTGAACATGACCAATCATATTCAGGAGTTCCCAGGTAAGTTCGTGGTCTTTTGAGAGGACCATTGGCTTTCTACCCTCAGAAGGCCCAGTAGTACGCAAAATACTCTGCCTCGCTGTTGAAGGATTGGCTGCAGCTGAACGTTGGCCCTCTGGAAGGTGATCTTAGAACAAGATGATGTGGTGATGCCACGAGCATTGTGGAAGGGAGTGAGGCTGAGATGCAGTGAGGGAGAATGGGGCACAGTGAACTGTGAACTAATGAACTGTGTACTTAGAACTGCTGTCAGTTCAGTGTGCTACTCAATTAACCCCCCAAATTTTTTTAGTGAGATTTGGTTTGGTACTGAAGCCCCCTGGTTCTATCTGTGCAACTCATTTGTGGTTTGAACTTAGCTCATCCTTTCAGTGTTTTTATGGTGTCTATGAGATCATGGGCAGTAAAATGTGATGATTGAAAAAAGTTTAAACATTGGTTTTTAAAATTAAATTCTAAATGTTCTTTAAACCATTTGTTTAAAAAATGCCAATGTATATTAATTTAATTATATAGTATAAACATATTAACACCACTCACACAAATGAGAGAGAATCAAACTGGCCCTAATCTGCAGGTGAAATACATGGTACCTGCATATAAGAACATAAGAGAAGCCTTGCTGGATCAGGCCACAGCCCATCTAGTCCAGCATCCTGTCGCAAACAGTGGCCCACCAAATGCTCATGGGCATCTCAAGCAGAGACAAGGACAAACCTTCTCCTGCTCTCGAGTCCCAGCAGATGGCCTTAGAAGCACCCCAGTTTCTCCCCTCCCCCCCCCAGCCTGAAAGATGCACCTAGGCATTCGTTCTAGTAGCCATTGATACATCTGTCATCCATAAATTTGTCTAACCCTACCTTAAAGCCATCTAGACTGGTAGCTGTCACCACCACTTCCGGCAGCACATTCCGTAAGCCGATGACCCTCTGGGTGAAGAAATACTTCACTTTGTCGGATCCGACTCTCCTACCCATCATCTTCATAGAGTGCCCCCTGGTTCTAGTATTGTGTGATAGAGAAAAGAAATTTTCTCTATCTACCTTTTCTATACCATGCATAATTTTATATACTTCAATTAGGTCCCCTCTTAACCCCGTCTCTCCAGACGGAAGAGGCCTAGACTTTACAGCATGGTTTCCTAAGGAAGGTGTTCCAGACCCTTAATCATTCTGGTTGCCCTTCTCTGCACCTTCTCTCGTTCCACAATATCTTTTTTGAGGTGTGGTGACCAGAATTGTACACAATATTCCAAATGTGGCCTCACCATAGATTTATAAAGGGGCAAAATGACACTTGCTGACTTATTTTCTATTCCCTTCCTAATTATTCCCAGCATTGAATTTGCTTTTTTCGCTGCTGCCGCGCATTGGGTTGACACCTTCATTGAACTGTCCACCAAAACCCCGAGATCCCTTTCCTGGTGTGTTGCTGAAAGCTCAGACCCAATCAGTTTATAGACATAATTTGGATTCTTGGCCCCGATGTGCATTACTTTGCACTTGTTGAGATTAAAGCACATTTGCCACTTTGTTGCCCACTCACCCAATCCTACGAGATCCCTCTGGAGCTCTTGGCAATCTCTTTCGGATTTTACTACCCTAAATAACTTCGTAGCATCAACAAACTTTGCTATTTTACTATGTACCCCTTCTTCTAGATCATTGATGAATAAATTAAAAAGCATTGGTCCCAATACTGAGCCTTGAGGGACCCCACTTTTTACTTCTTTCCACCCTGAGAATTTGCCATTTATTACTACTCTCTGCTTCCTGCCCTTGCGCCAGTCACAAATCCAGGACAGAACCTGTCGTTTTATTCCATGGCTGGTGAGTTTACTCAGTAGCCTTTGATGTGGGACTTTGTCAAAAGCCTTCTGAAAGTCCAGATAGACAATGTCTACTGGTTCACCTTTATCCATGTGTTTATTGACACTCTCAAAGAATTCCAACAAGTTTGTGAGGCATGATTTACCTTTGCAGAAGCCATGTTGGCTTTTGTTCAGCAATGCTTGCTCCTCCATGTGCACACTAATTTTGTCTTTAATAATGGTTTCCATCACCTTACATGGAACTAACGTTAAGCTAACTGATCTGTAGTTGCCTGGATCACTTCTGGATCCTTTTTTGAATATTGGTCTTACATTTGCTACCCTCCAGTCCTCAGGTACAGAGCCTGATGTTAGGGAAAGATTATATATTTTTGCTAGAAGGTCGGCAATTTTGCATTTGAGTTCCTTAAGGACTCTTGGATGAATACCATCTGGTCCCAGTGACTTGTTAACATTTAGTTTATTAAGACATTCAAGGACCTCTTCCTTGGTTATTTCTGTACAGTTTAACTCTTCAGAAAATACAGGCTCAGCTACTGGCATGTGTCTTCTGTCTTCCTCCGTGAATACGGAGGCAAAAAATTCGTTTAGTCTCTCTGCAATCTCCGTGTCTTCTTTAATTATCTCTTTCTGTCCTTTACCATCTAGTTGTCCAACTGCTCTCCTGGTTGGATTCCTACTTCTGATATACTTATAGAAGTTCTTGTTATTTCTTTTGATGTTTTTAGCAATGTGCTCCTCAAAACCTTTCTTAGCTTTCCTAATGGCCGTCTTGCATTTGTGTTGCCAGTGTCTATGTTCCCTCCTGTTCTCCTCATTTGGACAAGCCTTCCATTTTCTAAATGAACTCTTCTTGTTTTTAATGACTTCATCTACTGCATTTGTGAGCCACATTGGTTTCTTCTTGGACCTAGAAGTCCCCTTTCTTCTTTTAAGTATGCATTCTAGTTGCACTTCCATTATTGTGTTTTTAAGTAGTCTCCGTGCATTTTGAAGTGATTTAACGCTTTTGACTTTCCCTTTCAATTTCCTTTTTACTAATTTCCTCATTTTGGGGAAGTTTCCCTTATGAAATTTAAGGTCTCTGTGTTAGACTTTATTAAGCACTTACTCCCTGTATTTAAGTTGAAGGTTATTGCATTGTGGGTTTATTTATTTTTTACATTTTTATCCTGCCCTATACCTGGAATGCTATGCTGTGCAGGCATTCCTTTGTGAATTATCCTCCCTTCTGTGGAACACCAACATTTTTTACTATCCTTGTTGGTTTTTGTCATTTGTGAGCAGCATCTAAGGCTCCCTTCTCCTGAAAGAAATGGAGACAAGGCTATATGCAGACAAGGGGTGTTTTTCCACTGGCAGAAAGTACCCATTTTTGCACCCATTAAGGACCCATTTGGGCATGACCCATTTCCACCACGGCACCCATTTGGGACACATTTGTTTCCATCGCCGCTGGGGAAATCCGGATCATATGGGTACATCTCAGCCGTTAATCTGGATTTTCTGTAGACCCCATTAATGGGGTCTACAATGGGGTCTTCAGCCAGAAAATCTGGATTAAAGGGAGCCTGTTTCCACATTAGTTTGGCAATGGGGTCTAGCGGAGGCTAGGGGGAGGGGGCACCCTTGGGGGGGAGCCCCAAAACCTAGGCTTCGTAATCATTTCAAAGCCATTTCGAAGGTAATTCGAAGTTGCCTTTGGAGATTAGCAAAGGGAGATCAAAGTGGACTGTTACCTTCAGGCATAGAAAGAGGTACATATTTAATGAGGCTGACTCATCCCTGCTCACAAAGAGGCTGAGAACCATCTTGCCGGAGAGGAGTGGAGAAGAGGCAGCAGGCTGGGCTGCTCTGCCATCTTGCTCCCAGCAGTGCCCCTCCCTCCTCCAACTGTTCCCATCACAAGATGGCAAAGAGACTATGGAAGCCGATCCACCAGTTGAAAAAATGTCTGGTCCTGAGGCCGAGCAAGGTGGGGCTGAGTAGATGCCGTCTGACCATCTCTACCATCATCCAGTTTGTCATCAATGAAGAGAAAATTCAAAGTAAAGAAAATAAGAAAAGTCCAGCAATAAGAAATGAACTGAAGAATTGGATCTGAAGACCTCAAGTGCTTGCTTTTTGCTGTTCCCTGTTCCCTCCCACACTATTTTCCTTTTGTCTCTTGTCTCTTTAGATTGTAAGCCTGAGGGCAGGAACCTGTCTAAGATTAATATAATATTGTAACTCGCCCTGAGACCTTTGGGTATAGGGCGGGATAGAAATGCAAATAAATAAATAAATAAAGAGCTAATTCATTTGCAGGCTCTCGCAAGGGGTTTGTCTTTGGAGCCTTTGCTAATCTCCGAAGGGACTTCAGAGCCTTTGCTAACATTCGAAGGCAACTTTGGAGGGATTTTAGAGGGACTTCGGAGATTGCACCCCCTGTTCCCCAAAACACCTGGGGTGACAGGCAGACCCCTTGTGGGTCAATCCGGATTCCCCACATGGGTGCAAAGGTGTTTCCACGGCAGGGGGGTTAGCACCCGTTGCTAATGGGTGCTACACCTCCTGTGGAAACACATTGGGTGCTTCTCTTAATCTGGATCTACTAGATCCGGATCTAAGGGCTGCGGTGGAAAAACACCCAAGAAGTAAAACCTGATATTATCCTGGCACTATACTGGGATTGCTACATGCGTTCCATCAAAGCGCCAGGATCCTGGTTTTTCCAAAATAGAAGTATTTTGGAAAACTGAAGCCATCCGGACTGTCCCGCAACCCCCTCTCCTGCTTTCCTGGCACCTCTCCCCGCACCCAGGATGAGCAACCTGCCCAAGTAAAGTGAGCACAGCAGCAACAGCCTGGCATTTGCTTCATTTTTTTCCCCAGATGGAAATTCCTACCACACAAGCCTGGGTAGATGAAGCCCAGATGAAAATACCTGAAAAGTGTGCAAGTGCAGGATAAGTGCTTGCATGGTTCTGGGTATTCCACCATCAGATGCAGGAACAAGCCCTAGAAGGGTAAGGTCCCAGACTTGCCCTATGATTTTGCTCTACCATCTGTAAGGAACAGCATGAGGCAACAACAATCGAAACAAGATCCTGTATTTTCTTCTTTGCCATTTGGAGGCAGCCCAAGTGACAATAGTTCCCTTCCTATTGTCTGTCTTTCAAGGCCTGTGATTTTCTGTCTTAATTTTCCTTTCATTTGCATCAACTGAAAGCTGCTTTAAAAAAAATCTTATAGTATTCATAATGTTATTTGCAACAAAGTCATTTCCTGAATACTCATAAGTGCTTCCCTGTTTTAGTACAAAAACTAAAACAATAATACTTTTGGTAATGATTACTCTATTATGTATGCATGCATACATCTATTTCCTAATCCAACCACATCTCTGATTATATGTTAAAAGTTATAGTAGACAATCATAGTATATTTCTATTAAAATGGTGTTAAAATTGTGATTTAAAACTGATCAAAATGATTAAAATTGTGTCCTTCAGAACAGAGTAAGGATTTATACTGATTTGCTATAAATTAGCCACGTGTTATTGTCAAATTAAAAGAATCAAAGAGAAGAAACGTACAGCTGGCTCCGTCTGCTCATGGTGATTTTTGGCGTATTTCTTGAACAAAGCTTTTCATGCTATATGGCTTCTCATTTTTAAATTGCAAAGTTTGAAAAGTCATTTGTCAGTGGGGTTGTGGGGATGTGTTTAAATTATCAGTGGGTTTTATTAGAAATAATTGAAGCATTTTAACCCTACTTAATTCCTTGCCTTTGCTTAGACCTCCAATTAAAAAAGATAATGCCTTTAGTTGTAAGAACTCTTCATCTTCCACAGTTCAGATAAGCCTTTAGAATATCAAATTCCTACTTAACTATTTTTTATCTACCTTCTTTTTAATTTTATTGGATAAACTTGAATAGGCAGTGTGCATAATTTTTTTTCTACACAGATAAACTAAGAATAAACAATGCAGTCTTTGGTCCTTTCTGCATGCTAGTGTGGATCTATGAGATCCTGCCCCCCTCAGGTATTCTCCATCTGTGTTAGTCAGGGTGTAATCCTGATCTGGGAGGCTGTCACCGGGTATATCAGTAGACTCAAACAAGTCTCCTGGCGTACCAGAGCAGGCCTGATTCAGAATATGAGAGGCTCCAAGGCTAGGAATGTTTGTTCCTTGCTCTTGGAGACCTCTGTCCTTGAAGCTCTCGTGTGCCTTGAAGCTGTGTTCTTATCCTGGGGTCTAGGGACCCCTGGGGTCTGTGGAGGCCTCACAGGGGTCTGTGGTAGGCCAGCGGCAGTGATGTATGATAGGGACAGCCAAGGGGTGCAAGACGGCAGATGAATGGGGGGAAGAAACGTTGAGGGGCATGGGTCCATGGCAAAATAATTTATGTAAAAGGGGGTCTGCAGTGAAGAAAAGGTTAAAAACCGCTGTTCTAGACAATCCTTTCCGTGGTTGGAATCAGCTGGCCTGGCTGTTAAAGACCAGTTGGTACAGACAACAGATAGTGAATAAAAATGGTTCCATTTTGATTATGCTAAGTCTTTTTTCTTTACAGCCTTTTCTTCCTCTTTTCCTTCATTTTCTGTGTCTGAATCTAACTGATCTTTTAAGTCATATCTGCAATTTTATAGTAGTATTTGTAATTTTTTTCTTTTTCAGAAGGCTAATGCCTCGTTCTCATTACATAGCATAGTGACAGGTGATAGTTCAGTTTAAAACTTCTGCTTTAAATTCTTTGCAGTGTCCTTGCCGCCTCATAGGAATTCTGCTACGTTGAGGTACAGTAGCAAGAAAACTGTTGTTTTTCTGCTTTTTCTGGGGATGTTTTAACACTGGAACACCTGTAGCATAGGGGGAATATTTTTCAGCTGACTGCCACATGACAGGATTTTGTGAAAAATTACAGATTCTGTCTGTAATAGCTATTTTAAAATCTTTTTTCAGAGTCTTAATTTTCTTCACAGGTGTTTGGGTATACTTGCATTTGTTGTTTGGAATGGTCTTCAGTTTATCATGAGTCTGTAATACAGCTTGTGTATGTTTAGAAGGGCCTCAGGAACGTTACTGCGGTACAGAAGCATATTGTTTGACCTGACATGTCTCATTGTGGTATACTAAATATATTAGTGACTGCACTCCTGAGGTGTGCATAGTCTAAGATCCCTAGGAACGGATGATGGTTGATCTGAAACCAGGGGGCTGTCAACAAAGCTATTACGGTACTGCTTCTTTTTTCTGAGGTTGTGAGGAATTAGTGATTGGCACAATGAATATATACTGTAATTCATTTTTAAGAAAATCTCGTATTAACAAACAGAAGCTCAGAACAGCAAAGAATGAAAGCAATCTTGATCTGTGATAAAATCCCTGTAATATACTTTTGAAATGGCTACTACTAAATGCAGAGGTTCCTGTGAGGCTAAAGATCAGAAAACTAGTTGTCACCTCTTTTAATTCTTTTTAGGAAAGTCTCAAACTTTTGCCAACTATTGTGATGCATTTGCCTAATTCTTTTCTTTAGAATAATTGTATCTTACAGTTCCCATAACCTATCTTAGATAGGGTCACAACACCCAAATATCAATTATTTCTTTTGGCCCTTTGGCACAGACAGGCAGAAGTAAGTACAATTCATCTGAAAATGCTCTGGGAGCCATGACAACAGCAGCTCAGTACTTTGAAGTTGTCTTGACTTCTGTATAAGCTCTATCTGCAATAAGTAAGAGAGCAGAGTAAATCTATGAATGCTGAAGGGTTTTTCCAGCCCTGTGTTGGCTTCTTTAACCGTGAAGTTGCTGAGAGGCAGGTAGATTCGAGGAGTAACGAGAACCTGGCCCACTTCTTCTCAGGGATGGATGTAAAAGCCCCTGGTTCTGCATTTTTCTTGGCAGAAACCTGATCTCAAGTTAAATTTGAGCCATTTGCACATCTTTGTAGTAAAATAAACTCAGTGACCCAGCACTGTGGCTCAGACCTTGGAAGCCATTCTTCTTTTGGGAGTGTCAAGCACTAGGCTGGGTTGGTTTAAAATTTAGAGAAACAGTATTTCCCGGTCCATCTTGACAGTCCACACTATGGACTGTGGTCTTTCCCCCTTTCTTCCAAGCTGTTTTGAGTCTTAGTTACTATTGCCTGGGAAAATTCTTTGGACAGTGGGGTTTGATGACATCGTTTTCAGTTTTGTTCTTAGAAAATGAAACGTTTGGGTGCTTGATGTAGGTTTTGTGTGGACATTGGAATGATAGCAATTTTATGGTCATCTCTGGTGTTAGTATTGACCCATCCTGGTGTTAGTATTGACCAGAGCAATTGCCAGCAATAACTATGCCATTCGGTTTTAGAATTCTTTCCAGACTCCTTTTAGAATCTCCTTGTTTTTGCTCTCCATAGCAACAGTCTTCTAGATCTTCCACACTGAAACTGCACATCAGCATTTCACTACAAAAATGTCCAAAGCCCAATTTCTTGGCCAGAACATAATAAAAACGGAAGAAAACTCTTTGGTTTGGGTTTTTAAATTATATTCATTTTGTTCAACTTTTGACTTAGTTTATTGCCTACTATACTACACATTCTCTGGTTTTCTGGGAAGGCATTAATGCAAAGCAAACAAAACAAACAGCTGGAAGAGCCTGTTTAGAGACTTTTAGGCTCATATAGTATCATTTGTAAATATTCTTGACTTCTCTGTTATAGGTTTAAATTTTTTGTGTAGGTCTAAAATATTCTATAGGTCTGTGGAAGTTTACGTTTTAAATTCAGCAAGATATAAGTGGGTTTATTTTTAATGTTTAAAATAAATAATAGTGAGAATAAAGAAAGAAAATGAATAAAGAATAGTGAGATGTTCAAATAAACTTTAAATTCTGTATAGATTTCTTTGTATGCTCACTTTGGGTTAATATTTGTGGCTGAATCACATTCTAGAAACGTATAAATGCAGTGTGCGGTCAAGGGAAACTCGGAGTCTTTTCTTCATGGGCTTCCAATTGCTAAGAAAGGTTTCCATAGAGATGGAGGATCACATGGGAGTTCTGCTATGTTAGCATTAATATTTAAAATTAGAAACAGGTTGGGCAGGGTTAAGCTTTCCTAGAGTATTGCATCTAATACACACGGTGTAAGTTTTCAAAGACCTATTCTACACATTGAATGTACAATATTAACCATTTATTGTAAAAGCATTTTTAATTAAAGAAGAGTGGGTTTTTCTACCCTGCTTTTCTCACCCATTTAAATGGACTCAAAATGGCTGACAAGCCTTCTGTTCTTCTCCCCACAACAGAACACCCTATGAGGTAGGTGGGGCTGTGAGAGCTCAGAAAGAGAGATGTGACTAGCCCAAGGTCAGCCGGCTGGTTTCATGGAGGAGTGTGGAATCAAACCCAGTATTCCCAGATAAGAGTCTGGCTCCCTAACTGCTAGACCGAATAGGGTTATTTAGACTTTAAGAACTCTACAGTTAACCAAATTATTATTTCAGATTTATTTCAGATAATATAAATGAGATGTTTACCTTTCTTTTTGGTAGGTATGAACAGTATTTATAACTTTGTTTTATGAGGCAAGGCGGATATTTGGCTTTACCGTGTGGGTGTGATGTAATAAAATGGCTGAATATAAAGTTAGGGTAATAAACTGGATAAGGAAAATCCATTGTATTAGACAGTGAATTTGATTCAAACCATGTTTTTCTTAATTTATTAAGGTTGATGGTTTTTGTTGTGCCTTTGGTAAAAATGAAATGGCAATCTCTTGCTGTTCCTTTGCCTCCTTTTGTATTATTTCACATAGAACTATGCTGCATTGCACTTCTAGAATCTGGAGTTTTAAATTCTGCACGTATAAGGAAACTGTTTATAGACAGCAACTCTTTATCTTAAACGTAGAAATTCTAGGATTATTCCTCAATGCAGACCTGAAATGTGTCTGGTGCTTTATGAAAATACAGTGTTACCTTTGGAAAGATCTGAATGTTGGTTCCTAACAGAATGAAGCAGTACTTTTTGAATCTTTAAAGCTTTTAAAGAGAGATCATTACTCATTTTAGAAGTTGAATCATTTCTAGCTGAAGTGTAGAGCTCCATATTCCACACTATGGGCCTCTTGTCCCTGTTTTCTTACAAATGTGGCTTGTGTTGTCTAACTTTCCCTGAATCTCTCCTGTAAGAACCACCATTACCTGGTTAAAATATTCAAAATTGACACACACACACTCTCTATTTGTATTCAGACTAATTTTTTCATAGTGAAGGTACTCAGGATCACTCTACTTTTCTAGCAGCCTTATCCTCGCCTGTTTAAATTTGTTCCATTTGAACCATTATGCTTGTATAACTTAAAGTCATTTGCCTGCCTGACCGTTCTCCCAGAGGTTCAATGTTCTTTACTTCCTCACTACATTCTCAGCGGCTGCAGATTTCCTTTTGTTTGAAATCCTTTGCTATTGTGTTGCAAAATGGCATTCGAAAGTTTCAACGATTTCTTATTTCACAGTTGCCTTCTTTATATTAAGCATGTTTATGGATTGTTACTTGGAATAGAAATCAAACTTTCCTGCTTGTTTCCAGTGTAGCATTTCTGGTCAGGAATTGATTTGATGTGAATGCTGTGCATGGGAGTACATCCTAATTACCCGTATTTTCCGGCGTATAAGACGACTGGGCGTATAAGACAACCCCCAACTTTCCAGTTAAAATACAGAGTTTGAGATATACTTGCCGTATAAGAAGACAACACCCAGCGTATAAGACGACCCCCAACTTTTGAGAAGATTTTTCTGGGCTAAAAAGTAGTCTTATACGCCAGAAAATACAGTATATCCGTAGTAATTCTCATCGATATGGTTAAGAAAATTATGCAGTTTGTGGATGATGGGGTTCTTTTTTATCCCACTGGTTTTTAACCCATGCAGCAAAACCATATTATTTGATACTGTTCTGTATATTTAGGATGATATACTAGTGCAGTGATGGTGAACCGTTTGTGCTCGGTGTGCCAAAATTCGCAAGAAAACCTATCTTAATTTGGGTGCTGTGTCACATCTAGAAATATCTATAATTTTGTGATATTTGTAGCTCTAGTAAAAAAGTTATATTTTTGATATATGTGTTTTATTAAAAGCAAAAACAAATAATTCTTTACATTAGTGACTTTTGTTGCTGAATTTCGTTTGCTAAATCTTCAATCGAAAGTTGGTAATTTGTACACTTCAAGAACAAGCAAGCACTACACGCCCAGGTGCCAGGGTGACCATGTGTGTCACCCAAAAGGGCTTGGTGTGTCACCTGTGACACGCATGTCATAGGTTGGCCATCACCGTACTAGTGTCTGCCTTTTGACCAGTATGATCTTCGGAGTCTCTGGAAACAAGTGTTTAAGTCATTAATGAGGATGGCGCTCATTTTGGTGCTACTTTTATCAAATTCTTGAACACCGCATGAAGGACTTTTGCAACTATTCTTCTGTCATTTTGCATTTTATTTTTAAAACAAGTATGGCTTTCAGATCACAATTTTTAAAAACTTGTCTTAAGAGAAACTCAAGCTCCCCTGACCTCATAGAGTGGATTATTGTAATTGTTATGTGCGTAACCACGTTGGGAGGGTGTTGCTATTGGGTAGGAATAGGATAAACTTAACTCTACAGTGCAGCACCAGTCACATGCACTGGGAAGTGTTTTCTGTTACGTAAGTAAGCTTGGAAAAGGCCTTTTTCAGTAAAACTTTTTATAAAGGTTATTGTAGTCAGGCTTTAAAAACCTCCTGATGGTTCCAATAAAGTTTGTTTGTTTGTTTGTTTGTTTGTTTAATTCCTTGGCATATGATGGAATATTTATGGAAAGTCTAGCTGCAGTGCAGAGGATCAATCAAAAAGATGAGCCAGTTTTGGCAATTACAGCTGGGCAGAGGCTTAAAACTAAAAAGATGGGAGTGGTTTGTGTCTTCATATCTAGGCGTTGTGTGTGATATGCAGCCTATGCCTTGGCCACACTCCCTGCTCGCAGGAGACCCTAGGGTCAAGAAGAAGGTGGTTTACTAGTTTAATCTTGCTTTAGGGTACATCAAACTGGGAATAGGGAAATCTGCTTGTTTTGCTTGCTCACGAGGAGAGATATAAGTGCTGTTAAAAAAATAATCCTGTATTCTGTTCTGTGGAGTCAGTAGGAGAGGGAGATTATCCACCATCTTGTCTAAATGGTGCCCATTCATGTATCTTTTACTTTTAGTGTACATTTTCAACAGTGGTGTTTATTGTTCTGTTTTGAATTAAAAGTGAATCTGTACTGAAAAATAAATATCTGTGTGGCCATATTACATACCTGGGAAGGATTTTCAAACTGTGCTCTAACAATAATTTTCTTTATCACATGGCTTTTCATGTTGAGAATTTTTTTTTGAAAGCTGTTTTTTAAAGTCAAACATTTATTGAAGACAATGTAAAAATTATAGGCACGACTTTAAAAGTTTTTTTTACAAATTTTTACATACTTATACAATATCTTAAATAGTATCTTAAATAATGTTACAATATAATAGTAACCAACATTCCATCTCATCCTTACAACTTTAAATAAAAATACAAACATAAAACCCTCCACAAAATAAAATAAACTAATCCTTAATTGAGACTTATAATAATTTTTAATACCCACTTTCAATTTATTATTAATGTCAGATCTAGCAATGTATAAGTATAAATCCCTCCCTATAATCTGGATTTGATGGCTGAAGACCCCATTGTAGACCCCTTTAATGGGGTCTACAGGAAATCCGGATTATAGGTGCTGAAGGACCCATATGATCTGGATTTCCCTAGCTGTGGTGGAAACAGATGTGGAAATGGGGTCATCTGGCTCTCAGCCAAATGAGTCCTTAATGGGGTGCTTCAATGGGTACTTAGTGCTAGTGGAAAAACACCCTAGAACTGGGCAATGGGGTCTAGAGGAGGCTCAGGGGGGAAGGCACCCATTGGAGGGTACCCCAATCTCAAGACTTTGAAGTCCCTCCAAAGCTGGCTCTGAAGTCCCTCCGAAGTTGCCTTCAGAGCCTGCACTAATTTCCAAACGCAACTTCAGATATTGTACCCCCTGTCCCCTCAAACACCTGGGGTGACAGGCAGAATGCTTGTGGGTAGATCCGGATTTGCAAATGGGTGCTAGACCTCCCATGGAAGCACATTGGGTACTTCCCTTAATCCAGATCATCATCATCATCTTCTTCTTTTTCTTTTTATTATTATTGACATTACACAACAGCAAACAAGATATTTATGCTGGTTTTGTGAATTGTTATCACTAGTTGGGCCCTTCCCAAACACCTAGGACTAAGTGATTTATCGGCTAATGATATGAGCAGATCCCAGCAAAGTGGCTTTCTGTAGCTGGCAGATGGATATTTTATGCCAGTGCCTTTCGAGTACCCACTAAGATCTTTCAGCACTGCCCCCAGTGTGCCGAGAACCACTGGGACCAACAGATTAAAAACAATATACCTTAAAAGCACTTTAGATTTAGATTAGTTGAATTTTTAATCTAATAACTTCACTTGGTTTAAGACAGGATGCATTCCATGATTGTCCTGTGATCATAACACATAGGGTGTTTTTCCTCTGTCACTAGAAGTACCCCTTAATGGGTACAAAAATGCCATTATGTACCCATTAATGGGTACTTAATGGGTACTTTTAGTGACAGTGGAAAAACACCCATAGACTTCTTATAAGATGTACCCATAGACCTCTATGTGTAATGGAAGTCTTTTGATAGTAGTCTCTTAACCTTTTGACAGATTCCCCTAATTCATCTATATTTCAAAAGCAGTTTGTCATACAAAATGGGGAATTTCATTGTCTGCCAAGCACATTTACTGGAAAGTAATGTTAGATTTGCAGTTTGTTTACAAGTTGAAAAGGCAGAATGTGCCAGAGGTCTTGAGAAAGTTTCATAGGCATGCTCTTAAATTCTGTGGTCTCCTACTCTATGCTCTTGAAATTTCTCAAAAATCACAAGGTCAGTTTTAACAACAGCATGATATAACCATGTTTCAAGTGGGGAAAATGTTCATTCTTATTTTCTGTTCATTGTTTCTCCAAGGTTTGCTCTTCCTAGTCTCCTCTGAAAGCACTGGAAAGAGCCTCTGGAACAGTGAAGGAATAGGCCTGCTGCAGAAATGGAGGCATGTGTAAATTGTCTGTTACCAGGGGCTTTCTCTAGTTAGAAAATGTTCTACAGATGAAAAGATATAGCTGAATTCACCTGAAACTGTAAATGATTACCTGTTTTGATCTGCTCTGTAATATAGTGGATGTTTTTATGATTTTCTGTTTATTTTGTTAAAGATACCCAGAGAGTGGCATTGTAGAAATGTCTGTTCATAATCTGCGACCACGAGCAAGAACTATTTTAAAATGGAGTGAATTGTCTGTCGGCGACAAAGTGATGGTAAACTACAATGTGGAAAGTCCAGAAGAGAGAGGATTTTGGTTTGATGCAGTAATAACTTCTTTAAGGGAAATTTCAAGAACAAACAAGCAAGTTAATGCCAACATTTTGCTGGGGTAAGATTTTATAGCTTAATGGACAGTTTGTCTTCAAAAGAAGTTTAAAAATTTTGTATTTTTGATAAGCAACTCAACCACAAAACTGATTTTTTGTTTCTGTATATTTTTGGAGGCTAGATTTTTAATTTGTTTATTGAACATAAAATTGGGGTCAAAATATTTAATGTGGTTTTTGTTAATAGATTTGGTGCAAGGCAGCAGTGCAGATTTATTTGTTAAAGTATGCCTTGATTGATTGATTTTGAGAATTTATATCCCAACCTTCACTCAAAGGACCCAGGGTGGGTCACAATAATAAAAAGATAAAAAGGCAATACTGCTTAGCCACCACACAACCAGTTCAGGTCTGGTTGAATCCGTTGACCCTTTCCTGAAGGGCAGTGGGGGCAGCATGACAGATCATAAAGGCACCGGCCTCCTCCACGATGCCTCCTTATACTGAAGATATTTTAAATCTATACCCTTTTGTTTTTGTGGTTTTAACGGTTTCTGGAAGTTGTAAAATGGCTAAACTTTGACACTATTGAGCCAGTTTGGCCTAGTGGTTAGGGAGCCAGACTCATATCTGGGAATACTGGGTTCAGTTCTGCCCTCCTCCACAAAGCCAGCTGGATGACCTTGGTCTAGTCCCAGCTCTCTTCTGAGCTCTCACAGCCCCACCAACCTCACAGGGTGTTCTGTTGTGGGGAGAAGAATAGAAAGCTTTGTCAGCTGCTTTGAGCCCCCTTAAATAGGTGAGAAAAGCAGGGTAGAAAAGCCAACTCCTCTTCTTCTTTCTTACTTTTGCTGTCATCTTGCCAGACGGATGCAGCAGCCCCACAGAGAGTATTTCCTTTGTGCGCTTGCTAGCCACGACCGCAAAGGGGAAGCCTCCTTGATTTAAAACTTCTAACCTCCCAGTGGGGTCTCAGTTCATCTTGTGGTTGTTGAGCTAGCCACATCACGTCTGTGACTTTGATATGTATTTGGGGACTTTGCCAGCCTCTGGATGGGAAGGGTATGGACTTTATGCCTTCTCTGCCCCCTGCAGCCCTGGGGAGTCCAGGCAACACCCCAGATTGTGTGGTGCATCCTGGTGATACTCTCAGAGTCGCCCTGTTTGAGGAATTTTCTTCCCCCATTGAGGTTTTTTTTACCCCTCCTTGGGCCCATCCAGCATGCCTTCTCCCCCAGATAAGGGGAGTGTGTGGTCAGATCCTGACATCCTGCTGGCATCGCAGGGCTATGGCTCAGGTAAGTGAGCCCAGAGCCCTCCCTATCCCCTCGAACCTGCCGGGTAGCACAGGAAGGGGCAAGATCCTGTTCCCCTTCTCACTCCCCCACCAGGTAGAATCGGGAATCCTACACCTGCTGTTCCCCTCATGGCTACCACTGTGATTCTCCATGCTGGGAGGGGAAAGCTGCTTCATGAAGCTTGGTTTCTCGTCACCATCGGAAAAATGATAATTTTGGCATAGGGAGGAGTGTCTGCCATCATTTAGAGCCAACTGGGGCACATTCCCACTCCCCCAGATTATGGAGGCCGCATGGCGGCAGATGAAGACACAGAAAGAGGCCTAGAAATAGATCTCACTTGCAGTAGAGACTGGCAGCTACCATTTTGTCAAATGTCTGAAGGTAGCAAAAAAAGATCCTGCATTGCGATGGCGGCCTCTGCCACTGTAGTGGGCTTTCAAGCAGAACAAGGGGCATCTCAAGCAGAAGATCAAGGCACTCAGATGCTAACCCAAACTGTTGAGGCTCATCAGATGGACTCTCAAGCAGAATTCTGTGCCAGTGATTCACAGTACTTGGCCTTTCAAGCAGAAGGGGACAGTCAAGGAGAAAGTGAGCTTCTTTGTCCCATAGTTGAATATTCTGTGAGGGATAGAGGCTGTTTCAGGGGATGGTTGCCTACTAGGAGATTATCTCATAAGTATTATGACAGTTATGCTACATCTAGTTCTAGCTCTTCCTCTTAAACATTGGTTTTAAAATTGGCTTCTTCCCTGTTGAAGTTGCATAAAAGAAAGAAGAGACATGGGTACTTTTCACATTGTTCTGATTATTACTCACAGGAGCCACCATCACAAGGGAAAGAGCAAGGACAGTGCATCTGGCAGAAGACCTTCCAGATCAGCTGGGAGCTCCCAGCTGTTAATAGAGAGCATGGGAGATCTTCTAGTCATCAAATAGCTCTCCAAACAATACAAGCTATTGCTGCTGCTTTAAACTTGGCTCTAGATTCAAAGGTATCAGAAGATTAGATTAAGCAGGCAATAGACATATCAATGTCACCTCCTCAGGCTGAATACACCCTCCTGATCCCCAGCATTCTGCAGGAACTACTTTCAGAATGGGCTGATCCTGTGCCTTCCAGATGTCTGCCAGGTATGGCAAAAAACTTTCTCCCAAGCTAGTTCTGTATGGTCCACACCTACAGTAGACTTACCTGTGCTCCAACTCTCCTCCACTCACCTGATCCCAAAGGACTCAGAAGTGGAGCTTAAAGAATCAGCTGAAAAGAAGTTCGAAAGTCTGCTCAAACGGTCTTTCAATTATTATTCTTTGTCTGCTCAAGTAGCTGCTACTGTATTTATGTGCTCCAGGACAGCCATGAAATGAGTCTAAGACAGTGATGGTGAACCTTTTGAGCTCGGTGTGTCAAAATTCACAAGAAAACCTAGCTTAACTCGGGTGCTGTGTCACATCTAGAAATATCCATAATTCTGTGATATTTGTAGCTCTAGTAAAAAGTTGTATTTTTGATATATGTATTAAAAGCAAAAGCAAATAATTCTTTATATTAGTGACTTTTGTTGTTGAATTTTGTTTACTGTATCTTCAATTGAAAGTTGGTATTTTGTACACTTTAAGAACAAGCAACCACTACACGCCCAGGTGCCAGGGTGACCAGGTGTGTCACCCAAAAGGGCTTGGCGTGTCACCTGTGACACACGTGTCATAGGTTGGCCATCACTGGTCTAAGAGATTCTGATGCACCCTGATTTGCCAATAGAGCTGAAACCTAAACTTACTGATCTCAAACGGGCCCTGGCAGTTTATGCTGACTTAGACGCTTTTCAGTTGGCTGCATGATCCTCCGCCGCTACTACGGCTGTTAGGAGAACATTATAGCTAAATACTTGGTCTGTGGATTTTTCATCAAAACTTCCAAGTAATTAATGCCCCTTTCCATGGTAAACAGCTTTTTGGAGAGGAGGCCTTAAAGGACCTCCTAATTGAGAAAAACAGAAAGAAGGTCCTGCCGACTAACCTTTCTTCCTCATCACAGAGTTCCAGGGGTAAGTCTCAGTCTTTTAGAAGGCCTTATGCAGGGTACTATAGAAAATAGCCTATTCATCCCAAGTCCTCAGGAGGGCGCGGCTCTTGGGAGCAACAAGTTTCTGAAATAACCCCTTGGGGTCATACCTGAACCTCTTTTGCCCTGTGGTAATTAGCCTCTTCCTCCAATTGGAGCAAGACTTCAGATGTTTTATCATGTTTGGGAAAGAACTGTTAGTGATAAGTGGGCTTTAAATGTTGTATTATAGAGATATGGGTTTGAGTTTCAAAATGTTCCCAAAAAACAGAAATATTGTGGCTCCCCTCCCTAAAACTAGAAAGAAAAGGGAGGGCCTAGTTAATGATGTTCAAGAGTGAATTGATCTTAAGGCTCTCAAACCATTTCCACCTGATGAGCTTTTTTTCAAGGTGTTTATTCTGTTTTTTATTAAAGAGAAGGGAGGTTCCTTTAGAGCAGTATTAGACCTCAAATATGTTAATAAATTTATGAAGAAAATTTATTTTAAAATGGTTTGGGAAACATCCTCTCACAACTAGAGGAAAATCTCTAAATGGGGGCTATTGAACTTTCAAATGCTTTTTTACATATTCTGATAGATCAAACCTGCAAGAATTTTCTGAGCTTCCAGGTGGGACAACATCATTACCAACACCTTTTGGGCTCTTGGCTTCTTGCATGTTTACTGAGACTTTGGTAACAATCGTGGAGGAGCTCTGGATCAGAGGCATTCGTCTTTAGAGATATTATAAATGACATTTTTGTAACTAGCAGGTCTAAATCTGAAGCTGAGACAGCTTTAAATCTCACTGTTAATTCACTGGAAGCACACAGTTTCCTCCTTAATTATGATAAGAGTTCCTTAGCTCCTTCTGAGCAAATTTGTCATCTGGGGGTTCTTATAAACCCGAGGTACTTTAACGTAAAACCTTCAAGCCATTTCTTCTCTGGTGGGTAAAATCATTCACCAACAAGCTCCATGGCTTTCATGTTTGGTTATCCCTTCTAGGGGAATTCATTTCAGTTATTGACCTTCACCCATAGACAAAATTCAGGTCCAGAAATCTGCAGTGGGTATTGCTTCCTTTTACACACGTGATAGCTAATGGGCAAGGTTCACATATTCATCTAGATATTTCTGTACTAAATTCCCTCAAGTGGTGTTCTAATCCTAGAGTTCTGTGGGTAGGGGTTCCAATTATCAGACCCCAACCCATAGCCATCACCTCAAAAGCCAGTCTCTGTGGATGGGGTGCTACCTGTGGGGAACATACAACACATGGTCAATGGTCTTTCGCAGAAAGTCATCCCCATATTAACTGGTTAGAGTTAAAGGCAATCTTTTTGGGCCTATAAGCTTTCAGGAATAGGATCTAGGGCAGACATGTTCTAATTATGAATGGCAGCACTCCAGGCAAGTTATGTATCGTCAGACAAGGGGGAACTAGATTGAAAGGGTTAATGGATGTAGCCTCAGACATCTTTAATTGGGCTCAATCTCATGTATGCTCTTTGTAATTCATATGCAGGGGGTCCTGAACATCAAAGTTGATTCTCTCAGTAGACAGAAACTGTCACAGATGGAATGGCGTTTGAACCCACAGGTCTTCCATTACTGACTCAGACTTGGGGAACCCCAGACCTAGACTTGTTTGCTTTGTGATACAACCACCAAGTCTCAAAGTATGTATCCAGACATCCAGGCCCAGAAGCCTGGACAACAGATGCTCTGTCTCTTCAGTGGCCACACAAACTCCTGTATTCTTTCCCACCAATACCCCTGATTCCCAGGGTCCTTAGCAAAATGAGGGTAGAAAGAGTACAGGTGATCTTTATGACACCCTTCTGGCCCTGCAGGTCTTGGTTTCCACTACTACAAGCTGTTGGAGCCACCATCTCCCTCTCAAGTGGAATCCACTCCTCCATGCCAGGTCAGTTCATCCAGACCCTACTCGGTTGGCCTTAGTTGCATGGGGGCTCAACACTGCTTCCTAACAGAAGTGGGCCTACCTGAGCAAGTGATTGACACCATGTTAGCCACCCATAGAAGCCCTGCTTGGAGGATCTACAATTCCACATGGAGGGCCTTTTGCAGATGGAGCGTGGCTAAGAGAGTTAACCCCCTAAATCCATCAGTGGAGATTTTGTCATTTTTGCAGGCTGGTGTGACTTTAAGTTTTCTGTTATAACATGATTAAGAAACAGTAATGGCAACTAAGGCAAAATCCTAAAGTTCAGGGAGACTTCTCTCTCTTCTCATGAGTACATTAAGTCATTTTTATTGCAAGTCAAAGCTGAATGTCCCCCTGTAATTCAGATTCCCAGCTTGGGACTTGGACTTGGTTTTAGCAGCCCTATCGGGGGTTCCTTTTGAACCTATAAGGGTCATATCTTTAAGACTTCTTTAATATAAAGTCCTATTTTTGGTGGCCATTACTTCAGCACACAGTTTCCAATATGGTGGCTCTATTTCCCCTCCTCTCTGTGAATTTACTCCGGATTCTGTTATTTTAATGCTGGATCCTGCTCATCAACCCAAAACTGACTCACTTTTTCATAGATCAGAGGAACTGTGCCTACCATCATTATTAGTAAAGCCCAAACACAGGCTTGAAGAGCAGCAGCACTGTCTCAATGTACGCTGGGCACTAAAGGTATATATTGACAGTACTGATCAACACAGGAAAACTGCCACTCTTTTTATATGCTTTCGTCCAGCCTTTGGCAAGAGTCGTCTCTGCCTAGATTAGAGCCTATATCTCATTGGCGTACCAGGTGAGGAAAGTTCCTCTTCTAAAAGGAATTCAGGCTGCTTCTACAAGAAGTGCCTCTACTTCCGCAGCTGTTGCTACATACACAAGTATCATGAAAATTTGCAAGGCAGCTGTCTAGTCTTCTCCTTCCACATTCACCAGACATTATAAACTGGATCTGTACAGGTCAGCAGACATGTCCTCTGGGAGACAGGTTTTGCAGCATGGGTTCCATTGACAGCAAGAACCTTTTTTGGGGTATCTATTAAGTTATACTTTCCCACCCAAGGGAAGTGGCTCTGGTACATCCCTCTGTGAGTCTGCTGCATCTGTCTGAGAATCAGAAGTTGTCTTGCTTATGTGAACTTCCGTTCAAGATGGATAACAGCAGACTCTTCCCCGCGCAATGCATGTTTACTTAACTGTCTTCTTGTGTTACAGGTTGCAGAGGCTGATACACCTCATTCTTCATCTGCTGATGTTCTATCTCAGCTCCCAGCGGATGAACTGGGAGCTCACTAGGAAGTTCGAAGTTTTAAATCAAGATGGGTTCACCTTGCTTCCGTGGCTGGCAAATGCACAGAGGAAATGCCCTCTGTGAGTCCGCTGTCATTTGTCTAGAATGGAAACTCACATAAATAAGACAGCTTTCCAATCCTTTAGGTTGTGCTACACATTCTATCTTGAGTTTGTTTGCATTATTATTAAATTAACAAGATGTTTTACATACCTTTCCAAGTGCTGTGTTTATATTAACAGAGAACAATGTGTAATGTACTCTTTATCTGTGTTCTCTTGGTTAATTCTATAGTAGGAGGCAGAGTAACTGAGTTAAAATCTCTTTTGTGCTTTAATTTTTAGAGGCCCAGATGATGTCATAAGTGACTGCAAACTTCTTTTTGTTGATGAGATATACAAGATTGAAAAGCCAGGCGCGTATCCTCTGACATTTGCCGATGGAGAATTCAAACGTAGGCATTTCTATTATTTGTAAGAGTTCCCATGTACTTACAGTACATGATACGTTAAACTTAATGTGGTTAAATTGCTAAAATGTTTGTCAGGCTATGCAAATAAATACCTTCACTTTGTTTTCAGAGTCATTATGCAGTTAGAGAAACAGATCTATCTTGTGATTAGTTTAAAAAGAAAGTCACCTAGTTAAGATAATTTATGGTGAAACTGAGGGAATAATTTCTCTTGCTCTCAAACTATATAAAATGTATGAATGCTATAATTTTGCTATCTATAGACAAAATAACTAGGAGCCACTGCATCCCAGTTGGACATTTTTAGTGGTCACTGACTTGAAGTTTTCTGGGCTGCTGTTTGTTCAAGTCAACTACAGTGCATTGGTCAATTAGATTTAAGTAGATGTCTCCTTTGAATAGGTTATGGTGACCTCCGTCTCCTCCTGGCTGCTTATCTTACCATGGATAACTGTGCAGAGTGTGATAAAAGATAACATACCTGTCACTTTAGTTCTTCAACTAATCATCTGTCCTGTCACCCTGCCTTCATTATTTCCCTATTCTCATCTGTATTTATTGAAGTTTTCTTATGTAGCCACTAGTGACCTTTCAGCATCTTTGTGGGAATATAAACACTACAGTATACCCTATTCAGTGTACGTGGAATCTCAGTTTTTTCGTCAACATTCTTTCACGAAACATAAGGTTTGGATGTGGGTCTGTTTTATAAGCGAATGCTCAAATTACCATCCAAAATGCTATGGTTAAGTTTAGAAGTTTTTAAGATTACGACAGAAATACATATTGACAATAATAGCATTTATTATTGACGTATTCGCTCATATTCTTTTTGAACATCATCCCAAACACTTCGGTTTTAGTACATAAAATCTTTGTACAGGATTGCTAGAATTTTGTGTAGTGTAGAAAAGCTATAAATAAACACTGTGCTGGATTCAAAGAGAGTACTGCTTCTTCTGTACTTTCACTTTGGTATTTCCTAATGTTTTCCAAATTTAGTATTTTTGGTAAGTCTTTTACGAAGCAAGACTTTTATTTTTATGCTTGTTTCTTTGAGTCCTATAATTAATAGATAAGATCAGTTTATCTCACTTTCTTTGCAGGAAAGAGTGGCCCTGAATGCAAACATTGCAGAGCTGACCCAGATAAAGAATGCCGATTTTGCTCTTGCTATTTGTGTGGGGGGAAACAGGATGCCCATATGCAACTTCTCTGTGATGAGTGCAACATGGCTTACCATATATACTGCCTAAATCCACCTTTAAGCAAAATACCAGAAGATGAGGACTGGTAAATAATGCAAGACAGATATATTAATCACTGATAACTGGTAGGACTGTAAAGAGCTCATAGAACTTAAGTGTTACTCTATTGTAGGTTATCCTTAACCATGTGTTGTTCTCAGAAGTATAGTTGAAGTGAGGAAACACATCCTACCACTTTTTGTAAGGGCTACGGTCTTAATGAGACTACAGGTTGAGTCGTCTAGATAGCCAATTCTAGTTTAATCCTTCTTTGAAATCTTTTGACCAATAGAATCAATTTGTTAATCCTCACTTATAGTCATAAAAAGTACACAAACCTGATTTATTTGCTTATGTTTATTGTGTTATTGTGTAACTATTCAAAGGCTGTGTTCAGCCCCAAACCTGCTTAGACTAGCAAGGTGGCAATTTCATATGTGTTCAGACTAGAGATGCGTCAAACTGACTTTCAGGTGAACAAAAAAAGGGGATTAGACGCTTGAGCAAGGGCAGCACATGCGCAGACACTTGCAGTATGTAAGGGAGAGACTGAGCCAAGGCACGACTCATTTGACTTTATGCACATATGTGAGGGAAGTGACAGTGCAGCTGTACAGGAAACAGCACACCACCTCCCAGACCCAGTCCTTAGGCAAAGGTGATGTCAGCACAGCCCTCAAACAGCCCCAAGATCTGTGAAACCCATGCGGCATGGTTTTCTGCCTCCCTGACTGGCCTCAAAGACTCTTAAGGTAAGGTAAGGCCAAGGTAGCAGGGGTAGTGGCAGGGTGGAATGGCTCGCATGCTATGCTGCCGGCTTAACACATCACCCGAGAGCCAAGGAGCTTTAGGGGAAAATGCTTCGTGGGTTTTTTAGTCTCTTTTTTTGTTCCTGGACTGTCAGGGCATGTTTAGTGTAGCAAAACATACGGATCCAGTAGGGACACCTGGCATTTGAGCCATCAAGAGGGTGGAATGGAGCGATGAATTCCACCTCGGATAGCCCGTGTCATAGGGCACACTCACAAAGGACCCAATAATTCCTCTGTAAATGGAGGCAGGCACAAGTGGTGAGTTGCCCACTTTGTGGGCGAGTGTAGGAAGCTAGGGAAAGGATCCAGGCTGTAGGCACCTGTCAGTCCTTGACGTCTAACCCCCTTTTTGGTTCACTCAAATGACAGTTCAGACCAGTTGAGACTGAATCCTGATTTCCCTGCTGAATTGTGACGTCCAAAACAATAGGAGCACACGAGAGGAAGGATAACAAAAAACTTGCCATAGAAAATGAAGAAAGAAAACTCAAAAGGGCATAGTCCTATGTCGTTTCAGATTATTTGTTTGTGCTTTTGACATTACTTCTTTAAACGTCATTGTCCTAGGTACTGTCCTTCCTGTAAAAATGATTCTAATGAAGTTGTAAAAGCTGGGGAAAAGCTCAAGCAGAGTAAAAAGAAAGCAAAAATGCCGTCGGCCTACACAGACAGCCAGCGAGACTGGGGGAAGGTAAAGTATGTTCAGAAGTTGTATCACGCACAGTGTGTTCATATAAACATAGAAATGTCAATAAATAGTAATCCAGAGACTGTGAAAGCAGTCTCCCTTGAATAAAAGAAGTCTTAATGGTGAAATGGCCATTTGAGAACAAAATCTACAGCAGCAAGAAACTTACTGGTTCATTTCATAATTCACAACAGTCCATTGTGCCTGCTGCATATGGAGGCAGCGCAATTAATCTTCTGCTTCTCTAGGTGGCATCAGAAACCACACTTCTTGCCCCTTCTTTTAACAAAGTGTATTGCCTGTTACATTCATGCACTCATGTTTAAGGATCAGTTACCGGCTTTCAGTGTGATGAGATCCAGTCCTTTTTCTGAAACCCAGCTAATATCTTTACCTTAAGCCAATTGTTAAGCTTTAGTTTCTGCTGGGCAAAAACAAAGTTACTAGGTTTACCCATCTGTTGAGCTTTGATCTGCTCCAGTGTTTTGTACATCCGTTGAATTCAACAGTCAGACTCTTGACTAGAATAGGCTCCTTGGGAAATAGCTTAGCAGATTGTTCAAAAATTGAATTGCTAGTTTCCAGCCTGTTTAAGGGCACAATTTGAGCTTGTGAGACTCAAATGGCTTGGAAATATAGTATTAGAAGGGCTGGTTGTCGCCTTGAAAAGCTGTCCTTTCTTTAAAGCTTTGTGAAATTCTTCCCCTTCAAGGGTAGGCTCAATTTGGAAATTCCTTTTCCGTAATGATACTCCAGTTGTGGAATAGTATGATTATTTAGTTGTTGCCAAATCAGTTGACTTTTACATTCCAAAGACAATTATTGTATGCTTTTAAAGGATGATAGTTTTCCTTCTGCCTTTTTTAAACATTTTTTTAAAAAATAGAGACTTGCGTCCTTGCTCAGTTAATTGGGTTCATCTGAAAAAGTCATGCATGATCAATCAGGAGCCATGTCTGTCTCAATTCTTCATGTGAGAAGTAAATTATTTTCTCCTCCAGGATGATACCAGTTTTGACAGATACACAAATCACCTACATTCAGCACAGAATTAGTTACATGAATTGACAAAGGCTTATGTATTAGAGTTCACTCTAAATATGATGGAACTATTCAGCTTACCTGGAAGAGTTTCATAACCTCTCCTGCATAGAGAAACTTCTGTCTTCAAAATTTTATTTATAAATCATATTATTGATTAGATAAATGTGACTCTTTAAAATGCAAATTCCTTTTTATAGAGTGAGGCACTGGAATTTTTTTTTCTGACAGTGCAACCAGTTTTAGAAAAGAAGTAAAGGCTTTCTAATAAAATATCTTTTCATATACAAGAGGATGCTGTTCTTTCAGATCATCTCATTGTTCAGGATAAAATCACACAGATTTATATATTTATAAACCTTAGAATAATCATAAATTACTTGACTCTTTTGTCTGTGTAGGGTATGGCCTGTGTTGGTCGTACTAAGGAATGCACTATTGTTCCTTCTAATCACTATGGACCTATACCTGGAGTTCCTGTTGGAGCAACCTGGAAATTCAGAGTACAGGTATGATCAGGCTGCCAACTTCTGTTTTAAAAATCTCTAAAATCATGTGGGGGCCTACAAAGTGGTACCATTGCTTGAAAACGCTGGAAACAGACAAAGGTCCAACCCTTAGGATCTGTCCCCCATTCGCGGATTGTATTCTAAATAGCAGCTGTTTTGTTCTATTCTCAGTCTGCTCTGGTGTTCCCAGGAGCTAAGTGGTTGGGGAAGGGAGCACTAAAGAGGGTCTCCAGTTTTGCATATGAGCTGAACATTCTAAATGCTTTGAGTTTTGTTCCGTCAGAACAGCTGATTAGGAATTAAAACACTCGAAGCTTTTTCAGTCACCTGTATTTGTTCGGAACTTGGAAATGCAAAATCCATTTAGTTAGTTTATTTTCATTTAGTTTTACTACCCAACCTAAAAATTTTGGTTTAAAGGCCATTATGCATTCAAATAAGATACATAAACGAAAACACAGATATTATACTGTAAGAGATGGAAAAGGCTCTTCTGTTAACTGTTTCTATTAAAGCACTGAGAATTAGAAACTCTTAAATCTACAGCAAATCAATAGAATTTCTGAATGGCAAAATACATTTGAAATGCAGTTTGTTATGTAGTATAGAAGCCAGCTACTGAAATAAAAAAAGTAAATGCAAACCTACCCTTAAGACCATTATAAGAACTTAAAAAAAGCTTCATTTAATCCCCAAGGTGAGTGAAGCAGGTGTCCATAGACCACATGTTGGTGGAATTCATGGACGTAGCAATGATGGCGCGTACTCTCTTGTGCTTGCTGGAGGATTTGAAGATGAAGTAGTAAGTTTTGTATCTAGTACTAAATGTTTTCTGTATATGAAGACTGATTTGATTTTTTTATGTGTGACACTATACAGCATAACATTTCTTTTTACCTCACAGTCTAGTCACCCATTTACATCAGAGGGTCCTAGAATGCAGACATATTGGGAGGCAAAATTGGTTGGTAAAAGAAGAAACAACTAAAAGCCCTCTGCAGTTGCAAGAAAATATTTATTCAGTTTATATAGAAATCAGGTTTAGCATGTTCTCTTTACAGAAAAGGATCAAAGTATTTGGCTTTCACAGTCTTACTGTAGCAATCTTTGGGTTGTTGTGCCATGTTCCAAGTTTCTGGGAGTCAAAGCTTTCACAGAGAGCTGTGATATCCACTGTCAAAGGATTTGACTTCTGCACTCTTCCAGAAGTCAAATCCTCTGATGATGGGTTTCACAAGTGTATCTGAAAGCTTAGCTCGTCAGAAGAAACTTGGAACATGGCCAGCAGCCCCAAAACTGCTACAAATAAGAATGTTCCAAACCAGTACTACCTCATTCGTATCTGGTGCATGCCCCTTTGACTGAAAATGATGCCTCTGGCTACTGGAAGTACATGTATCTTTCCTTCTACCACTGGATGAATTGAGATGGGACTGTCCATTTTGTAGTGAACACAGTAATGAAGAAGAAATGAGCTGGGGATGGTATTCCACTCACATAGAAATAAACGAAGAGGGTTTGTACATGCACTTTTTATCTCACCACACTGCCTTACAGCAGAAACACAAATACTGGTTTTTAAAGATCTGCAAGGATTAAGAACAAGTGGGATACAAATCAACTCCATAATCCATAAATTGCTTAAGTTTTCGCCTGTACAGATGAGTCTTAAGAGCAGGTTATTTTTGCTTTATAATTATTGTTAGTATCTTGCAACATTCTTAGATTGTTAGACTCACAGGGATATTTGATTTTTATATTTTTTTTAGTTATCTATTTCAGTTTTTGCTTCACTCTGATCTAGTGGCATTGTATACAAAAACAAGGTTGTATAAGTGGCATGTTTTGCTTTTGACAAAGGTTGTCAAATATGTGCTTGTCCAGCGAGCCAGTTTGGTTAAGAAGCTGGACTCTTATCTGGGAATATCGGGTTTGATTCTACTCTCTTCCACAAAGCCAGCTGGGTGACCCTGGGCTAGTCACAGCTCTCTTCTGAGCTCTCACAGTCCCACCTACCTCACAGGGTGTTCTGTTGTGGGGAGATGAATAGAAGGTTTGTCAGCCACTTTGAATCCCCTTAAATGGGTGAGAAAAGCCGGGTAGGAAAGCCAACTCTTCCTCTTCTTCCTCTTCCTCTTCTTCCTCTTCCTCTTCTTCCTCTTCTTCTTGTCCTTGTATGGTACATATTTGCTGTTGTGACACTTTCTTTTCTGTACTATTTATTTATATTAAGTAACTTTTCTTCCATGGTAGAAATTAAGATGTTGTGTATTGATTTCCCAAGAAGTCTTCCACCCAGACCAAAACCAGATCACCTTGATTTCAGCAAGATGGCTGTTATAATATGCATTGAGAAAATACTCTGGAATCTAGAAGTATATTTCCTGTTAGATCTATAACACTTTGGAAGTGAGATAAGGTCACAGGACTGTCTTTTTCATAATACACCAATATTCTACTCTGGGGGAATTTATTTGTACTGAGAAACAATTGTGCAAGTTCCCCACTTACAGTCCAATGTTGTAAAGCCAGACACAGGTTTACTATATCAATGAGATAGGTGTTTCAGAAAGGTGCAAATGAAAAACCTGAGAAATGGCATTGTAAATTATGAACAGCATATTTTTGAGAAGAATACCTTTTGTTGCAGATTGTCTTAGGTTGATTTTGGTGTCTAGCAACTAGAAGCATATGTTGCAAAAGATTTACAGATCGTAAATAGAGCAGCAAACTGTTCTGCTGTGTGATGAATCAATTTTCATGTTTTTTTTTCATTTCATGAATCTAGCTATGGTTTGTTTAGGCATAAACTGTTTTCTACAATCAGAGTAATGTTTACAGCCTCTTCTCCACCTCTGTACCATCAGGAGGAATTCTGAAGCATGCTTCAGGTGAACGATAAAGCAGTAAGCAATGTGTTAAGAGTTATTAGTGAAAATAAAAATAAAACTCTCACTCGTACTAGAATATTGTATATTTTTACTCAGCTGCAGTCCCTTTAGGATTTTTTTCCTTTAGAACACCAGTGACTTACAATTGATGTAATCTGGAGAACATACTTGATATCAATTTATTGTAGATCTCAAAAGGATCTACATAGCTTAAGAAATATGGTCTTGGGATCCTAGCAAAAATGGATACAGAAATATAAATTAGTAGCAGAGCTCAGCTTTGATATTTTGGCTCCCCCTGTCCCCTTCCATGGCAGTAGAGTTTTTATGTATGGCTTCCTTTTGATGAAAGAGCGTTATATGCATTTTTATTACTTTAATTTTACTATCTACACGCATTTCACTAATTAATTTGTATAGTTTAAAAATAAAATCCTACCTGGGTTGAAAACCTCTTCCCGAGATTTGACTGCCCTGCTCTTTATACTCCTCATGCTACATGGCCCAAATGTTGGCCATGACTTATAAGATGCTTGTAGTGTTTTTTTTTTAAGTGTTAAGCTGTATGGCGGTGATGGCCAACCTATGACACGCGTGTCACAGGTGACACACCAAGCCCTTTTAGGTGACACACCTGGTCACCCTGGCACCTGGGCAACTTTCAATTGAAGATTTAGCAAATGTAAAGAATTACTCATTTTTGCTTTTAATAAAATACATATATCAAAAATATAACTTTCTTACTAGAGCTACAAATATCACAAAATTATGGATATTTCTGGAAGTGACACAGCACCCAAATTAAGCTAGGTTTTCTTGTGAATTTTGACACACCAAGCTCAAAAGGTTCGCCATCACTGCTGTATGGGGAAGGGACTTCATAAAAAAAAACACTGTTGAAATCACAACTATACATAATTTGTTAACAAAATTGTTTTCCAGATATCCCCACCTGGTGTGCTTTAAACATTCCAAAAAGAACAGAGAAAAATAAGTTCTTGTGATGAATTTTTAAAACAAAAACATTACTTAGGGCTTGTATAAATCAATATCGGCTTTGCCATAATTGAGGATTAAGGGACTATAAATATGGTGGTATAAATGGCCATTAAGTCTTAAATCAGCTAAATACAAACCGCTAATTATCTTTTTCTTTAAAAACTTACATGTAGACTACTATTTTTATAAATCCAAAAGGAGTTATTTTATAGTGATTCATTTCACTTTCTCTTGTTTTCTTCATTATCGATTTTTGTTATTTTACATATTTCAGATATGTAACATTACATGTAAATAGTGGACTTTCTTAATTTATTTTTATATTTTCCAATAATATTGAATTCAGTAGAAGTTTCTTTTTATGGTAGAGAAACTTTAGGATGGAATTGTAAAAGTCTAGTACTTAGCTTTTGCCTTACTCTAGAGATCTTTTGAATTTCATCTAATTTTGCAGTGAGAAAAGGGGTGTTTATGATGAGACCGCCAAATCTGTTTCTATAATGTATTACACCATATTACAGGTGCATAATATCATATTGGAGGATTGCTGCAACTCTCTGCTTGCTTTTTGTTGTCGAAAATATGGAACTTTGTATTATACTGCAGTCTTAACCCACTTGTTTCAACTGAATTGTTGCCACAAGGAATATTGGGGTGATTTCCTGCACCACGTCCACTTCCATCTTGCTCAGGCAAAGTGTAAGATATAGTGATGCTTGCAAAGTATGCAATGTCTCCCACTTCTGCTGAAGACCTTAATGAGTCGTCTATCCTTAGTTGGCTCATTTTAACTTTTGTTTAATGACCTTCTATTGGGCCAGCATCCTTAAAAACTCAAAAAAGCAAAACTGAAATTATTCCTTTTTAGCTCTGCCTTTCCATTTTGCCATGCTGTTACAAGTGATTTTGTGATTAATATTAATAGAAAATGCTTTCAATTCAGTTACAGTAGGTTTGATCAGTTCATTTTTGTCCTTCACAGTTGTTTTAATTTTCATATTACAGGGTATGTTATTTAACTAGTTTGGTCTAGTGGTTAAGGAGATGGAAAAGCTATGGAGGTTTGGAGTCGGAGGCAGTGCTTGGCAGTGGTTCTGCTCTTATCTCCAGAGTCGATCCGAGATAGTGGCTTAGAGAGATACTGATGCAGCATCCTGCGTACTCACTTCTGCCATGCTATTTAACATCTATATGAAGCCGCTAGCAGAGGTCATCAGGAGATTTGAAATGTCATCTGTATGCAGATGATACCCAGCTCTCTTTCTCTGTACCATCTGAATCAGGAGAGGTGGTTGAAAAGCTTAACAGGTGTTTGGAGGCGGTAATGGGCTGGATGAGGGCCGATAAATTGAAGCTAAATCCAGACAAGACAGAGGTGCCGTAGTTGGGAGTCCGTGTAGTTGGGAGACTACAGTTGGGTTTGCAGTGCCCTGGAAGGGACAGGTGCATAACTTGGGTGTACTCCTGGACTCCATACCAACACTTGAAGCCTAGGTGGAGGCCGTGGCCAGGAGTGCCTACTTCCAACTACGGCTGGTGTGTCAACTGAAGCCTTTTTTTGGACAGAGAAAACTTGGCCACAGTTATCCATGCTCTGGTAATATCTAGACTGGACTACTTTAATGCACTCTACATGGGACTGCCCTTGAAGACGGTCTGGAAGTTGCAGCTAGTCAAAATTCAGCTGACTGGAACAGCTAGCTGGATACACATCACGTCGGTCTTAAAAGAATTGCATTGGCTGCCAATTCACTACCAAGCCCAGTTCAAGGTGTTGACTCTGACTTACAAGTCCTTAAATAACTTGGGCCCCAAATATCTAAGGAACACTTTCTCCCATACTGACCTGCCTATGCCTTAAGATCTGGAGGTGAGGCCCTCCTGTTTGGCCCACCCCCCCTCAGTAGTGAAATGGGTGGGCACCTGGGAAAGGGCCTTTTCTGTAATGGCCCCCAGGTTGTGGAATAGCCTCCCCCTCGAGGGGCGTCATGCCCCTTCTCTGCATACATTCAGGAAGGTGTTGAAGATGCACTTCTTTGCCCTGGCCTTTGGTTAATGTGATTATATTCCCCCCGCCCCCCACTGCAGGTACTAATATTATATTTAGTATACTCTTTTAAATATGTTGGATCTTTTTAATGTATATCATTGTTTTTAATTATATATTGGTTGTAATTTGTTGTTTTAAAGGTTGTTACCTGCCCCGAGACCTTCAGGTATAGGGTGAGATAGAAATATAAATAATAAAATAAATAAAAATATAAATGAGGAAGGTGAGCTCTAGCAAGTGGACTCATCTTGCCCTTAGGCCTAAGGCTGCTAACTAGCAAAATTCGACCTTCTTGAATAGTTCAGAAAGTCTGCCAGAAAATGCTTTGCATAACCCTGTAGCGTACAGCTTTAACCGAATTATCCTTTTTTAAACAATGCAAATCTAGGTGGTTTATAAAGCTTGTTGGGTGAATATTTTCTTAATACCTCTGTCTAGTGGAATCTTCTATATACCTGTCCTTGAATCAAATCAGACTGAATCAGTTCTCTGAAAAGCTGCTAGTGGAAGGTGTGATCGTTATTTACTGTTTATGTGTATAGATACTTGTGTCTCATTCCCCATTGTTCTTTCGTGTCAGTCCTATCATGCACAGCCCCTATGCAAATAGCAATGTCACAGAAGACACATAATATATTTGTTTATTTTGGAAAACCTTTAAAATGTGTGCCATTAATTTTATGTCATTGTATTTGAACTCTTGAAGTCCTGCATTCTTAATTTAACCATTGTAAAGAGTAATCAATCTTCTCATATAGGACCGAGGTGATGAATTTACTTACACTGGCAGTGGTGGAAGAGATCTTTCTGGTAATAAAAGGATTGGAGAACATTCATTTGATCAGACTTTAACACACATGAATAGGTAGGCTGTAAATATATTTCCACCTCATCTGACCTAAACTCACTCAGTTGTCCGTTTCACATCTGCAAAAGGGGTGCAGAGACATAGACCTTGGGATGAAGTAAAGTGTTTTGTACATTTTGTTTGTCCCAAGGGTCACAAAATCTCCCCAGAGGTATCCCTAATCATGAGTGTGAATGCACTGAAACACTTAATTATCTTTATAGTTTATTTCCAAACTATGCTAAATTTACTTTGTTAATATCTGAAATATCTCAGCTGCCTTGCTGTGAGCAATAGCCACATAAAAAATCTTTCAAATAGTTTCTCCAGTGGTGTAAGAGAAGCCCTGCTGGATCACAGTCCATATAGTACAGCATCCTGTCCTGAACGCTCCTGAGAGTTCTCAGGCAAAGGCAAAGCCTTCACCTGCTCTCAACTCCACGTGATGACCTTTAGAGGCATCCTGCCTGTCTCTACAATTCAGACACAGTATCTAGGCATTGATTCTAGTAGCCATTGATCCATTTGCCTGCCATGAATTTGTCCAGCCCTTTCTTAAAACCATTCAGGCTAATGTCCGTCACCAGGATTCTTGATATTTGCAGTGACGTTTAAAGCTACCGTCCCAGATATACATATCTGAAAGTTTTGTTGAGTTCCGTAGTACTTATACTCCATTCTGACAAAAGAATTAAACTAATAGTCACATGACTTTTGATATTTTAAATCATAATGATGTTCAGATAATACAGGAAAGCATTACTGTATATGAAGAAAGGTTGAGGAGGGAATGGATATGGTTTGCTGCTTTGTCTTCACTCAGCCAATTTCTTTACTGTTGCCCTTTGCAAATTTAATTGAAACAGCTGTGTGTGATAGGTGCTTAACTGTTTGTTTTTCTTACTCTAGGGCACTGGCCCTAAATTGTGATGCTCCATTGGATGATAAAAATGGAGCAGAATCTAAAAACTGGAGAGCTGGCAAGCCAGTTCGAGTTGTTCGTAGCTCAAAGGGTCGAAGAATCAGCAAATACGCTCCTGAAGAAGGCAATAGATATGATGGCATTTACAAGGTATTTGTTTTTTCTGCTATAGTCTTGCCTTGCGTTTTAAAAAGCATAATGACAGAACCTTTTATTATTACATTGATAGCTGTACAAAAATGTCTTGCACAACAGGACCATCCTCTTCCTCCTCCTGTGCATGCAACCCACTGAGTCCCCTGAAAGATTCTTCAGAAACTGTGGGCATAGCAGTTTCTGTCATGGTACGCTGGAATTAACTCAAAAAATGTGAGAGGTGTGCTGTTGTGTGAGTGGAACTCTGCTCACACGAAAACTATTTCTACAAGTTTTTCAGAAGGACCCAGGGAGACAAACAGGGCGGCCGACTGAAGGTGTTTGTGTAGTCTGCGTGTGCCGCCGAACCCTCTTCTCTTTCTGACCAGGAGACACGGCCAGGCAACACCACCTTCTGGGTCTTCTGGCAAACGTGATAGCTGGCATTTATTAATTGGCATAAAGCTGGTTGCAAGAAGCTATGTGCATCTAATATCATTATTCCAAGCCAGGCTTATCAAAACAGAAATAATGCTTCTATAAGGTATGCTTTCAGGAGAATTTGGAACAGAACTTCCTGGAAATGCTGAAACAGACAAACAAAGGATTCCTCCTTGAGTCTTTTGTCTTTAGAAACTGTTGAAAGCAGTGCAGATCACCAGAAATGGTACAAGAATATAAGAGTAATACCTCAATAAGCACTTTTGTCTCAGCAATACTTGGATGGACCAGATTTATTCTAAAGGTGATGAATATGCGTAGAAACAAAACATACAAAGCTTTTTAGAAAAAAAGAAATGCAGGGAATTTAATTAGATAGTACACTGTACCATGCAAATGGTAGCAACTTCTAAATTTTAGGTTGTGAAGTACTGGCCTGAAATAGGAAAGTGTGGATTCTTAGTTTGGCGCTATCTTCTGAGAAGAGATGATGCTGAACCGGCACCTTGGACTTCAGAAGGAATGGAAAGATCAAAGAAATTGGGCTTGAGATTACAGGTTAGAATTTCTGATATTTCTATCAAGTTTATTTGAAATATTACTATGGCAACATTATGTTAAATAAGTGCTCAGCTAATCTTGTAGTAGTTGTTTATTGAGGTTGACTGAGTAAAAGAAAACAAATTGCACTCACCTGTGAGTAAAAAAAATTATAAAAAAAAATTAAAACCCTGTATCTTATTTTATACTGTATTGGGATCACGTGAGTAATCTAAAGCTGATGTTATTAATTGAAACTGGTTTGTAACATATAGAAAAATGGAGGGTGAAGCACTCATTCCACATTAATCTTTAGAATTAAAGAGTTGCCTACTGTCCTTAGATCTGCTGACATATATTCTGCCTGGGAATTTTTAAAAAAGGCATAAGATGCAACTTGCACCTCAACATGTGATGCTGTTCTGTAATCCCATAGTCAGAGTGTGCATGCTCTGTTTTCTCTAGGGTCAATAATCTATTTGCATATTGTTTATAATCGTTTTCAACTGTTATTATTCTGTTTCAGTATCCTGAAGGCTATTTGGAAGCCATGGCTAGTAAAGAAAAAAAGGATAAAGTAAAAAAACAGCCTATGAAGCAGGAGACAACAAACCAGAGCAATGGGAATCAGAAACGGCCAATCGATGATGGTATGGTTGCTGGGAATTCCTTGTAAGAGTATGGCTGTATCCAGTTGTTGGTACTTATTTTTCAATATTTGGATATTTTGAAAATAGAGTAAATAACCAACGTCCCGATGCAGCCTTTGACTCTGGTCAAGGTAACAATATTTCGCTCATGCTATCACGTAGCTGACATTTTCGTAGCTAGTCTCGTATTGGGTCAAATTTGAATTCTGAATCTTCTTTCTGCTTGTGTTCTTTGCACTTAGCAAAGGTGAACTGATGAATTCTTGTTTAGAAAGAGCCATATAGTATTTAGAAATGGCTGGTGGCATTTGTATCCTCTCATAGTAACAGGAAAAATTAACAAGATCATCAGCCGTGTAAATCACTCCAAGATTGACTGGAATATGCCAGGAAATTCAAAATGAAATCCCCCATCTAAGCAGCAGCAACAGCCTCAATCTCAAGTCTTAGCTGTCTCCAGCTGTTGTTATTATTATTATTAGTTTATTTCTATAGCGCTGACAGTGTACTCAGCGCTGTACAAATACAAGACAAAAATACAATATAAGTATAAAAACCTGCCAAAGGCATACAATCTAAACAACAATAGTAATCACAAGATAGCAATTAAAACACATAAAATAAAATAAAATAAGCTAAAAGCATAAAACAGTAAAAACAGAAGAGGGTATCTCATTAAAACAGTCCGTCTAGAGAGAACCTGGGAAAGCTTCCCTAAAAAGAGTGGTCTTGAGTTCGGATTTAAAAGATGATAAAGAAGAAATGGCGTGCAAGAGAGAGGGCAGACGGTTCCAGAAATAGGGGGAGGCAAAGGAAAAAGGACGAATCCTAGACGGAGCAGAAACTAGTCGAGGCTGAGATAATAGGCCTTGGCTGCTGGAGTGAAGGGTTCAGGAAGGAGTATAGGGATGGAGAAGGTCGAAAGGTAAGAAGGGGCCGGTCCATAGAGAGCTTTGAAGGTTAGCAAGAGGAGCTTATAATGAATACGAAGGGGTAAGGGGAGCCAGTGAAGAGATGAGAGTAAAGGAGAGATATGGTCAAAGTGGCGTGCAAGCATGATAATACGAGCAGCTGAGTGTTGGACAGAAATAAGGGGATGAAGGTGGGAAAGGAATGGACGGATTTTGGAAATGTTGTAAAGAGAAAATCTGCACGCCTTGGCCATGGACTGAATATGGGGAATACAGGATAAGGAAGAGTCAAAGATGAAGCTGAGACTGCGGGCCTGCTGAACCGACTGGATAGGGATGTCACCAACAGATACAGAAAAAGAACAGGGAAGAGAGGGTTTGTGAGGAAAAACAAGAAGCTCGGTTTTGGACATGTTGAGCTTCAGTCGCTGATGGCACATCCACTGAGAAATGGCAGTAAGACAGGATGACACTTGCTGCTCAAGGCTCTCAGAAAGATCAGGGGTTGAGAAATATAATTGGGTGTCGCCAGCAAACAAATGATAGGAAAAGCCAAAAGAACGAATAAGGGAACCCAGGGACAGAGTATACAGTGGTACCTTGACATACGGGTTTAATTCATTCCGTAACCTTGCTCTTATGTCAGATCGCTCGTATCTCAAAGCAGTTTTCCCATTAATCCATTCCAGCTCCCAAAACACCACCTCAGTTGTTTTTGTTATGTACTGTACTGTATTTACATACTCGTATCTCAAATCTTGCTCTCATCTCAAAGCAAAATATCACTCGCTCGTCGGCTTGTATCTCAAAACACTTGTATGTCAGGGCACTTGTATGTCGAGGTACCACTGTACAGGGAAAACAAAAGTGGACCCAGAACAGAACCCTGGGGGACCCCAACAGAAAGGGGAACGGAGGACGAGGTCTGACCATTTATAGCCACTGCAAAAGATCTCTCGGAGAGATATGATTTAAACCAGCCGAGAACCGTCTTTGAAAACCCAATGTCAGAGAGGGTATCAAGTAACAGAGAGTGGTCAACAGTGTCAAAAGATGCCGAAAGACCTAGTAGAATAAGAACAGAATAAAGACCACTAGCCTTGGCCCGAAGAAGGTCGTCTGAGATCTTCATAAGGGCCGTCTCCATGGAGTGACGGAGGCGAAAGCCAGACTGAAAGGAGTCAAATATGGAATTGGTGTTGAGAAAGTCAAGGCAACGAGTGTAGACAACTCGTTCCAACACCTTCGAGAGAAAAGGAAGGAGAGAAATTGGATGATAGCTAGATAGGGAACAAGGGTCAAGAGAGGGTTTTTTAAGAATAGGAGAAACAAGAGCATGTTTGAGATCAGCGGGGAAAATGCTGGAGGAAAGGGAGAGATTGAAAATCAAGAGGAGAGAAGGGAGGAGGGAAGGAGCAACGGAGACAAGGAGACGAGAAGGAGTTGGGTCAAGGGAACAGGTAGTAGGTTTGGAAGAAGATAACAGCTTAGAGAATTCCTCGGAGGAAAGAGGAAGAAATTCAGAAAGGCTGTTGGATGAAGGGGCCAAGGAAGGAGCAAAAGAAAGGGAGACAGGAGGAGGTATCTCAGAGCGAATGGCCGAAATCTTTGCAGTGAAGTGGTTGACAAAGTCAGTAGGGGAGAACAAAGGAGAAGCAGAGGGGGAAGAGGGCTTAAGCAAGGAATTGAAACAGGAGAAGAGACGCCGCAGGTGTCTTTCGTTAGCACGAATCAGGGACTGAAAATAATCCTGCTTGGCCGAGTTCAAAGCGCGAGAGAAGGATAAAAGAACAAACTTGTAATGCAAAAAGTCCGCCCGCTCCCGGGACTTCCTCCACAGGCGTTCGGCTGCTCGAGTGCAAGACCGAAGAAAATGAATAGAGGGAGTGAGCCAGGGCTGGGGCCTGAGCCTAGAAGAGGACATGCGCAAGAAAGGGGGAGCTAAACTGTCAAGGGTAGAAGAGAGAATTGAGTTAAAACGAGGCATGGCCAAATCAACAGAGTCCCTAAGAGGAAGAGAGGGAAGGGAGGAGTCCAAGGACTGAGCAAAAAGGGTGGGGGTAACAGAGCAAAGGTCACGGGAAAGGCGTTGGGTAGTGAGGGGAGGAGAAGGAGGGGAGTAAGTAAGAGTGAAGGTAATTAAATGATGGTCTGAGAGAGGGAATTCAGACACCAAATAGTCAGAAATAGAGGATTTAGAAGTAAGAACTAGGTCAAGGCAGTGGCCAGAGGAATGAGTCGGAAGATTAGAATGGAGTTGAAGGTTAAAAGAGGCTAGCAGAGAACTAAAGTGGGAAGTAGAGGAGGAGCTGGTATCATCAAGGTGAATATTAAAATCACTGAGAATCAAAGTTGGGACTGTATCCGACAGAAAGAAAGTCAGCCATGACTCAAAATCAGTAAGAAATTGGGTGATAGCACCGGGGGGGGGGGGGATAGAGAACAGCAAAACGAAGATTAACAGGAAAAAAGAGGCGAATAGAATGAAACTCAAAGGAGGAAAAGCGATGACTAGAAGGAAAGGAGAGAACTCGAAAACGACAGGTGTTAACCAGCAAAACACCAACCCCACCACCACAGCCCTCCGGTCGGGGGGAATGGGAAAAACAAAGACCCCCACAAGAAAGGGCGGCAGGAGTGGCTGTATTGTGGGCTAAGACCCATGTTTCGGTCAGGGCAAAAAGGTGAAGGGATTTAGAGACAAAAAAGTCATTCAGTACAGTGGCTTTAGAAACAGCCGAGCGACAATTCAAGAGGGAACAAAAGAAGGGGAGATGAAAATTAGAAAGAGGGCGAATAGGAATCAGCTATATAATTTGAATGAATGATTGAATTTTATTTACGGTCACAGACCAAAATCAGAAAACAAAAATACATTACTATTTAGCTATGAACTTTGTTGGGCAGTAGCTTGGTTGGTATGCACAGCAAACTCCTGTTTTATTCCAATTGTCCACCATTGTGTACAAATACCAAAATATGTTTATTTCAACAGGAAAAAAAGACAGGATTTCCTGATCTAACTTGCAGTGCTTCTTCAGGATGTCAGGCATAAAATCTTCCCAGCCCTTGCTTGAGAAGCCAGGAGGTTTATAGTGAGGCTTGGATTGATCTAGTATTTTGAATTGGGAAATTCTTCCAGTCTTCATAATACAACAGTTTGGTGCTCTAAATCAGGGTTTCCCAAACTATGGGTCGCGACCCACTGGTGGGTCGCGAGCGAATATTGAGTGGGCCCTGCCTGTAGAACGACACACCAACCGACCGAGTCTTTATTCATATTGGTAACGGTTAAATTTCCTAGAGGTGGGTCCCGAGTTGGTAAACTTATATTAGATGGGCCGTAGCCCAGACAACTTTGGGAACCACTGCTCTAAATGTTTGATACTGCACAGCCTAGGTTTTGCAGGTCATGAGCATGAAACTTCATTTTTCTGTGATTCATCAAGAAACCCGGAAATAGGAATACTTACAGATTTATATTTAATCTTTCTTGGCTAGTTTTCCCTTCACTTCCATGTCTTCCCCAGTCCCTTAAGTAATTTATTTATTTGAGAAATTTAATTCCCCCTCTCACCATGTGGTCTCAGGACAGGTTACAATAAGAATAAAACATAATTAAAAATATAAACCCCTCCCTCCCTAACAGAACAGCACCTTGGGGAAGCTATTTAAAAGGCAAAAGCCTGGGGGGAAAGACACGTTTTCACCAGGCGCTGAAAACTATACGGCATAGGTGCCTGGTGAACCTTGAGAGGGAGGCTGTTCCAGAATCTAGGGGCCACCGCCTGTCCCTGTGCCTTGTACCTCTGCAAGAGAAGGAATTCCAAGAAGGGTATGAGATGGAATTTTCCAGTTAAAATCTCATCATAGCCATGCTTTTATTCAACATTTAATCTCAAAATCAGTTTGAAGCCTAACCTTTCCCAAAGATAATGCTTTCCCAAAGATAAATAGTTTTTATGTTAAGACACCAGTGGTCAATTACCGCAATATCTCATTTTCAGATGGAGTAGAAGAACCTAAAAATACAGCCAAGTCCATGAGGATGGGAGATGTGGCAAAAGGAGAAGCTTTCCAGCTAACTCAGCAGCAACAGTGGTTGATTGAGAAAGACTCTCTAAACCAGAAACTGTGGGATGAAGTTCTGGCTTCTCTTAAGGAAGGACCAGTATGTTTGATAGAAATTAGCATTATGCATTTTACGTGAGAAAGCAAATGAGCATCTTCTAGTTCGTATCGAGGAGATTTACTGATAAGATAGCAGAGTTGCACTTGGCAGGCTGCGCAGCGTAACGTGAGTAGAAGACTGGAACCACAAGCATTCCAGATAGAAGGCACTTTGTTCTTAGCGAGCGCAAGTAGGGACCACATAAACGCAAAGTACAGGTTGCATGCATATGAGAAATGAAATACAGGTATACAATTTAACCTAATGTGAATACAAGAATATAGGTTTGTATACAATATCTTAGCTAATACAAGAGCAGATGCAAGAAGCAGATAGCCATCATGGCTATAAGCATGCTGCTATTCTTTATCGCTACATGTCTGCCGATAATTATGATGGATGCATAGAAGCAGATATACTCGTGTGAAGCACGTGACGACATTGGAACAGGCAGGTTAGTGTTTATGCTCATATTTAGCCAATCCGGTAACTACATGTGAACATAATAGTTTCTCATGGCTTTACTTGTTGTCTCCCGCAGAAAGAGCAATCATTATGGCTGGGTAGCAAAGCGTGATAAGACAGCTGGTGTTATTGTATTCTGGTGTTACCGTAGTGTTATGCAGGCCGATTCCCAAAGCACGCCCACGTGATCTGGGATATCACAACAGTTCTGACATAACTTATTCTAGTATTTAAGACCGGAAGATGCGTTCAGTGAAGGAGACACTTTAACGTGCATATTAAAAGGAGACGTGGGTTATACTGATTCTTCAGGTTAAGCGGTCCCTTTGTTGTAACCAATGGAAACATCACAGTCATGTGGCAGGATGTTGCAATTGACACGATAATAAAATGAGGGGAAAGTTTTTTTAAAGAACCACACAGCACAGAACAGGGTACGCTTTTGTTTTACTGCATTATTTAAAATCATATATCCAAACAACTCCTTATCTAATTTTAAAAGTATTGCTTTTTTCCTCTGTGTTAGATATTGCCAGGATCAATCAACTATTATAAGGAAGATTGTTTATTTTAAACAGTAATGATAGTATACTTCTCTTGTTTTGTTTGAAATGTACCAACTACACCAAACCAAGGATCTCATCCTTTTTCCTCTCTTTCATTTCATCCCTTTTAGAATTTTTTGAAGAAGGTGGAACAGTCCTTTATGTGTGTTTGCTGCCAGGAATTAGTCTATCAGCCAGTGACTACAGAGTGCCTCCATAATGTTTGCAAAGTAGGTTTTCATTCTCTCTTGCCTTTTCTATCTCTCTGTTGAAGCTCATGATCAAGAGTCATAATTTTGAATTCCGTTTTATCCATGGTGGTTATTCCCAGGGAGGAAGTGGAAGGGAGGGAGCCCTTCTCAAGTAATACTGTGTTATCCTCCCATGGCTAGTCATTTGGAATTGAAGTGAAATTGTGCCTTTTATTTAAATATGTCTGTGATTAGAGGTAAGCAGGAATGGTTTGGTTCTGTGCTCACCTTGCCACCCCAACCCCAATACATCATGGATCTGGGAATAAAAGCCTACCCATTTGACAGCCTAGCCAGCTCAGCAGCCCCAGAGGCATGCCCTGAATTTAGCATCACTCGCCACCAGAAAGAAACACTGGCTCATGGGGAAATGTCAGACATTGTTGCCCTACCTTCACTTCTGCAGGTTTTTGCTTGATAACAAGTCCTGACGAACCAGAGAGGTCCCGTTCCCTCCCCCCCCCCGCCGCCCTGTATCACTGTCTGTGACATTGTGTTTGAATCTTTTGTTATATTTATATACAGTTATTGAAAGAGATAAATTAGTACTTTTGTTGTAATTAAAATAGAATAGGAATTATTTTGTGTTATTTGAAACAATTATTTTTAAATATCCATTACTTCTCCTGTTCACAGAAAGATTATTTCAGGCTGGGGGGAGTGGAAGCAGGACGCTTCTAATGCCATTTGCTGGGATTCGAGAGCAGGGAAAGGTTTGTCCTTGTCTCTGCTTGAGATGCCCATGAGCATTTGGCGGGCCACTGTGTGCGACAGGATGCTGGACTAGAAGGGCTGTGGCCTGATCCAGCAGGGCCTTTCTTATGTTCTTATTCTAGTTGTGAGAAGAGTTCAGCATGTTCTTTCCATTAATGTGGATCTATGAGGCCGTACCTCTTGCCGATCTGTTCTGTTTGCACAAGACAGACGGATCCAGATTGAGGAGGACCTTAATCTGTCCTGTTTGGTTTGCCTAGGGCCTTATTCTAGATCACGGGAGGTGGGCAGATGACAAGCCTCCACGATCCAGAATTACTGGGCCTCCTTTTTAATGGCATGGTATAGGCCACCACCAGAACCCACCCTCACCCTAGAATATGTGGTTGCTAGCTTCAGAGACTTGTGAGGGATCAGCTGCAAAGTTCATGTGAGCTTTGCAGCCACCAGAAGGTGTGAGCTGGCTCAGCACCATCAGTGCAGATGACACTGATCAGGCCCACATCTCCACAAGATCCAGGCCACTGGGACCAGTTCATCCAGATAGACTGATCTGTATGTAACCCAGGAATGTTCAGAAAAGACCTTAGTGTTTTGGGTCGCTTGCTCCTGTATTGTATAATGGTTATCGTGAACATATGTGTTCCTTCCTCATTATAGAGCTGTTTGCAGCGTTCATTCAGAGCTGAGGTCTTCTCCTGCCCTGCTTGCCGACATGACCTTGGAAAGGGGTACACCATGGTTCCTAACAAGATCCTTCAGACACTACTGGAGCAGTTCTTCCCTGGTTACAGCAAAGGACGGTGATACGTGTTCTGTTTCCAGCGTGCTTCTCTTGAAGACTTTTAGACTTTAAAAGAAGAGGAGCAAGAAAAATCCAACAGTGGACCAGTTGGCTGGAGGAAAGTCACTTTCCCGTCACATTGTGAAGCAACTCAGTGCGGTCATCTTCCCCATTTAACAATCTTTTTGTGTAGCGAGAACTTCAGAGTCTCAGCTTCTTTCAGCATGGAAGGTAGTTTTGGACCGATGACAGCCATGGAAATACGGAGCCTCGGCTCTTACTGACCACAGCAGCAAATGCTTCAGTTTTTTTATAACTACCTCAGATGGAGGAAAACAATTTGTGGAAAATTTTAAGAATACATCGAATGAAGTCTAGCTACACACTGCCTCTTGAGTATTAGTTTTGCCTGGTCCATGCAGTTTCATTTTCCAACAGAAACCCCCCAGCACTTAGCCAGTTTTGATTACAGAACATCAAATTCTGTGGTGTGCATAAGCCTTTTTTGTGTTTCCAGCCATTATGCTTTATTTCTTAATTTCTTTTGCAAGAAAAGGCTTTTAGTCTATTTCTGTGAGCGTCATTGTGCTCTTGTATCTTATGCAGGTTGACTACTAATGACTGAGAACAATATGGATGCATTGTTGCTGTTAACGTAAAGTGATTTGTGTTTTTTGCACTTAAGGAGGAGGGTATTGGAGACACTCTAGTTGTGTCAAAACAATTTCATATGAAACAGGCCACTTTTGTCTTAGGTAAACCTGTATGCTTTTAGTCAGTCTCGTATCAGTGGCAGTACATCTTACACGGCATTGAGAGCAGGGCTAGCTTGCAGAGGGCTCAAATGGCTTCATATTGTGACCTGACATTTTATATACAGTAATATTCCCCCTTCCCTAATATACCTTATTAAATATTTTATGATTCATAAAGTGTTAATTGTATTTTACGGCCAAAATGCTAAATGAGTAAACATTTCTAAAGGATGTTTTTATATACTATGTGGATTTTAAAATTTTGATAAGTAGGGCATGAACGGTGTTCAGTCGGTATTTGAAGGCTTGCTTTGAGAATTTATATTCAGGGAGTTTATGTTTTCATCTCTTTTTGCAGTTCAGCGAGAATCTTACTGCTAGCACAACAGATGTATTTTATATGCTGTTTTAATGTGCATTTTTGTTGTTAATCCTTGCAAAACTGCAGTGTAGACCGATTATTGTCGTTGTCAACTGTCAAAGATTGTGGTGGCTCAGTCTCCAGAAAGCAGTTTGTGCGAGGAAGGCTACACTGGCCATCCTGATGACTAGTTTTTAATACCAGCAACTGCTTGCAGATTGTAGTTCTGCCTAGCATAGCCCAGCCTTTACACAACAGAAACCACATACTGTTTCCAACACACAAGCAAAAGATGCGCTGGGCAAGGACTTTGACAAACAAGGGAAGACAATGTTGAGACTTTGGACTGTCAGGCTGCTTTGAATGTCATTATAAACTGTTTTCTAGTGTTCTCTGGATGAGACTGGAGTTTCCTACTTTCACCCATTTCCTCTAATGAGAACCAGAAGCTGGGTTTTAAGATCAAAAGCGGAAGCTCCCAGATGAACTGAAGTTCCTGACATCCTAAGTTGGAGAACTTTTTATTAATTCAGATTTAACAGTGAAAACAGGTTCTTCAGCCGTGCTTTGATTCTGACTTGTTGAACTAAGAGCAGCTTCTCACATAGAATATAACAGTAAATTTTCCATTGGAAGTTTCAAGCATCTTCACAAGGGGGAAAAGTTCAGCTCTGAAGTCAACCTGTTTCTGTAATGCTAAAACATTAAATGTCCTGGCTTTCAGCTCAACATAAATCTACTCGCTACCTATATCTGAGTGCCCCTTGGGGCTCCACAAGGAAAGAAAGATGGGATACAAATGTGAAAAATGTAAAATAGCCAATGTGGTGCCCTCTGGATGGTCGATTCCATCACCCTTAGCTTCTCACCCTCTTGATGGCAGCAAATAGCTCAACGACGACTGGAGGGTATCAAGTTGGCCGTTTCTTCCTTAGACCACGTATTAACATTGTGTGTAAAAAAAGCCTATTAGTTTACTAAAAACAACTTTAAAGGTTGTAACCGAATTGATGTTTGAGAGCTACAGCAATGTTTGCACTTGAGCACCGAGTGGTACATGAGCAGTACTGTGCCTCTCTTTAAATTGCCATGAGGCAGTTGGTTGCTGTTGCTTTGAATTTCATCTAATGAGTTCTCCTTGTGTCCACCAGATGTAGGCAAACCATGGTAATGTTGTAACTGTTTCAGGAAGGAAGCTGTTCCTTGCCTTTACTACTACTTCTCTGAGCACCTTCTTTGTAATTGGACAATAGATACTCCTGGGGCTTGATTACTTGGGCCCTGGGGTTTCGTTTGTACAGCGTACTCAGCTTGTGTCTGCCTCATTGCGTTTTAAATGGAATTCTCCAAGAAGTCTATAAGAGAGCACCATGATGTCCCCGTTCTCTTCTCTAGTTAAATTCCTTCAACAAGCTGTTCTCCTTCTTGGCTTCCTTCTCCAAAAAATTCATATGCAAAGATAGAATTTGATGTTAAATAGAAGAAATGACTGCAGGCTGGATTTTCCTTTCTGAGAACAAAGTTGGAATAGGAACTGCCTAAGACCTGCTCACATCCATTAAGGAGTTGCCGTCTTCCCCTTCGAGGAGTATCACGTCACTGTCAGGAAACAATATCAGCCAATATTTTCCTTCTAAGCATGGATACATTTTGATTCACTCAGTAGGGTTAACAGAATTGGTACGTTGGCCCTGGCCCTAAGTACGTGAGGAATTTTCTTCAAAGATTAAGTAGCAAATAATAAGTGGCACCAAGTAGGAATGAAAAGAGAGATTTTCTCAGAAGACTGGGGCTGGAATTACATGAGGGTTTTTAATCAAAATCTTACTTGCCAGAGAAGATACTAATAGCCCATTCCCCTCTGCTCGCTCTGCCCAGTTTCTCTTCTTGCCATCAGTCTATTTTTCAGGATTTTTCTTCGTTGGCAACAAGCTCTTGTTTTTGGAAAGTTGCTGCGTTTACAGATGAGTAAAGTAAGGATGTGCATGAATATTCCTAACGTTTGTTATTCATGTGAATTTGGGCATTTGTACACAAATTTACAACATTCGTACATTATCATTCTTATGAATACTACTGTACGGATATTTGGACATTAGTTAAACTGGAGATACTATTGGATATGTATCAATACAAATGCATTTTGTATAGGATATGTATCCAATATGTATGTGTCTGTATAGGATATGTATGCATTTGTATCGGATATTCATACAAATTCATACAAATATGTTCATATTGAATAGAATCCTACCACATTCAAAGTGGATCTATTTATTTGGGCATTTGTACACAAATTTATTATTTATTATTTATTATTTGCATTTCTATCCCGCCCCATGCCCGAAGGTCTCTGGGCAGGTAACAACCTTTAAAATAACAGATTTAAAACAATATACATTGAAAACACTTTAAAAATTCAACAAATCTAAAACAATACACTCTGTATTTAAAATGATAGTATCTATACAGGGGAGGGGGGATATAATCACCTCAGACAAAGGCCAGGGCAAAGAGGTGTGTCTTCGTCACCTTCCTAAATATATATAAGGAAGGGGCATGGTACACTTCGAGGGGGAGACTATTACATAACCTGGGGGCCATCGCTGAAAAGGCTCTCTCCTGGGTGCCAACCCGCCTCACTACTGAAGGTGGTGGGACAACCAGGAGGGCCTCACCACTAGTAAAATGCACCAGTATTTCTTTGCTAAGCCCTCAACAACAGACCATTCTTGAGCTTCCAAGCAACAATTCCGGCTATACATTCCTATACCTTCAATAGGAGACTCAAGTAAATTTGGTTGTTCCTGTTTATGGAATGATTGGACCCTAAGGATAGTTCCTACAGTTATTCCGCTGAGTTTCAAACTTTCTCTTCCTTATCATATCTCCTTCTCTTCAGCATCTACAAAAGTGGCCATTGTCTTGAATCTTCTTTCAGCCAGGGCAGCAGCAATGTTTATAACACCCTTTCTACCAAAGAGTGGTACAAAAATACAAAATATAGTGCCTAAATATATAACATATTACAGTGTTACCTTAGAACATAAATCATTTGTATACGTATAAGATGAACATAAAATACTAGAATTTAAAAGTATATATTTTATTAACAGTTCATATTTAATGCTCACTCTGAAGAACTGGAAAGTAAATGGACTAAATCTTTCTGTAGTCTTCATATCAAAAGGAAAGGAAATCCAGAGCCATTGAACCAGGTCATGGGATGCCTGTAAATCTAGAGAATGTGGTACGTGTTGGAGGGCCTACCAGAAGTGGTTGGAGCTGCTGACCACAAATTCCTGGCCAACGTGTAGATTTCTCAGGATGAGGTAGGAATAAGGGTTTAGTATTTTCTATGATCTCAAAAGAAACATGTCACTTTATCTTGGATCTCAAGTATCCCAGTCAGAAAATTTTAGATGGAGACCCTTGCATTGTTCTGATCAGTTTGGTGCCAAATTATTCCACGTGGTGAAGATACCCTCATATACCAGTGGAGCAGAAGAACTGACGATACCATAGATTTTGTTTCCAAGGGCGTTTCCAATTGAGACTGCCTTCAGTCCATACAGCAGCCTTGAAGTCCCTCAGTTGCCGCTTACCTAGTTGACCTTAATAATGCTTGACTTTACTTGAAAACCCTAGATTTCCTATGAAGACTCTATAGTCAGTTGGTGTCTTCTCACAGAGTTAGAGCATCTGGCATTGGTGCTAGGTATTTCAAGTAAGATTTATCCTTGTCCAAAAAGGATATGAAATCTCTTCAAGAGATTCGGATATGGTTTCTTTGATAGATCATATTTATTGGAATTCACCCATATCCTTTGACTGATGACATCATGCAAAGAGTTGATGTCATGGGTAAAACACCATCTCCTACCTCTGCGATGGCTGTTTTTTGGGTGACAGTCTACATCAATGGGCCGTTGTCAGGGCACGTCTACTTCTTCAGATGCTAGGGGGTCCAATGGGCACATCTACTTCAAATGCTAGGGGACCCAATGGGCATGTCTACTTCTTCAGATGAAATTGATGCCCTGACACGGTCAGGAATCTGAAGAGATGTATTCCATTAACAGATCCATCCAAGATGGCAGTGTCTACAGATGCATCCCTCTCAGATGGGCTGGTGGCATTGTTTGGGTCAGACAGCCTATTGCTGGTGGTCAGCAAAAGACAACTCAAATAGTGTCAGTTGTAGGGATGAGCACAAATGGGTTTTGGGTCATTTGATTGTAACAAATTGGATGTTAGAAAAATTCATACTTGTTCGAATAGATCCCCTTTGAATGTGGTAGGATTCTATTCGATACAAATATATTTGTATGAATTCATCTGAATATCCGATATGAATGGTTATAGATCCTGAATACAGATCCTATACGAACGCATACATATTGGATATGTATCCTATACCAGTGCATATGCATTGATACGTATCCAATACATACCTCCAGTTTAACAAATGTACAAACTTTTCATACAAACTTTCTGAAACAATTCATATTTGTATGAATGTTAATGTATGAATGTTGCAACATTCGATTTGTGTACGAATATCCAAATTCATCCAAATAACAAACATTACCAATATTCGTGAACCTCCCTAGTCACTACCAAAGCTCACGTAGACAAACGTGATGAAAGCACACACTGATATGGAAGCAATGTCACCTTCAGACTCTCCTTGTATAGGAGTGGATAACATAAAGATAACCTTAGCAGGCAGATGTTGGTGGAGCAGGACCTTCACGAATGTTGAGGGAACTTGCTTGCAAAGACCGCTACCCTGCTTCTGAGGAGACCTGCTGCTGGACATCATCTTTACCACCCCAGCATCCCCCTGAGGTTGAAGCTGAAACTAGGCCTGTAGGCTAGACCTGGGTTGTTGGGGTGGGGTCAGGCTGACAGCTATTTAGGCAGCAGAGCTCACCAAGGTGGGGAACCCCCGCGGCAGGGCTCTTTCTAGCCGCAAACAGTTGAAAGGCAAATGCTGCACAATGAATCATTCCGTTCTCTTTGAGTTTATTGCAGCCCACAGAGCCACAAAAAAGGATATAGATAAAAGTGGCGCTTTTATTAATTCAGGAATGTTTTTAAAAAACAGTAGAACTAAGTGAGACTAACTGGTATATTAGTTATTCCTTTAACTGCTTCAGCTAAAAACTTGGCCACAGTTAGTATTGCTTTAGCATTTATGTCTGAAAAAAGCATCTTGAGAATTTCAGTCTTGGATTTCTCTAGAGGGAAAATGGACCTAAAAAGCTTCCATGAACTGTATTATACTATCAGAGAAATAGCCGTGTTAGTCTAGTTTGAAAAGTCCAGCAAGGTAGTTAGTAGCACTAGGAGACTAACAGGAGAAGGGTTGGTGGCATGAGCTTTCGTAGACACGTCTCCTTCAAATGCTAGGGAGCCCAGTGGGCACATCTACTTCTTCAGATGCCAGGTGCCCAATGGGCACATCTTTAGATCCCAGGGTGCCCAATGGGCATGTCTACTTCAGATGCCAGGGGGCCCAATGGGCACATCTACTTCTTCAGATGCCAGGGGGCCCAATGGGCATGTCTGTTTCTTCAGATGGAATTGATGTCCTGACATTTTCTTTTCCTAGAGGATTAGTTAATCCCTTCCTGAGAGGACAAAGAAGGAAAAATCTCAGGTCATATTAACCATTTGGTTTTGGCCATGGAGCCTGTGATGCCCAGGACTGAGCAGGTTGGTGCCATCCTCTGGTGAGCAGGTTATGGACTTGGGATGCGGCACACAGACATTATGCTTAGGCTGAGTGCTTATAGTGAACATAACTGCACGTTGAGCATAGGGTTCGATCAGAAAGCAAATGAGATGCTTTTTAACATTTCATAGGCCACCCATTATATGCTTTTACAATTCCATGGAGAAGATTTTTGCTCACTTATGCCATCCCTCCAACCACTCCCACAGGCCTGATCACCCATGCAGAGAACATATACAAGGGAGAACGCGGTGCTTTCCACTTCTTGCCTGATCCTACTGGTTTCTAAAAAGGTACCATTTTTTCTTGTTGCTCTTACTTCTCTGTGTCGGCCACCTGTATCTCAACCCTAATGCCCCTTCAAGATATTTGGGCCCCAAGTAATTCAAGGCTTTAAGAACGTAAACATCTGGACTAGGGCCCAGAAGTGAGGTGGAACTCTTTAAGGCCTGGAGTAATACGAGCCCAGTAGGAAACTCCTGTGAACAATCTCGGGGACTCATTGTGCGTGGATTGCAGCATCTGGACTGTCTTTAAGGGAAGACAAATGTAGAATGCATTATAATAACCCAACCTGGACGTTGCAAGAGTGTGGTTCACTGTTGCTGTGAGATTCCTTTCCAGGAAGGGTTTGTGCTGTGGTCACACTTAAGGTTTAATCCAGCTTCAGTCCACTTTCAGAGTGAGAGAATACATCAGCAAAGTGACAAGCTGTTTTCTTTAAATGTTAAAATAACTCAGAAAATTCCCCTTTGGGATAGATAACGTGGAAAGAAAATTACTGGTCAATTTGCTAAGGTGTTCTCTTGCCCTGAAAGCGGCCTGAAGAGAAAGCTTAGGTGTGACCACAGCCTTAGTCACTGAGGCAACCTGGGACTCAAGAGACAGCAAGAAAGACCAGTTAGTTCCCTGGACCCTGCACCTCATTTTCATCAGTGCTGAGAGTGAGAAGTTGGCCACTGGTGCTTCTGCTTTTCCCTAACCAGGTTGCTATGAGCACTGCAGTATCTGCTAGTGCTTTGTGAAAAGCACATCTGATCCAGAGAAGACCACACAAGAAAGGCATAATTTTCTTTGTCCTGTTTCTCCCAACATTTGCCGTCAGTGGTTTTCCCCTCGCTAAGCCTCTTGTTTTTTCCTTCATTATGCAATATAAGCTCTAAACATTTTCGCATTTGCTGGAGCTTCATTCTGCACACAGCGCTGTTTCGGCAGCTGCCCTCTGTTTGATTTGGAAGCAACGAGACTCAAGCTCCACGGGAACAGATGTTCCCTCCCTTCAAAGAACAGGAACACTGTTTTGGTCCCAAGATAAGCCCATCGTCTGCAGAAGATTAAAAGGATCCTATGTAGCAGCTAGCTGTTGGGTGCTTGTCTGCTTCAAGTGGTGTTTTTTTCCCATGTTTTGAGCCTGATGAGCTACTTCAGATTGCCCAGAAATGGGGGAAATTTGCACTTTGATGCCTGTCTGTGGACAGCAAAGGTTGAAGTTCTCCACACGTGTTCTAAGCACTCACACTAGTGAATTCTAGTACATGCAATCCCTCCCCCCATGTGTCTGCAGACTTACCTGAAATGTGGCCGTGCGGCCTGGGCGCCACCATCTTGCTTCCTGAAGCTGACGCCCCTGCACGTGCACTGACGTCATCACCAAGACAACAGTGACCACCAAGACACCATAAGAGGGACTCTTTGCTTTTGTATTCACCGAGGAAGACAGGGCACGTACCAGTAGCTGAATCTGTATTTTCAGAAGAATTAAACTGGACAGAGATAACCAAGGAAGAGGTCCTTGCATGTCTTAATAAACTAAACGTTAACAAATCACCGGGACCAGATAGTATTCATCCAAGAGTCTTAAGGAACTCAAATGCCAAATTGCAGATCTTTTAGCAAAAATATCTCATCTTTCCCCAACATCAGACTGGAGGGTAGCAAACCTAACACCAGTCTTCCAAAAAATTCCAGGGGTGATCTTGGCAGTTACAGACCAGTTAGCTTAATGACAGCTCCACATAAGGTGATGGAAACCATCATTAAAATATAAAATTAGTGTGCACATGGAGGAGTACATGGAGTGTTAATAAACACATGGATAAAGGCAAACCAGTTGACATTTCCTCTTTGGACTTTCAGGAGGCTTTTGACAAATTCCCACATTAAAGGCTACTGAATAAACTTATCAGCCATGGAATAAAAGGACAAGTTCTGTCCTGGATTAGTGAATGGCATAAGGATAGGAAGCAAAGAGTAGTAATAAATGGTCAATTCTCAGGGTGGAAAGAGGTGAAAAATGGGGTCTCCCAAGGTTGTATTGGGACCAGTGTTTTTTAATTTATTCCTCAATCTAGAAGGGGTACATAGTAAAATAGCAAAGTTTGATGATGATACCGTATTATCCAGGATAGCAAAAACTGAAAGAGATTGTGAAGAGCTCCAGAGAGATCTCTTGGCTTTGGGTGAGTGGGCAACCAAGTGGCAAATGTGATTTAATCTTAAGAAGTGCAAAGTAATGCACATTGGGGCCAAGAATCCAAATTGTCTATAAGCTGATGGGGGTTGAGCTTTCTGCAACACACCAGGAAAGGGATCTCGGAGTTCTGGTGGACAGTTCCATGAAGGTGTCAACCCAGTGCGCGGCAGCAGCGAAAAAAGCAAATTCAATGCTGGGAATAATTAGGAAGGGAATAGAAAATAAGACAGCAAGTGTCATTTTGCCTCTTTATAAATCCATGGTGAGGCTGCATTTGGAATACTGTGTACAGTTCTGGTCACCACACCTCAAAAATTATATTGTGGAACTGGAAAAGGTGTAGAAAATGGGGACCAGAATGATTAAGGGGCTGGAACACCTCCTTTATGAAATCAGGCTGCAACGTCTAGGCCTCTTCATCCTGGAAAGACAGTGAGGGGACCTGATTGAAGTATATAAAATTATGCATGGTATAGAAAAGGTGGATAGAGAACATTTCTTTTCTCCATCACACAGCACTAGAACCAGGGGGCACCTATGAAGCTGATGGGTAGGAGAGTCGGATCAGACAAGGAGAAGTATTTCTTCACCCAGAGGGTCATCGGTTTATGGAATTTGCTATCAGAAGAGCAACCAACCTGGATGGTTTAACGGTTAGACAAATTTATGGACAACAGATGTATCAGTGGCTACTAGAATGGATGCCTAAGTACATCTTTCAGGCTGGGAGGGACAAGCAGGACGCTTCTAAGGCCATTTGCTGGGATTTGAGAGCAGGAGGAGGTTTGCCCTTGTCTCTGCTTGAGATGCCCATGGGCAATTGGTGGGCCACTTTGTGAGACAGGATGCTGGACTAGATGGGACGTGGCCTGATCCAGCAGCGCTTCTCTTATGTTCTAATATTCAATACGAGGAAGACAAGGAAGATTTTTCTATTGTGAGAGTAAACAAATTACCACTCTACTCAGGAAGGCTGCAATTGTTCTTAAAGTAAACTTCAAAATCTGCAGTGGTTTTCAGATTTTACTGGAATGCCGACACTGGAAGTCTTTTTTTAAACTAGTTCCTTTGATAACATTATAAATGCTTAAATTTTTTTAAAAATCCTCAACAATCTATAGCTAAAACGAAATATAGAGTGAAGTATGTGCAGGCTTATTCAGTTGGGACCTGTATCCACTGATTCGGTGACCACGGTTTTGGGGGATGTTTTTCAGTGGTGCACTGAGAAACATCTCCTCAGGATGGCACCTGTGAAGCTGGCATGAGCTTTGCAGCCATGGGGAACCATGGGCCAGAACAGCGCCTTGAGTGCAGACGGCACTGATCCAGCCCAGACCTCCCATGTGATCCAGGTCAGTGTGACCAGTTATTCCAGACCCATGCGCGAGCAGACTGGCAGATGGGTACGTGGGCAGCACCATTAAGTGCTCAACATGTGAACTTACCTTACCCTTTCCAGCTCCAATGAGGCCCATCTGTGCCTCTTCTGGGTGCTGGAAGGTCACCTGATGCACCCCACAAATGCACTGGCACATCATGTGACCTAGCATGCCTGCATGGAGTGCCATCATTGTCCTGGCACACATGTGCTGGCACCAACAGTGGGACTCGAGGTGGTGGTGCCCAGACCCAAGTCCACCGACATGTGGGGAGGGATGGTGTGTACAGGAAGGGAAGTGTGAATTTGCCCCTGGATTTAAATGAGGTAAGTGAAGAAAGGGCCGCATCATCAGAGCTACATGAGAGCCACTTATAGCTACTACTGGAGCTACTCTGTACCAAAAAAGCACGAGCGTGACACAGTTTAGACAAAAACATTCTAGTTTTATTTATTGTTCTGTTTAAGGATCCTTATTACAGAAAGACAGCCCTGATACGAAATACAACAGAGTGCTAAATCAAGGCCACTTCAGCATGGGCTGCTGCTGCTGCTGCTAGAGAAACTGAGGCACCGGATAATCATCTTTGCTTCCACCTAATACAAATATATTTACATGTAGCTGCACAGGAATTTAACAGTATGAGGATTACAAAAATATACACTGTATATAAAATTTGCTCACTGGGCTAGAGGAATCCATCCACTTTCATGAACTGTACTGCAGCAAGGGAAATTAAGCCCAGTTCATATCAAAAGCGACAGGGAAATCTGGAGGAGAGGAGGGGCTGTCCCTAAGATGATGCCCTCTTCTGCTCGGCAAAAGGAGATTCGTAGACCTCCATCGGTGGGCAGGTACAAACCAGGTGCTGATCGCCGTAGATGTCGTCAATTCGAGCAACTGTTGGCCAGAACTTATTCTCAGGCTTCACAAAGGGCTAAATGGGAGGGAGGGGGTAAAAAGATGTTTAGTTTTATGTGAGGATCTTGGGCCATGGGGGGTTGCCCTCTTCCTGGATGTGCTAATACAAGACCTGCCAAGGACTGGTTCGTGAGTGCTGTACCCCCAGAGGGAAGGACATCTTCCCAAACATGCATCTCTGGGTCCTTCTGGAGTCCTTCTGCCTTAGGAAATCCTGCATTGAGCAGGGGGTTAGACTAGATGACCCAGCTCTATGGTTCTACAATTCTGTATCGTGCATCCATCGAATTGTGAATGTCGACGGCGAGAGTTGTAGTTCAATATCAGCAGACTCAAGTTTGGCAGTCTGTGGCATTCCTGATGCAGCCCCAGACGCAGCCTTCACACTTACTTCTCTACAAAGACCAGGCAGAGGCAGGGCGATCGCTATCGCGACGCCCATCCACACATGGCATCTGCACTTTCCCTACTACAGGTTAAGTTTAAGGTCGGTTGAGTCCATCCTTGATCTTAACTTCCCTGGGACATTGTTTCAGAGACGTTAAGTGGAAAAAAGCGAATCCCCCTTACAAATTTTCATTGTTTTATCTAAAAATGTAGGTCCCTGAATTTTTTAGTTTTTTTTAACATGGAAGCAAATACAAAAAAACCCACATTCTTTTGGCCTAGCTGGCATTTTTCCCAACAAAGGATTCATTACTCCCCAAGAACCACAACTACAAAAAGGCTAAGATGGCCTCCTGTGGGCAACTGTCTCAACCATTTGAAGATACTACACAGCCATTCCCCCCCCCCCCGCCCTGTACCTCCAATTAGCCAGAAAGCTTTAATCATTCTTCCGGTAGAAATATGCATCCAAGCAAACAAACAGCTACTCAAAGAACAACTAGGAAAGGCTCCAATATTGATTTATTACCTACCAATGGAAAAACAGCAACTTCTCTGGAGTAAGGACGATCCCAACTAGGAGCAGCAATGCAGGTCAAGGTGTGTGGTGACATCTAAGGCAAGAGATGAAGCGTGGAAATATTCAGGTAAAATAAAATGAGAATAAAGGAATAAAAGTTGTTCAAAGAGTGGCAAAATCCAGCTAAAAGTAAAGTAGGTTGTTGCCTTCAATGAAACTTGAGAGTCAACAGGTTTAGCTGCAAAGGGCACAATATATTGTATTACTTTCATAAAGGGTGTTTTTCCACTGGCAGGAAGTACCCATTTTAGCACCAATTAGGACCCATTTGGCTGAGAGCCGGATGACCCCATTAAGGACACATTAGATTCCACCACAGCTAGGGAAATCCAGATCACATGGGTCCTTCAGGACCTATAATCTGGATTTCGTGTAGACCCGATTAAAGGTGTCTACAATGGGGTCTTCAGCCATAAAATCCAGATTATAGGGAGCCTATTTCCACTGCAATTTGGCAATGAGGTCTAGAGGAGGCTTGGGGGAGGGGGCACCCATGGGGGGGGGTGACCCAAAATCAAAGCTCCGAAGTCATTCTGAAGTCATTCTGGTTGCCTTTGGAGATTAGCAAAGGCTCCAAAGGAGTTTTTCTGCAGAGCCTGTGCTAATCTCCAGAGGGACTTTGGAGCCTTTGCTAATCTCCAAAGGCAACTTCAGAGATTGCACCTCCTGTCCCCCAAATCACCTGGGGTGACAGGCAGACCCCTTGTGGGTAGATCCAGATTTGCAAATGGACGCTCTGGTGTTTCCACAGCATGCAGGCTAGCACCCATTGCTATTGGATGCTAGACCACGCATGGAAACACATTGGGTACTTCCCTTAATCCGGATCTACTAGATCTGGATTAAGGGAGGTACCCATTCCTTAGATCCGGATCTCTGCATCAGCAGAGGCTCCATTATTTTGTGCCAACCCACACTGAACGTACCCTTTATCTCTGGATACAGCGGGGGACTTCCCGTTGATCATTCCCGCCTCCCCTTACCCCCAAAACCCATTGGCTGCTTGTCTGTCAATCACAGACCCCCCCTCGCTTAGAGCTTCGCATGAGACGTCACAACCAGCTCCTTCTCTTCCCTTTTTTATTTCTGGCACCAGATTCGTGAGAAGGAAGAGAAAATCGTCAGCAGAAACAGCCGTTTACAAAAAGCGACCGACCCCTTTCTGGAGGAAGGAGGCAGGGATGGGGGCCGCCCGTGCGGAGGGATCTGCTTTGTCAGAAAGAAGAGGAAGGAGAGTTGGCGTTTCTACCCCACTTTTCTCACCCATTTAAGGAGACTCAGAGCGGCTGGCAAACCTCCTGTTCTTCTTTCCACAACAGAACACTCTGTGAGGTGGGTGGGGCTGTGAGAGCTCAGAAGAGAACTGTGACTGGCCCAAGGTCACCCAGCTGGCTTCGTGGGGGAGGGTGGAATTGATCCCGGTATTCCCAGATAAGAGTCCTGCTCCCTAACCACTAGGCCAAACTGGTAATGGGGAATACGGGAAAACACTATTGCACTTTATGAAAACAAAAAATAATCCGCTCAAAACAATCCCTGTTTTGTGCTGTTTAAGAAACTTATATCCCACCCTTAAGCAAATTGTCCCAGGGTGGGTTACAATAAGAATAAAGCATATCAAATATTTAAACTTAATTTTAAAATATAACCCCCTCCTTCCCTCCCTCCCTAGCACAGCAGCATCCTCAGGAAGCAATTTAAACTGCAAAAGTCTGGGTGAAAAGACATGTTTTCACCAGGTGCCCAAAACCTCAAGAGGGAGGCTGTTCCAGAGTTTAGGGGCCACCACAGACAAGGCCATCTTGCATGCTCTTATGCCTCTCCATTATGCAGGTATTGCTTTCATTTTATTATCTTACTGAAACGTTAGATGTGATGGCCTGACACCCCCTATGTCAACAGGGGGTGTTGCAGGCTGCTCTTCGTGAAGACGAAGAGGGACATTCCCCCACACCAATTTCTCATAAAATGAGAAGATTAGATGCTCTACGCAGAGATAAGACGAATAAATCTCTACACAGAGATGAACGAATAAACAGACAACACAAACACATCTCCTGAAACGAGAAGGCTGCTTTTAGTGAAAACTCTGGAGCATACCACGTGTGGAGGAGCAGTCTGCTGCTACTGGCATGACAAAAGTCATAAGCGGAAGCTTCACCCACTGTTTCCTAGGGCTGTGTGTAGAACAACGACGACGACGAGTTTGCTTTTCTGCCCCACTTTTTTCACCCATTTAAGGGGACTCAAAGTGGCTGACAAAGCTTTCCAACAACAGACACCCTGCGAGGTAGGTGGGACTGTGAGAGCTCAGAAGAGAGCTGTCACTAGCCCAAGGTCACCCAGCTGGCTTCATGAGGGAGGGCGGAATCGAACCCAGTATTCCCAGATAAGAGTCTGTCTCCCTGACCACTAGACCAAACTGGATGCTCCTTCCACACTCCCTGTGGCTCTGCAGGGAAAATTCAGCCATGTTACAATGCGCATCCACAACTAGACACACATTCATGCTCGCTTGTTGCCAATTTTCATTCAGAACATTTTCTGACAGGAAAACATAGAAACTTGCTTTTCTCAGGTAAGAATCATGTTTCCCTGGAAATCTTTCTTAGAGATGGATTATACATCTGATTCAATTCCAGCTGGAGTATCAAACATAGTAATTTTTTTTTAGCTTTTTCTGGATTCTCCACCACCAAAAGTTTAACCAAAAACAACCACTGCCAAGAAGTATATAAAAACAAAACTTAATCCTGACCTCAGCTTACCTTTAATGGGTTAATCCGGGAATCCATCCTCCCTTCCTCTATATCGGCAATTTCTTGCCGAATGTTAATCATTGCATCGCAAAATCTGTCCAATTCCGCTTTGTCTTCGGACTCTGTTGGTTCGATCATTAGAGTTCCTGCCACTGGCCATGACATTGTGGGAGCATGGAACCCTAACAAAGGCAAGGAAATACTTAGTACTTGAGTTGCCAAGAGAAAGGATAATAATCTCCCAGCTGTTTTCTGCATTCTGTGAAATTATGCAACTTTAAGACCACGTTTTCAGAGGGCAACTCATGTTCTTTGGCCTCAAAACACACAATCACTTGCCAAGCACCAAGACTAGCCCAATTCCTGTCCACAGGATAATTTTCTTTCTCCCATCCTCAACAGCCCCTCACACCTTTAGTGAACGCCAGGAAAAATCCAAGTGGCACTTCTACCAGTAGTTGCATATGTGACTGTCCTGCCCTGTCCTGCCAGTCCAGCCTCCTCAGAGGAGGAAGGTGCGCCTGCAATGGCACATCAGCCTGGGCAGCAACCGGGGCATAGCGGCAAAGACCTTTGAGTCAGCGGCCAGCACTGGGGGAGCTCACAGACACCTCTGGGGACGAAAGCTCGGACAATGGACCCACAGACTGCCCCTCCCCACTCCTTCTCTGCCAGCAGAATCACAGCGCTTGGCCCAGCTGTGCCAGCAAGGGCGTGGTGCTGCTTCCCCTACTTAACTGAGCAGCACACACTGAGCCGGTGTTGCAGACAACTCTGGTGCAACTCCCGCCGTGCCTGTGTTCTGACTCTTGGACCCTCTTGTGACTTTGGTGAACTTCTGGACACCTCGACCCTGGACTGACTGACGCTCGCTGCGACTTGCTGAATCTCTGGACGCCCCTGATTTTGGACTGAAGTGATGCTGGGTACTTCTGAGCCCGCAAAGGACTGCCATAAGCATGTACGTGTTCTGCCTTTCTGCCCACACCCGCCTGGGACACGACAGTGACTTCCAAATTTAGTACATTTTAACTGCCGGGATCTCAGATAGCCCTTTTGGTATCTCACCGTAATCCTGAAGCCGTTTAGCAACGTCCACAGCTTCAATATTTGCTGTTTTTTTGAAAGGCCGGGTGTCCAAAATAAATTCATGGGCTACAAAACCTGCGCGTGAACAGAGTTTTAGATTTGTAGAAATAAAACAGAAACATGAGGCTGCCTTTTTAAATACAGCCATCTACTATCCTCCACTAGGTTCAGATGAACACTTTGGCAGCTGCTACCAGTGGATTAGGGAAGGAGCGAGGATCCAGTCAGAAGCCTTGATCTCTGTGGGTTACATTTTCATCCCATTATGATTCAAAACATGGACCAGAGAGGTCAGGAGGGAGTTCCAATCAGAGCCTGGCCCCTCCCCTGCCCTTTGGAAGACTATTTTGGGACAATATCAGAGAAATAGCCATGTAGGTCTGAGTCCAGCAAGGTAGTTAGTAGCACTTGGAGACTAACAGGAGAAGGGTTGGTGGCATGAGCTTTCGTAGACATGTCTACTTCAGATGCTAGGGGGCCCGAATGCCCCCCCCCTAGCATCTGAAGAAGTAGATGTGCCCAAATGCCCCCCCCCCAGTATCTGAAGAAGTAGACGTGCCCATTGGCCCCCCTAGGATCTGGAGAAGTAGACGTGCCCATTGGCCCCCCTATCATCTGTAGAAGTAGATGTGTCCATTGGGCCCCCTATCATCTGAAGATGTGCCAATTGGATCCCCTAGCATCTGAAGGAGTAGACATGCCCATTGGGCCCCCTAGCATCTGAAGGAGTAGATGTGCCCATTGGGCCCCCTAGCATCTGAAGAAGTAGACGTGCCCATTGGGCCCCCTAGCATCTGAAGTAGTTGTGTCTACAAAAGCTCATGCCACCAACCCTTCTCCTGTTAGTCTCCAAGTGCTACTAACTACCTTGCTGGATATTTTGGGACAGTTTTGGAGCCAGCTCTGAAGGCTTCCATGGTTAGGAGGAGGAAGAAGAAGACTTGGCTTTTCCACCCCTGCTTTTCTCACCCATTTAAGTGGCTGGCAAAGCTTTCTATTCTCCCCCAAACTAACACCTAGTGTGGTAGGTGTGTCTATGGGAGCTCACCAGAGAGCTGTGACTAGCCCAAGGTCACCCAGCTGGCTTTGTGGAGAAGTGCGGCATCAAACTTGCTGAGTACCAGATATGAGCCCAGCACTCTAACCACAAGGCCAAACGGGCTCACCAAAGTTCCTGGCCTCAAAGCTCCCAGGAGGCCATTTTGTACCACCGAAATGGACTCCTCACAGCAAAGTGGACTATAGAGGGGTGCCACGTTTGCCTGCCACCATGATCCAGTTTAGCCACTGTTAGTCCACTAGCAAAAAACCCTGTACTGCTACGGAGCATACTAGCAGGGGACAGGGCTTTCTTTGGGTCAGACAAAGGTACGGAAAGGAGGCTCCCGGATCCGTTGCTTATTCCACTTCAGCAATAAGTGCAAAAAGGCCCAAAATCTCCAAGTAGAATTAAAAACAAGATAACAGTTCAAAGCCACAGAATATAAAAACACCATTAAAAACATGGGCCCTTTCTGTACTTGGCCTTATTCTGGAATCTTATCTTGGGACAGCAGTCTGATGGTTAGAAAAAATGCAGACTATGACAGGCCTCACCTGGGGCCTTCCATAGTCTGCACTAGCATGCAGATAGCAGGTCCCTATTCTGGGATATATTCCAGAATAAGGCCAAGTGCAGAAAGGCCCCTGGTGTTGGTCACAAGGACAGACATTCACTCATGTGGGGAATGCCTAGGTGAGCAAATTTTTGAGCAGGTTTCTAAAAGATCTAGTAAGCGCTTCATGAAAGTCTGAGGGACGTCTACTGAGTTGGGTGTCACCATTGGGGCTGTGCTGCGTGTCCCAAGATGATTAAAATGCTCTTACATTCTAAACTGGGAAAGGCAATCGAGCAAGTACCCTGGTCCCAAGTTCTTTAGGGCTTTATATGCCAGGTAAGACCTTGAATCTGGACCAAAACATGACTGGCAACCAAAGCCATTACTTAAGCGCGTGAGCTGGTGGTCCATTCAACAGCCTGGCTGTGCCTTGATGAGGGAGAAGATGTCAACCGCGTGTTCTCACGTTGTGCAGTGTGTGCTCAGAACAGAAGTCTGACAAAAATACTTGGGAGGGAGTGGTGGCATCTTTTGTGGCATTGAATTCACGGTGGATGTTCCCTGGGGGGGCTGTAATGTGCCCCTTTCAGTTTAGGTTTCCAGTGACTTGCACTGTCCATGTAATTTTGAAGAGGGATGGTCTACTACAGTCAAGGTTCATGGAGGTCCACCCCTGGATTTCCACTTACAAAACAGATTCTTTGTAAGTGATGGAATGGAATGGAACCTGTGTGTCATGGGAGGATTCACTGTGCTTTGGGGAAACGCCACCAAGCTCCTTTGGGCTCATCTTTGTATAGATCTTCAAAAGACTGTGCATCTTCTAAAGGTGGAAGGTGGACCTTTATTTTGGATTACTTAATTTGAAGCACTTTACTGTCTTAGTGACAGCCATTATTTAAGAAAGAAAATGTTGACTGCAGTTGCTTGAAACACAAATACAGATTTGCCTGTCTCGTGTGTGTGTGTGTGTGTGTGTGCGCACACCCACCCACACCCAGAGCTCAAATAATCTGTGGAGTTTGGGAGGGGCACCTTTACTGGGGGACGAGAGACAATCTCACAGCTGGCCTCACAGCTTTTAAGAATATCCGCTTAGAGGAATGATTTCAGCTACAAATGCCTTTCAGCCTGTATTATTTAGATTGCCTCAGATCAAAAAGGACAAAAATCCCCTTATAATGTTCTTGTTGGGGGGAGGAAATAGGAAGCACAGAATAGAATGGCTCAGTGGCCTAGTTTAGTATCTTGTATGTATCTAATTTTTAATTCTGACTCTTCTGCTGCACGATTACAATTACAATTAATAGTAATTGTAATTGTAATAGTATTATTATTTACATTTATATCCCGCCCCATACCCGAAGGTCTCTGGGCGGGTTACAACCTTCAAACAACAGATTAAAACAGAATGTACATTAAAAGACTTTAAAAATTCAACAATTTTAAAACAATACACATTATGCTTAAAATGATAGTGTGTGGCCTGGGTGGGAAATATAATCAACTCAGCCAAAGGCCAGGGTAAAGAGGTGCGTCTTCACCTCCCTCCTGAATATATATAAGGAAGGGGCAAGACACACCTCGAGGGGGAGGATATTCCATAGTCTAGGGGCCATCACAGAGAAGGCTCTCTCCCGGGTGCCCACCAGCCTCACTACTGAAGGTGGTGGGACAACCAGGAGGGCCTCACCACTCAATCTTAAGGCACGGGCAGGTCGATACGGGAGTAGGCGTTCCTTTAGATATTTGGGGCCCAAGTCATTTAGGGCCTTATAAGTCAAAGT